>CM074189.1:8864511-9229511 GCA_037179385.1 Holothuria scabra | reverse complement strand
CTAACCACTTTACCATGCAGTTGGTGTAGGCAAACCTCAAATGATAGCACCAAAGACACCTAAACAGTAAGGGGAGGTACCCAGGGTCTTCTATTACATGTATAATTTTGCTATCCAAGCATCTGAACATGTAGTCAAATTAAAGCAGTATCCCAATTTGCAATGATCTTTTTAGCATTACCAGTGACTAGCCAGTCTTATACGAACTAATTTTGTTATATTTATAGAATAGCAATAAAGATGGGATTAAAACGATTTGACAAAGAGATACGTTTCTCAGCTATATGAAACGCATCCCACGAACATCCTATGTAGAGATACAGGGTATGTGTATATTTTTGCCACCGACTGAGTTAAAAAAGATGATCGCCTTGAAGCTACTATGTGTATAATGTGACAACGAATCTGTAATATTTGAATGGAGGGTTAATCTTGAATGGCACACAGTACCATATTCCTGCAATACGTGTAGTGATTTTGGCCTTACCTTGCATTATTTTGAAAATATTTCACGTTTCTGGCAAATCCGTTGGTTTAAACCACTTGAGCAAGAACAAACTTTCACATATACAAAACTAAAGCGGACAGCCTCATTGCAACGTCTAAACTCATACGTATTGTGGCTATAACATACCGTGTAGAAAGCTTTGGCCATGTACAGGAAGTTTTCTAAAAGTCCCCCGACTCTCTGGCGAAGAGCCAAGGGTTTCAAACAAAAGGGATTCAAAACACTTTCGAGATGCTGATTAGTTCAGTGCATTACTCCACTGGACTATGTACACTTGGGAATGCAAAGTCTGGAATCATGCTGTATGTTGCACGCAGCTTTTCCAGTGCACGCCAGACTAATGTATTTGCAAAGGCGTATGGGGACATTTCAGTTTGGGAAGGAAGTTTTTCCCGGGAAAATCTGCTCGTAAGACAGTTACACTAGTCACCACTAGTTGAAGCGGAGCGTGCAGAAAATGTGAAAGTTCGCACCTCTAAGACGGTCGAAAATCGCATTCCCCATTGTTTTAACAGGGGAGCCACGCAGTCGTCATCTTAAGTCTCAATTGCAGATAAACATTCAATCCAACCTAAAAATTAGCCAGAAAGACTAATCGGAGCGCTATCATTAGTTGGCGCTAATTGGGTACGACAATTTTGAAAAGTCCGACATCTCAAACCGTTGAAAATTGCATTTCCCGGGCTTACAGGGGGATCTAAGCAGTCGCAATTTTGCGTTTTTTATTGAAAAAAAAGCTCGCGATACATCCATGCATACATCCATTTTTAGACTCCTAAATAAGTAACGCTCTAAATGAAAATGAAAGTTGTGATAGCTACTGAGATTCTATCCAAGTGTGACCAACACTCATCTGGAATTTCTTTCCACCAACCCATGCCGTTCATAATCTCTCTTTTATCCAAACAAAATATCCACTTTCTCAGTCATTAACTTGTCAACTGTGATTTCAGTTTTTATTTTAATCCTTGAATAATTCCATTTATCTCCTCTCAAATCGTATGTGACTTGTTATAAATTTTTCATGTATAAATAAGGGAGCGGCACTTCAACTTCACATATCCAGCTGAATCTCAGATACAACCAATTTGACCGGCTGATCCGACGATACTGATTTTTGCTTTCCTCTTCGTATTTGCGAATAAATGTAAGTAATACATTTTATTTCACTTACTAGATCTCAATAGCATAATTAAAAAAAAACGCTCATTTCAGTTCTACCATTTAGTGGCAGATTAAATTTATATTATTGTTTCAAAAAGATTGTGTATATCAGTTAAAATCTTTACTTGGTAGGGTTTATGATATCTTTCAACATTAAGTAGGAAAATCGTCTCATAGGTAAACCGTATGAAGCCCAAAAGTACTCAAAGTATATGATGCTTTCTACTGCAACTGTAACAAATTAAGTTAAAAAAAGCAACTTACTATGACCTCCTATCAAAACTGGTACACCGTGTTAAACTTTTGCATGTTAAATGCACTTTTTAAACGAGATGTTATAGAGATAATTTCCAAATTCTGTTTTTACAGGAAACAGCTGATAAAAATATAAAAGATAGACATAGATATTTTGGGTTTTAATATCTCCGTAATGGTAAATGGTCCTGTTGTAATTTTAGTCAAAAAGCAATTGGCGTCTTTCTTCGAAGACGGGAATTTTACCAGCGATGCCTTATACTGACGTTCAGCTACAAACAAATGTGTTTTTCTGCTTCCAAATCAGTATATGTTAAAGAACAGGTTCAGTGTGCGCGTAATTTTTTAAAACTTCCTTTAAAGTTATAATGTAGCGTTCTACTCAAAATAAAGCTCAGAAACTATAAGCCTACAATGTACCAATCAACAAATTTATGAAAATCCCCCCCCCCCTCCCCCACCCATATTTTCGGATCCATTCTCTTATAAAGTGTATGAAATAAGTCGGTGTATTAAAACGTGGATAGACTCTCGTGAAAACATTGTAAAGAATACAAAGACCATGTAAAATAATATCAACATAATTTTGTGGCTCTCCTTTGATTTAAGAACCGTTTTTATTTGAAGACCGTTATTCTTTTCTATTGACGTTTCAAACAGGTGTGCATTGTTTTATCCGTTTTAGCAATAAACTTGTAACCTTTCAAAAGCCATAACCATACGAGACTCCTTCTCAAAGGAAAGGAGATATGGGGGCGGTGCCCTTTTGGCCGATTCCAGATCCCAACAAGGATATAATCTCTGTCCTACTGAGACATCGAAATCGATCCAACAAAGCTTTGGTCTGTAATCCCCTGTCCCATGTGGCCATACATGAAGTTGGTATTAACATAAAAGAGTCCCTTTTTGCTCTGTTTTCGGTATTCTTTTAGATGACTAAACTAAATGCATTTAATCAGTTTTATCAAAAAAAAAAAAAAAACCTGACGAGGTTTTTCCAATAATTCAAATTTGCCTCGAACTCCTGCATTTATATAACTGCAAAGCTATATTGTTAAATGTTCAGCTGGAGGAGTTTGTAACGGAGTAGGCAACTACCCATCCGTTTCGAGCTTATTTTCTTATGTTATAAAAATTTATGTAGTTTTTTTTACTTATTACAGAATGTCACGAGGGTTTGGCTGTCAATAACAAACTTAAAGGACAGTGGTTTCGAAGAAAACCATTTCTTTCATTGCTTTTAAAGTGTCCTGATTAAAGAAGAAAATGCCACACCCGATACGGAAATTTCGTATATATCGCATATCGCAATATATTGGCGTATTCAGAGCAGGGAGCTCCTAATAGCAGCTCCTTTGTCAGAGAGAGTCCGTGAAGGCCATGGCCTACATCGCCCTAACAGATCGAATCCTGGAAATGTTTCTTGATGAACGAAACAAAACTTGACTACGAATGATGCTAACTTTTTCATAACATTGCATTTAAGTACGCTTACATATACAGAAATTTCTCCAAAGTGGTAGTGGTGGGGAGGGGGCTTCACCTTCAAGCCCCTCTGGATAGCCAGTAGTCTCTAATGGCGACGTCCTTAAATAAAAAAAAAAATTCTGGCTACGCCAGGATGGAAGTATTTGATTTGGGAATGGCCTTTCAATTCCCAAGAAGTATTTTAGAAACAATCTTTATTTTTTGGCACAGTTAGATATAAAAATTCTGGCTACACCAGTATCGAAGTATTTGATTTGGGAATGGCTTTTCAACTCCCGGGTAGTATTCTCAAAACAAACTTCATCTTTTGGTACAGTTAGATGGGTGCTCAAGCACAGCATCTGGTCATCGAATTTCTTAAACATTGCCAGTCAACCTGGCCGAGAAAGAACAAAGACATGGTTGAAAGTTGGAAGAATACCTGTTTTGGTTATCGTAGTTGATGGTATTAGGGGTACAGCAACTTCCCATACATGAACCGCGTATTTGGTCTAACGGTAAGAGCATCCTCCCTCACGCGGGAGGCCCAGGTTCGCTCCCAGGTCGAGTCATACCAAAGACTCTAATAAAGGAACCTACTGCCACTACTGTGAGTAGTGCTCTGCATTAGCAATGGTGTAGGAAACAAGCCAGTTAGCCACAACTGCAACGAATGCCGCGGTCGGCTCGACTTGAACCAAAAACTTGGAAAGTGGGCCGTAAAACTCTACTAACTAACTAACCTATATATGGGCAGAGATTACTGCACAGTATGTTGTGGCTCAAATATAAGATTTTCCAGAAGCTTGAAATATTTTCGAAATAAGTTAGGCCACGATCACTACGCGTATTGCAGGATTATGACATTGTGTGCCATTCAAGTTTAACTCTCGCTGGAAATATTACAGAATCGTCGTCATATTTTACAACTAATAGCTTCACGGCGGCCATCTTGTTGCGCCTTATTTGCTTCAGTCGATGGCAACAATCTACGCATAAGACGTAACCGTAACATACCCTGTCTCTCTATATAGGATGTCCGTAAAGTGCATATCAGATAGCTAAGAAACTTATGTCTTTGTCGATTCGCTTTAAGCCCATCCATTTTCTATTCTAAACCTATCACACTATTATTTCATATAGAATGGGCTAGTCACTGGTAATGCTAGAAAGCTCCTTGCACATTGGGGCAATGCTTTTATTAGCCTACATGTTCAGATGTTTGGAAAACAAATTTAAACTTGCACAAAGAGACCCTGGATACCTTCCCGTAATGTAGAGGTATCTTTGGTGCTATCGTATGGGGTTTGTCTACCCCAGCTGCATGGTCAAGTGATAAGAGCATTAGACTTCAAATCGGAAGGTTGGGAGTTCAAGCATGACCGGGTCATTCTGAAGACTCTATGAAAACGAGGCATGCTGCCATTGTGCTCACTGCTCAATATAAGCCGTGGAGTAGGGAAAACAAGCCAGTGAGCAACAACTGGATAAAATGCCGTGGTCATCTGGATTTGAACGAATTGGTTGAAAACTGGACCGTAAAACTCCATCTTACTTGCCAACTACCTGCACCAAGAATTGTTATTATTAGTATTATTCCTCATCCCGTTTTCAACCTGTGAATCATGATCAGGGAGTAAGCCGAATCTTAAAGGGGTTACCAGCACATCAGTCTTCAAACAAACGTAGAAGCGTGAGGGGTGACGTAAACATCTGGTTTTATGGGTACAAGTTTGATCGGTTGCGATTACTGATACAGTTATTTGAAAGTTCTGGTTGAAATTCATCCTTTTTCACATCGACAGTGTTTTACTAAAACCCTCAACCTTCTATCTCGCATTCCAAATCAGGTCAGTCTGTTTGGGGGTAGCGAGTGCATGAGAAATGAACAGTATTGTATCGCTTTGAAGGTTAAGCAAGTCGTGTGTGAGCAATCAAATATCTTGGGGACATTGTATTTCTACCGACTGAAGTTATTTATAATTTTGTCTCACGTATATGTCTTTGCTTCAAAGAACTACGGTATTGCTTCTCTCAACTGTCAAAGTCCAATGGTCCAAAGTTCTTCCAATCCTTGTAATTTCCTGAAAGTACTTGGTTTGAATACTTAATTAAACCTGATGAAATAAGATGTTGGTAACATTTTAATATTTAGATTGAGATCTTTATCTTTGATTGATTTTACCGTCATGCATTCCAAAACTCTATACATCTTTCTTGCTTTCTCCGTCACCTTTGCCGCTGTGACAGCACAGGCGTCTGGATGGGAGGACGAACTGATGACAGACTTCCAGGAGTACATGTTGGAGAAAAGGGCCAGGAATGGGAGAGGGGGAAAAGGAAGGGGAAAGGGAAGAGGAAAAGCCTACTTTGACCGTAAGTTGACGTTTTCTTATGCCTACTTTATTAATGAAACTTAATAAGAATAAACCCTTTCATTTTGTAACTACCTCATCGTCACTTCACAATTGCAATTTTGTGCGCGCGTACGTCGTATACGCAGAGAGCGTAAACAATCAATGGAGGCAGGGTTTTATATCTATCTATCTGTCTGTCTGTCGGTCTGTTTGTCTGTCTGTCTGTCTGTTTGTCTATATAATACCTAAATTCCATGTTTGGTCTCATTAAGTCGTTTAAAAATGTACATTTGGTCGTCATTTACAATAGGCACTCGTTTTAATGAAGACCTATTATTTGAGGACCTATTACAGCCCCTTCATTGTATCTTTTCAGTAAAATAATACTATATAAAATACCTTTATGACTCCCCCTGTAGTGTGTCTTTATATGGGGATTGTATTTACAATGAATGTAATACATATTTGTATGGTTAAAAGTGGGTGTTATATCGACGTGGACGTCAAGTACCCACTAAATTGTTGCGTAACTACTTTATATAGTTCATTATAATTTGTGCATTCGCATACATTGTAAAGAAACCATGTATATTTTTCCTGCTGCTCTTTAAGTTAATTGTGGCATTTTATTATACTTTTGAAATGACGTCATGTAGAGATATATTTAAATATGTTACTGTCGACCTAATTAAATATGTATACATATATATAAACACACACACACACATATATATATATATATATATATATATACATGAAAGAAAATTATCAAACCATTTACTTCGGGCTTCCCAGCCACTCAATTCCGTCAACGACAGCCCTGCTATCTTTCCCGGTAACCGTCCGAGGTGTAATACATGCCCATTAGTTGGCAAAAACACTCGTCAACATTGCAGGACCAAACGGCAATAGCTTTGTTGTCAGATAAATATTCTCCTGCATTTCCTCTGATGTAGTCTGTGTTTTAGTTTGTGGAAGTTGCAACTCGTTGTACGTGGGAGAGACCAAGAGCCGCCTCGCGGACCGAGTCGCCGAGCACCTAAGGTCCATCAAACAGAATCTCCATGGATACCCGGTGGCTACACATTTTTGCCCCCTTCACCTTGGTCAATACAGCACTTAACCGTTACCGCAACTGTAATGTGCCGAGGCTCCGATGGTGACCGCCTTAGCGCTAAAAAACCGACTTATCATGAGGCCAGGTATTCTCGCTCCCACACGGCCATAACGTAAAATTGACCTTTTGTGATATTCATCCACTTTTGAGCCAGTTTAAACTCCTTTTTCACCTACCCGTTCTTGCTCGGCTTTTACTATATACCTCTTTTCGAGCCTGGTTTTTGTCTATTTTTTTCTTCATTCCAACATGTTCGTTTTTAACTCGTACTTTTTCATCGAGGACCCTCTTTTTCTTTTTTAGTTTTGCGTTTCATCCTTCACACTAACGTTTTGTAACAATCACTTTCGTCCGGGTCTTTTTTTACTCTGACCGCTTCGGGTTTTATGTTTGTCGTGTTTAATTGGTACTGTTGGTTGTTCGGCTTGGTTTTTGCCGCCTGATGAAGGGTTTATCCCAAACGTCGTGGAGTTTTCCGCAAACGTTTAAGCACTTTTTACTACCTCTTTGCGACCTACACATTTCGACAGTGCTCCGCAGGATTTCGACCAGAAGCCTGAGGTAGAATGATGTCAATAACGTATGCGTCATATATATATATATATATATATATATATATATATATATATATATATATATATATATATATATATTATATATGTATATATTTATATATATACATATTATATATTATATATATATATATATATATATATATATATATATATATATATATATATTGAAAAGGTTGCAATAAGTTCTTACAACATATCTTTACAGAACTGTTTCGTAAGGGCCAATAAAGTAGGTCCCCACTCCTCAAAAGCCTGATGTAGAATGATGTCAATAACGTTAACTACGTATGTGTTCGCTGCTTTTGAACGTGTCCGTTTTAAAGCACGTGTTCGTTTCGTGTTCGTTGTGAACAGGCAAGAATGGTGTACAGCGAGCCAAGATACATTACCTATTAGAATAATTACACAGTAGATGTTTATTCCTGTGTCTACAATAGCTTATCAGTTCGTTTCTTTTATTTAGAGTTGCTAAGGAAGGTTTGAGTATAATGAAGAACTTTTCTTCCAGACAGAGATTACAAGTTTTAGAGGATGTGGAGTATGCTCGGGCTTTGTCCATGAGTTTCCATTTTACGGAGTGTTCTACATTTGAATCCTTTAGTTTCCAGATGTATTCACTGAGTGCAGTTGCGTTTCTTTTGTCTTTGTTTTTAAAGCTAGACTTGTGGGCGGTGTATCTTGTTTTGAATGTGTTCTCTGTTAGACCAATGTATGTTTCTTCGTTGTGGTTGTCGTGGCGTGTTACAGTTGCTTGGTACACAATGTTGTTCGTGATGCAGTTGCCTTCCAATGAGCACTCTCTTTGCTTTCTGCAATTGCAGTTGCTTCGCGTTTCTGGTTGTACTTCCTGTTTCGCCAGTATGTATTTGTTGTGCCCTGATATAATTTGGTTTATGTTTGCCATGCAGCTGTAACTCAGTTTCACCGTGTTTCTGTTGAGTAAAGTATGTAGTTTGTGCCCAGGTGGGAAGCAGCTGTCCAAGAGGTTAAAGAATTTCTTGCCAATGTTGGTTGTGACACTATCACTATACGGGGGGTTGAACCAGGTTATGTTCCTATTTCGTCTTCGTTTCGGGGCTCCCTTGGAATGACTGGTGCTAGGGGATTGGGTCTCGTGCTTTAGGTTGTACCCATAGCCACTTCTTTGTAATGCTTCTTGGTATACGGGCGATGATGTGTTGAATGTGTTTTCGTCGGAAGAAATGCTGGATAGTCTCCTATTGATGCTTTCTGGGATGTTCTTTATGATAAGTGGGGGTGGTTGCTATGTCATGTATGGCTTGTATGTGCTTGTGCTAAGATCAAGGGTAAGGTCTAAGAAGTTCACTATTTTTTGGTTTCCTTCAATTTCTATTTTAAGCTTGTTTTTTGAGAATATCTTGCATATTTCTTTCTTTAATTTTTCTGTCTGCCTTGGTGTTGCTTTGCAAACAGCCAAACCGTCGTCTCTGTATAGGCCGACATTCATGTTAATGTGCTGGAGTTGTGATAGGAGGTACAATCCTATTAGTTCACAAGTTCCAGCACCGTCAAAACTACCCATGGTGACATCGAATAAAGATTCGGTACGCTTGCACCATGGTGTTTCAAGGTTGAACAGCATAGTTTTCTTTGTGTGGAAGATAATATGCCTTTCGAATGCTGGTATGTCTGTGTAGTTTGATGCAAAGTCTAAAGCCTCGTTGAGGAGGTCGGCAGTAATTGAGGGGTAAAACTCACAAATGTCAAAAGCAATGAACGATTGTTGGTGTTTGTCGTGTATTTCACTAAACCAGTCTATGACTTCACTTGTGTTCTTCCATTGGTTGTAACCTGTAGATTGTTTGATTTTTGAATTTATCCGTTCTATTATTTGTTTGCTAATCTTCCCTAGTTCTGATTTTGATGGGTTGATTAGTCTGTAGGTGGGTTTGTTGTTGAAGTTCGGTTTGTGGTCTTTTAGTGTAATAAATGTTTGTTTTTCGCTTGTGATGTCGACTCTGTCACTAATTTCAAGTTTTGAAGCTATAATTTTGTCAGCTGCAGTGACTTGATTGCGTGTGTTGGGCGGTGCTTTTTTGTATGCTTCTTTACTGAAGGAGCAGTAGCACCTTGGATTGTCTGGACACCCTACGGGAATAAAAAATAAAAAATTTAAAATGATTAATTTTGCTCGACCATGCATGAGGTGTAATACCTGTAAGTCTAGCTTAACAACACTCCGTAATATACCGTATATTGCTGCGTTCCTACTTTACGATTCACACCTGTGAAAATTCTGGTCGTTTAAAACTAACATGTAATTTAGTCAATGTAAATCCTTCAGTGAGCGCACACCGGGTCTGCTTCTGTTAGGTCTATATCCTTTTGATATCGGGTAGCAGATACTACTGATTTTGCCTTCAAATGCGTGAGGGTGCTTTGCGTCGAAACATTAATATTCATGCTCTATTTTTTTTGACCACCTAAATAGTTTAAAAATAGAAACTGATTTATTTTTAAATCATGGAATACCATTTGATACAATGTATTTAGTACAATTTGAACGAAAATCACATGCCTCCATATCATGGATGAGAGTGCCATTGATTTCAACATTGTTCAAACACGTTGTCTTATATTTCGAAGAACTAGAGTCCCTCTGTGATTTCTTATGGGGAAAATTGAGGATTAGGTACAGACATGTTGACATATCCGGCAGGTTAAGAGTGGTGCGTTACGTGGAGAGCTTCCTGCGAGGGTAAAAGACCTAGGACTGTGTCTACTTACAAGAGTGTTTCTAAGGTTGGGGATTATCTAAAAGATAGTACAGGTGTGTTTGTGAAGGCGTCCTTTATTTAGGACAATTGAAAAATTCCCCTTAGGAATCGAAATTTCTAAAAAAGAAATACCTTACTTAAAAGGTATCCGTTCAAGTAGAGAGCTTTCTTTTTTTGAAAATTTCAAAAGTTTGTGTCTTGCAAATTTTTAGCTCCATAAGTCTTCCTAATATATTTAAGGATTGAACCCCTTAACATGAATTTTTCTATTAGTTCATTATAAATGAAAGTTAAAATTTTTTTTTTTTCCTTTCTAACTAAGTGTCTGGCAAAAAAGATGAAGTTCTTGTCTGAAACTTTTTAGCTACATGTTTTTCCTAATAAATTTTAGAGCTTAAATCCGTAACATAAAGTGTACTGTTGGTCCATTAAGTTCAAAATTAAGAACATTTTTGTCCTTTGTAACAAAGTGTGTGGTAAAAATGATGGATTTCGTGGTAGGTCCTGGGTGAAAGCTTGTAAAAGGTATGTGAGAATGTCTGTCTGCGAGTTTGGTAAGGACATATGATTTGATGCCTTCCGCAAAGGATACTTGATATCCAAAAAATGAATGTTTTATGTTGAGAACTCGTACGTTAATTAAATAGCAAGGTTAAAAGAAATGACTTCATCAATAAATCAAGGGAGGGCGCTGTTCTTATGGGGCTATAAAAAAGATATCACCAATATATCTAGAACACATCAAAGTTTATGTCTGCATTAATCCAGAAATCCAGAAGGAATTTAAAGTGGAAACTTGAGACGAACGGGGGACCGGATCCACCATCCTCCGCTTTTCTATTACAGCTCGTCATTAACAGAGGTGACAACATGCTATAAAATACCGCGTGAATCAATTTTTTATTCTTGTTACCATAGTTATTCAAAGAGGGGTAAATAATTAGTAAGTCGAAGTTGTCAGATCGAAGGAAGAATGTGAAGGTCGAAATTATTCCCATTGACAATTTGTGTCAAAACGTTAAGGGGAAACGGTTTTTCGCCCTATGGGTGATTTCGCCTTATTGGTAGTTTTTTTTTTAGACCGAGTTTCCGCCTAATCCGCATTAAGAGATATAAACACACACACACACAAAACAACACACACACATACTTAATATTACAGGGGACGCGTTCCTATGACTCCTTTGACCTAACAATGGAGAACTTAACCCAGCAGTATTTATAATTAGTTGACCGCGCTCAATCACATAGGCCTCAATGGCTCAGTGGTCAGGCATCCCCCTTGTAAGCGGGAGGTCGCTGAGGCTAAGTTTTCCATTTCAAGAAAATAAATCCTCTTTCAGTATGAAGGCAAAGTCTATGTTTGAGGAAAATTGATCTAAGGTCTCCATGCGACTATTCATTATCGCTCTGGTTCACTTACTCATGTAAAGGCGCTACGTCACTCGACTTACGTAATATTACAGGGACGCGTTCCTATGACTCCTCTGACGTAACAATGGAGAACTTAACCCAACAGTATTTATAATTAGTTGACCGCGCTCAATCACATAGGCCTAATTTACTTCAAAGTTGCCAAATTTACGAACATTTACCTGGATCCTACCTTTGGTCGACATTCCTTCGTCTAAAAATGTACATTAGGTCGACATTTACGATAGGTCAACATTTTCGTGTCGACCTAATGTTTGGTTGACGATTTCAACCCCTTCTGCATACATTCTTAATAAAATAGGTGCATGTATAATACCTTCATGGCGTCCTCTTTATTGTGTCTTTATATAGACGTAATAAACACAATGTATAGTATGTAGATTTGCACGTGAAAAAAGGGGTGTTATATCTTGCGTTGTCTAAAAATGTACATTATGTTAACACGTAAGTATTGCAAAATACCTTTAATACTTTGTTTATTTTATTATAACTTGTGCGTACGCCATACATAATATATATACCATACGTATTATTGTTGGCGCTGTTGAAGTTTATGGTGGTATTTTATTTGAATTTTTTAGTATCTGTATGTGCAGATACATTCAAATATGTGAAATATTTATATGTCGACTTAAGGTCGTGTTTTAGACGATGTCGACCTAAGGTAGGATCCAGCGTTAATATATATATATATATATATATTTCACTAATTCGGCACTAAGGGGAAAAGTTGTTGTTGAGAAGTCGACCTTAAGGTGAAAAATTTGGGGGGGCGAAATATAAGTTTCGCCGTAACGTTTCTACACACATTTTCTATAGGAATACGTAAACAGAAAAGAGCACCCTCCTAGATTTACAAAGTAGATACAATTACTTCAAAGTTGTCAAATTTACGGACACCTAGCTGTTAACACGAACGGATGGCTGGCCATTGAAATAACGTTGTGTATATTTTTAGACGTTAGGGCGAAAACTTTTCCTTATGTATTTTATTGTTATTTTTTCGCCCTATGTTCGCGAAGATATATATATATATATATATATACATATATATATATATATATATATATATATATATATATATTTATATAGCTTTCTAGCATTACCAGTGACTAGCCCATTGTATATGAAATAATTGTGTTATAGTTTTAGAATAGAAAATGGATGGGCTTAAAGCGAATCGACAAAGACATAAGTTTCTTAGCTATCTGATATGCACTTTACAGACATCCTATATAGAGAGACAGGGTATGTTACGGTAACGTCTTATGCGTAGATTGTTGCCATCGACTAAGGCAAAGAAGGCGCAACAAGATGGCCGCCGTGAAGCTATTAGTTGTAAAATATGACGACGATTCTGTAATGTTTCAAGCGAGAGTTAAACTTGAATGGCACACAATGTCATAATCCTGCAATACGTGTAGTGATTTTGGCCTAACTTAGCATTATTTCGAAAGTATTTCAAGCTTCTGGAAAATCTTATATTTGAGCCACTTGAGCAAGTAGAAACTTTCACACATACAAAACTATAGCGGACAGCCATATTGCTACGTCTAAACTCATACGTGTTATGGCGACAACATACTGTGCAGTAATCTCTGCCCATAAATAGGTTAGTAAGTTAGTTAGTTAGAGTTTTACGGCCCACTTTCCAAGCTTTTGGTTCAAGTCGAGCCGACCGAGAAATTTTTTGCAGTTGTGGCTAACTGGCTCGTTTTCCCTACACCATTGCTTATGCAGAACACTACTCACAATGGCAGTAGGTCCCTTTTTTAGAGTCTTTGGTATGACTCGACCTGGGAGCGAACCTGGGCTTCCCGCGTGAGGGAGGATGCTCTTACCGTTAGACCAAATACGCGGATCATGTATAGGAAGTTGCTGTACCCCTAATACCATCATCTACGATAACCAAAACAGGTATTCTTCCAACTTTCAACCATATCCTTGTTCTTTCTCGGCCAGGTTGACTGGCAAGGTTTAAGAAATTTGATGACCAGATGCTGTGCTTGAGCACCCATCTAACTGTACCAAAAGATGAAGTTTGTTTTGAGAATACTACCCGGGAGTTGAAAAGCCCTTCCCAAATCAAATACTTCGATACTGGTGTAGCCAGAATTTTTACCTAACTGTGCCAAAAAATAAAGATTGCTTCTAAAATACTTTTGGGGAATTAAAAGGCCATTCCCAAATCAAATACTTCCATCCTGGCGTAGCCAGAATTTTTTTATTTAAGGACGTCACCATTAGAGACTACTGGCTATCCAGAGGGGCTTGAAGGTGAAGACCCCCTCCCCCACCACTAAAACTTTGGAGAAATTTCTGTATATGTAAGCGTACTTAAATGCAATGTTATGAAAAAGTTAGAATCATTCGTAGTCAAGTTTTGTTTCGTTCATCAAGAAACATTTCCAGGATTCGATCTGTTGGGGCGATTTAGGCCATGGCTTTCATGGCCTCTCCCTGACCAAGGAGCTGCTATTAGGAGCTCCCTGCTCTGAATACGCCAATATATTGCGATATGCGATATATACTAAATTTCCGTATCGGGTGTGGCATTTTCTTCTTTAATTAGGACACTTTAAAAGCAATAAAAGAAATGGTTTTCTTCGAAACCACTGTCCATTTAAGTTTGTTATTGACAGCCAAAGGGTCGTGACATTCTGTAATAAGTAAAAAAACTACATAAATTTTTATAACATAAGAAAATAAGCTCGAAACGGATGGTTAGTTGCGTACTCCGTTAAAAACTCCTCCAGCTGGACATTTAACAATATAGCTTTGCAATTATATAAATGCAGGAGTTCGAGGCAAATTTGAATTATTGGAAAAACCTCGTCAGGTTTTTTTTTTTTTGATAAAACTGATAAAATGCGTTAAGTCTAGTCATCTAAAAGAATACCGAAAACAGAGCAAAAAGGGACTCTTTTATGTTAATACCAACTTCATGTATGGCCACATGGGACAGGGGATTACAGACCAAAGCTTTGTTGGATCGATTTCGATGTCTCAGTAGGACAGAGATTATATCCTTGTTGGGATCTGGAATCGGCCAAAAGGGCACCGCCCCCATATCTCCTTTCCTTTGAGAAGGAGTCTCGTATGGTTATGGCTTTTGAGAGGTTACAAGTTTATTGCTAAAACGGATAAAACAATGCATACCTGTTTGAAACGTCAATAGAAAAGAATAACGGTCTCCAAATAAAAACGGTTCTTAAATCAAAGGAGAGCCACAAAATTATGCTGATATTATTTTACATAGTCTTTGTATTCTCTACAATGTTTTCACGAGAGTCTATCCACGTTTTAATACACCGACATATTTCATACACTTTATAAGGGAATGGATCCGAAAATATGGGGGGGGGGGATTTTCATTAATTTTTTGATTAATTCATTGTAGGCTAATAGTTTCTGAGCTTTATTTTGAGGAGAACGGTACATTATAACTTTAAAGGAAGTTTTAAAAAATTACCCGCACACTGAACCTGTTCTTTAACATATACTGATTTGGAAGCAGAAAAACACATTTGTTTGTAGCTGAACGTCAGTATAAGGCATCGCTGGTAAAATTCCCGTCTTCGAAGAAAGACGCCAATTGCTTTTTGACTAAAATTACAACAGGACCATTTACCATTACGGAGATATTAAAACCCAAAATATCTATGTCTATCTTTTATATTTTTATCAGTTGTTTCCTGTAAAAACAGAATTTGGAAATTATCTCTATAACATTTCGTTTAAAAAGTGCATTTAACATGCAAAAGTTTAACACGGTATAACAGTTTTGGTAGGAGGTCATAGTAGGTTGTTTTTTTAACTTAATTTGTTACAGTTGCAGTAGGTAGCATCATATACTTTGAGTACTTTTGGGCTTCTTACGGTTTACCTATGAGACGATTTTCCTACTTAATGTTGAAAGATATCATAAACCCTACCAAGTAAAGATTTTAAATGATATACACAATCTTTTTGAAACAATAATGTAAAATTAATCTGCCACTTAATGGTAGAACTGAAATGAGCGTTTTTTTTTAATTATGCTATGGAGAACTAGTAAGTGAAATTAAATGTATTACTTACATTTATTCGCAAATACGAAGAGGAAAGCAAAAATCAGTATCGTCGGATCGGCCTGTCAAATTGGTTGTATCTGAGATTTAGATGGATATGTGAAGTTGAAGTGCCGCTCCCTTATTTATACATGAAAAATTTATAACAAGTCACATACGATTTGAGAGGAGATAAATGGAATCATTCAAGGATTAAAATAAAAACTGAAATCACAGTTGACAAGTTAATGACTGAGAAAATGAATATTTTGTTTGGATAAAAGAGAGATTATGAACGGGATGGGTTGGTGGAAAGAAATTCCAGATGAGTGTGGATCGCACTTGGATAGAATCTCAGTAGCTATCACAACTTTTATTTTCATTTAGGGCGTTACTTATTAAGGAGTCTAAAAATGGATGTATGCATGGATGTATCGCGAGCTTTTTTTTTTTTTTTCAATAAAAAACGCAAACTAGCGACTGCTTAGATCCCCCTGTAAGCCCGGGAAATGCAATTTTCAACGGTTTGAGATGTCGGATATTTCAAAATTGTCTGTACCCAATTATCGCCAACTAATGATAGCGCTCCGATTAGTCTTTCTGACTAATTTTTAGGTTGGAGTGAACGTTTATCTGCAATTGAGACTTAAGATAACGACTGCTTGGCTCCCCTGTTAAAACAATGGGGAATGTGATTTTCGACCGTCTGAGAGGAACGAACTTTCACATTTTCTGCACGCTCCGCTCCAACTAGTGGTGACTAGCTGTAACTGTCTTACGAGCAGATTTTCCCGGGAAAAACTTCTTCCCAAACTGAAATGTCCCCATACGCCTTTGGAAATACATTAGTCTGGCGTGCACTGGAAAAGCTGCGTGCAACATACAACAGGATTCCAGACTTTGCATTCCCAAGGGTACATAGTCCAGTGGAGTAATGCACTGAAATAATCAGCATCTCGAAAGTGTTTTTGAATCTGAGAAAAATAACAAAATTTCCTCACCAGAATAAAAATTAATTAAATCCGGCAAATGCCATCTGGGAAGTGTTAAAATCAAAAATTTTCTTTGTACGCTCCGCGCCATCTGATGGTGGCGCTACGCTTACATAGTAAATTTGAGCTCCCTAAAAAAGATCCAGCATTGCCATAGCCTTACCTCCCCCCCCCCCCCCCCCACCACGAAAAAATCCAGCTGCCCCGCCAGGGGGCTGCTCGGGGTATAATTTCTCAAAAGCCAGACAGTTGAGCTGATCGGGGAGACAACTTACTTGAATATGTATGGTACACAGAAAAGAAATCATCAACGAGATCGGGAAATGTTTTGCAAAGTTTTTTTTTCAGTCCCTCAAAAGGTTTGGGCCCCTTTGGTGCCTTGTCCAGCCGACCGTCAGAGGAGCAAGCCCTGTATGCTTGGATAATAACTGCTTCTCGAAAGTCAAACAGTCACCGTGATTGGGGAGACTGCCAACTTAAAGATGAATGAGACTCTTGTGATTAAAAGAAAAGAAATCATCAACGAGACCGGGAAAATGTTTTGCTAAGGATTAGAACATGTTGTAGTCTGCCTGTTGCCAATCGTATCAAGGAACCTCAGAAACAACTATATGATAAGTGAGAGATAAATATGTACCACTCAATGAGTTTCATTTGCTTCCTCCTTTTCGTCTGTGTCATTGGGTAGATGGTTATATGGACCTTTTTCCGACATGAACGAAGCCAATGAATGAATCATAAATACTGGCAAAAGGGTAAATTTTAATTAAAACGTATGAAAATATACCTTTATTGAATAGTGGAGATCATAAAAAGTAGATTGAAACAAATTAGAGCAATATTCTCAAAATTATCAATGTTGACTTATACAAACACTGCAAGGTTAAAAGAAGGTATAAAGAAATATAGTAGAGAAAGACTGAGTTCCTGACGTGACGTAATTTTGGTCAATCGCTTCACGTTTCTGAGGCGTAGTTCAACGGTACTATTTCGTTATTGCCGTTTTCAAATGATGACATGTTTTTTTTAAAACACAATTGGCTATATTATGGTACAATGACGCCAGATGGCTGTCAATAGTTATTGTTAGACTCCTACATAAATAACACCCTAAACGAAAATAAAAAGTCGTGATAGCTACTGAGGTTCTATCCAAGTGTGACCCATACTCATCTGGATTTTCTTTCCACAAACCCATGCCGATTATAGTCTCATCTTTATCGAAACAAAATATTCACTCTTTTAGTCATTAACCTGTCAACTGTGATTTCAGTTTTTATTTTAATCCTTGAATGATTCCATTTATCTCCTCTCAAACCGTATGTGAATTATTTCAAAGTTTACACTTATAAATAAGGCAGCGGCATTTCAGCTTCACATATCCAGCTGAATCTCAGATACAACCAATTTTACCGGGTAACGGGAAGGCACTGATTTTTGCTTTCCTGTTCATATTTACTAATAAATGTAAGTAATATATTTTGTTCCACTATCTAGTTCTACATAGCATTATTAAAAGAAGGGTTCATTTCAGTTCTACCATAAAGTCGCAGATAAACCTTACGTTACTGTTTCTAAAAGATTGTGTATATCAGGAAAAATATTTACTTGCTAGGGTTTATGATATTTTATAACATTTAGTTGTAAAATCGTCTTATAGGTAAACCGTATGAAGACAAAATTACTCAAACTTTTTGATGCTACCCTCAGCAACTGTAACAAACTATTTAGAAAAACTACCATGACCTCCCATCAAAACTGTTATACCGTGTTAAGCTTTTGCATGTTACATGAAACTTTTTAATACAATTATCCAGAGATAATTTCCAAATTCTATTTTTACAGGGTACAACTGATAAAAATATAAGAGACAGGCATTGGTATTTTGGGTTGAAATATATTCATTAAATGTTTAATGGTCCTGTTGCAAGTCAGGTCAAAACGCATTTGGCGTCTTTCTTAGAAGACTTGAAAATTACCAGATATGCATTATATTGACATTTAGATACAAACAAATGTGTTTGTTACTTCCAAATCACGATATTTTAGTGTGCAGCTTCGGTGTGCGCGTAAATTCTAAAACTTTTTTTCAAATTAAAATGTAGCGTTCTCCTCAAAGCAAAGCTCAGAAAATATCAGTCTGCACTGTACCACACAAACAACTCTATACCTCCTAACCAGGGTACCGCGTATTTTTGGATCCCTACTCTAATAAAGTGCATGAAATAAGTCGGTGTATTAAAACGTGGATAGAGACTCTCGTCAAAACATTCTATAGAATGCAAAGACTGTGTAAAATGATATAAACATGATTTCGTGGCTCTCCTATGGACCACTTTTATTTCAAGACCATTATTATTCTTTTCTTCTTAAGTTTCAAACAGGTACGCATTATTTTATCCGTTTTTAGCAATTAAATTGTAACTTTATAAAAGCCATAGCCATACTGGACTCATTCTCTAAGAAAGGGAGAAGGGGGGGGGGGATTTTGCCCGAATCCAGATCCCAACACAGTATATAATCTTTGCCCGACTAAGAGACCGAAATCTTCCCGATTAAGCAAGATTTTGGCCAATGAAGAGGGGACTGTAACCCCCTGTCTCATGCGGCCATTCATAAAGCTGGTATCAACATGGAAGAGTGCCTTTTTGTTCTTTTTTGGTCTTGCTTTAGAAGGTAAAATATAATGCATTTCATCAGTTTTATTAAAAAAAAAACCTGAAATGGTTTGTTCCATCATATCAAGTTTGCCTCAAACTCCTGCATCTATTTTATTGCAAAGCTATATTTTTAAATGTCCAGCTGGAGGAATTTTTAACGGTGTAGGCAACTGACCATCCGTTTCTAGTTGCATTTCTAATGTAATAAAAATTTAGGTAGTTTTGGACTAATTATAGAATGTCACAACCCTTTTAACTGTCAATAACAAACTTAAATGGACATTGGTGTCGAAGAATACAATTTCTTATATTGCTTTTAAAGTGTCTTGATTAAAGAAGAAATTACCACACCCGATAAGGAATTTTAGTATACACCGTATATCGAATTATATTGGCGTTGTCAGAGAGAAGCCATGGCCTTCATGGTCTACATCGTCCCAGCAGATCGAAACATGGAAATGTTTTTTTATGAATGAAACAAAAACTTGAAAACAAATGATCCTCAATTTTGCATAACATCGCATCTGGTCATCGAGTTTCTTAAATCTTGGCCGGTCAAGCTGGCCGAGAAAGAACAAATGTATGGTTGAAGGTTGGAAAACTAACTGTTTCAGTGATCTAAGTTGATGGTAAAAGGGAATGTTTAGTTTTCGACCCTTGGCTCTTCGCCAGAGAGTCGGGGGGACTTTTAGAAAACTTCCTGTACATGGCCAAAGCTTACTACACGGTATGTTATCGCCACAATACGTATGATTTTAGACGTTGCAATGAGGCTGTCCGCTTTAGTTTTGTATATGTGAAAGCTTGTACTTGCTCAAGTGGTTTAAACCAACGGATTTGCCAGAAACGTGAAATATTTTCAAAATAATGCAAGGAAAGGCCAAAATCACTACACGTATTGCAGGAATATGGTACTGTGTGCCATTCAAGCTTAACCCTCCATTCAAACATTACAGATTCGTCGTCACATTATACACATAGTAGCTTCAAGGCGATCATCTTTTTTAACTCAGTCGGTGGCAAAAATATACGCATACGAAGTAACCGTTACACACCCTGTCTCTCTACATAGGATGTTCGTGGGATGCGTTTCATATAGCTGAGAAACTCATCTCTTTGTCAAATCGTTTTAATCCCATCTTTATTGCTATTCTATAAATATAACAAAATTAGCTCGTATAAGACTGGCTAGTCACTGGTAATGCTAGAAAGATCATTGTTAATTGGGGCACTGCTTTAATTTGACTACATGTTCAGATGCTTGGATAGCAAAATTATACATGTAATAGAAGACCCTGCGTACCTCCCCTTACTGTTTAGGTGTCTTTGGTGCTATCATTTGAGGTTTGCCTACACCAACTGAATGGTAAAGTGGTTAGAGAATCTGACTTCAAATCGAGACTGTGACAGTTTCATCATGGCCGGGTCATTCCGAAGAATTTGAAAACGGAGCTTGCTGCTGTTGTGCTTGCTGCTGAACATGAGCAGTGGAGTATGGAAAACAAGTCAGTGAGCAACAACTGGAAAAAGGCGGCGGCCGTCTGGCTGGGACCAACTGGTTGGAAACTGGGCAGTGAAACTCCATCTTACTAACCAGCTATTTGTACCAAGAAATTATTATTAGTAGTATTATTCCTCATCCCGTTTCCAACCTGTGAATCATGATAAGGGAGGAAGCCTTATCTTGAAGGGGGTACCCGCACATCGGTCTTCAAACAAACGTAGACGACTACAGATATATTAACTGGAAAGTTCTGGTTACAAATTCATCCTTTTCCACATCGACAGTGTTTTACTACATCGCTTAACCCTCTATCTCTCACTCCCAGTCCCAATGGGTAATCTGTTTGCGTGTAGCGAGTGTCTGAGAAATGAGCAATAATGCATCACTTTGAAGGTTTGCAACCCTTTTGTGAACAATTAAATATCTTTGGGATATTGTATTTCTACCGACTAATTTTGATAATTTTTTCCTACGTATATGTCTTTGCTTCAAAGAACTACGGTATTGCTTTTTTGTTTTTCTCTCAGTTTTTAAAGTCCAATGCTTCAAAGTTCTTCCAATGTTTTTTATTTCCTGAAAATACTTGTTTTTAATACTTAGCACAAACGGATAAATTGAAATATTTGTAAAATGTTTACATTTAGATTGAGATTTAATTTTTGATTGATTTTAGCGTCATGCAGTCCAAAACTCTATACATCTTGCTTGCTTTCGCCGTCGCCGCTGTGACAGCACAGCCGCCTGGATGGGAGGACGAACTGATGAAAGACTTCCAGAAGTACATGTTGGAGAAAAGGACCAGGAATGGGAGAGGGAATAAAGGAAGGGGAAAGGCAAGAAGAAAAAGTCTACTTTGACCGTAAGTTGACGTTTCCTTACTTTTACATTTTCAATGAAACTTAATAAAGGTTAACCCTTCCATTTTATAATTACCTAATCCTTACTTGACAACAAATTGCCTAAAGTCATTAGTCAGTTAATTTAAGAACGGAAAATAATAATGTCGTGTTCTGTTTGTGATTTTGGTCACATTCTTGGACGATTTTTTTAAACCATTGCAGTTTAGTACGTGCGTACACCTGGTATACGCGACGAGAGTAGGAGGTGTGGGTTGGAATCAGTGGAGGCGCTCTGTACGGCACATTTTTCAGATTGATTTATTTTCCATATATGAAGGGAGCTGTAATATTGAAAAGGTTGCAATAGGTTCTTACAACATAGCTTTACAGAACTGTTTCGTAGGGGCCAATAACGTAGGTCCTCATTCCTGAGAAACATGAAGTAGAATGATGTCAAAAACGTTTATTACGTATGTAGTCGCTGCTTTTGAACGTGTCCATTTCAAAGCACGTGTTCACTCCTTGTTCGTTGTGAAAAGGCAAGAACGGTGTACAGCGAGCCAAGATACATTACCTATTAGAATAATTACGCAGCAGATGTATGTCCCTGTGCCTACAAGAGCCTATCACGTCTTGGTTAGGACGTTAAACTGCATCCGGTTGTGGAGTTTGTGTAAACGTGGGGATAATGAGGTTACCCTTTGCCACAAATGCCTCCAGGGCGCCCTTGGGCAAAGCGTTCCTGTATATTTGCCAATGCTTTTACATGTTGTTGCCTTCGGGTGTGTTGTTGCCTTCTGGCGTGTTGTTGCCTTCCGGCGTGGTGCTGCCTTCCCGGGGAGGTGTTGCTTCCGGCTGTGGGGTGGCCTTAAAGGGTGTTGTGGGATGTTCTTGGTTTAAATGAATTGGGGGTTGGTGTGAGTTGGTGTTGAGGGTGGTTGTGGGTGACTTGGAGGGTCGTTTGGCTGTTGGGGTGGGTTAGTGCGTCCTTTCCGTTGTCACCGACTTTCGTGCTCCGCGCGTTGTATGTCAATGGTTCAAAATTGGCGTTTGTGTTTTTGTTCGGCCGGTTTGAGTTGTCTGTTTGTTGCAGCGTGCCTGTTTCTATGTACGTATAAAAAGAAAAGAGCTCATCAGTTCGTTTCCTTTATTAAGAGTTACTTAGGAAGATTCGAGTTTAATTTATTATTTTACATATACATATTCATATATTTATATAAATATATGTATGTATGTATGTATGTATGTATGTATATGTTAACATATATATATATATATATACACACTTTTTACACATATATATATATATATATACACTTTTTTTATAGGAATATGTACACGGACAAGGGCGCCCTCCTAGAAATACAAAGTAGATACAATTACTTCTAAGTTGTCAAATTTACCCACACCTAGCTGTTAGCACAAACGGATGGCGGGTTATTGAAATAACGTTGTGTATATGCTTTGAAGTTAGGGCGAATTCTCTTTCTTATGTATTTTATTTCTCTTCGCCCTATGTACAAGAAGATATACCAATTTTGCCCTAAGGTCCGAATAAGCTATATATATATATATATATATATATATATATATATATATATATATATATATATATATATATATATATATATATATATATATATATATATATATATATATATATATATATATATATATATATATATATATATATATATATATATATATATATATATATATATATATATATATATATATATATATATATATATATATATATATTTATATATATATATATATATATATATATATATAAATATTACAATATACCGTGAATGCTTGTACTGACGTAGGTTATGCCTGTGTCAGTTTTGTCATTTCTACTCTGAAATGCACTGAGGAGATCTTACAACGTCGTAAGAGTTCTGTCTGCAGATTGAGTATTTTCGCCCCATTACACGGTAGTGCTTCGGTATGATCTTGTTCGATTGAACATTTTTGGATTTCGAGACGGTATATTGCACCCGCATATATATACATATATATTTCACTAATTCGGAACTAAGGGGAAAGTTGCTGTTGAAAAGTAAAGGGAAAAATATTTAGGGGCGAAATACAAATTTCGCCGTAACGTTTCTACACACTTTTTCTAAAGGAATACGTAAACGAACAAGGGCGCCCTCCTAGATTTACAAAGTAGATACAATTACTTCAAAGTTGTCAAATTAACGGATACCTAGCTGTTATGACGAATGGATGGCTGGCCATTGAAATAACGTAATATTGTTTGACGTCAGGGCGAATACTTTTTCTTATGTATTTCATTCTTTTTTTTCGCCCTATGTACGCGCAGATATAACAATTTCCCCCTAAGGTGGGAATAGGCGTTGTATATTTATTTATATTCACAACTTTTATGAGCCATTTTTACTCCTTTTACACTTACCCGTTCGTGCTCATTTTTTACTGTGTAGCCCTAACTATTTTTTCCAGACCTAGTTTTGGTCTACTTTTTTCCGACCATGTTCGATTTGTACGTGCACTTTTTTAGAAAGAACGCTCTATTTCTTTTTTTTGATTTGTGTTTCATCCTTCGCACTCATGTTTTCTGACAGTCACTTTCGTCCGGTTCTGTTTTTACAGCGATCACTTCGGATTTGATGTTTGTCGTGTCCAATTGGTTGTTCAGTTTGGTTTTTGCCACCTGATGAAGGGTTTATACCCGAAACGTCGTGGAGTTTTCCGCAAACTTTTAAGCACTTTTCACTATACCTCTTTTCGACCTACACATTTCCACTGTGATCCGCAGCATTTCGACCCATCGCTCGAACGATTTGAATGAGCGCCTGATTTTGGCCTGTTTTCCACATTACTTGTCAAGACTACTATAGTTTATTGAGATCATATTTTGTGAATTAAATCTAAATTGCTTGCAACTCCTCAGAATTAACGGTTTGAAAAAAGCAGGAGGCCGATGGTTAAGTGCGGTCAGATCAATTTTAAATCCTCATATCCGGCATGTTCAACGAAAAAGGTTTTCCACCGTGCGTAATATGCATTGGCTTCAAGTGCTTTAAAGGAATCGATTCATGACCTATCTTCTTGTATAAGAAGCCCTACACAATATGTTCTCAGTCTACCTTCCTTCTGTGTACTCCTTTTAGAAAACAAAATATGAACTCAGATCTGAGAACACTTTCAATCCGGTTATTCTCAGATGAAAATTCATGTTTGGTGAGCGCACGTTGGTTGTCCAAAACCTTCAGTTATGGAATGATCTGCAATCCCCCCCCCCCCCCCCGTTGATTCAGCATGCTCCCTGAAACATTTTCAGTTCTTGTTAAAAACTAACCTATTTAACTGTTGTTGTGATGGTACCTTAGTCTTTGGTTTTTCTACTTCATTTTGTAAGGTGCGTTAGAATAATTATTCTATATGATGGGACATATAAATGCAATGCACTTGAATTTTCTAACGCTTAACAATCAACTTAAGTCCCCAAGTGACGACACTTTTTTTGAAATCGCCAATGAAGGGTGACACATTCAGAATTGAAAACTTCAGAAACATCTTCGTCCATCACTACTACTAACTAATAGAATGAAAGCATGATTTTACCCCCTTTGGGTTATTGATTCGCTCCAAAAATGATAAAATTCACTACAAACGATCGAAGTTCCTTACTTGGTAGGGTCCATCAAGGATAATTCTTTCTGTCTTAAAAAAAAGTGATCATTGTATACAGTTGCGAAAGATTGAATTGGCACGTTTCACTCTATAAGAGAGTGAAAAGCTCACCCTTTTCCTGTGGAGTGCAGGTTGTATCTGATGGACATTTTCATCGTTTGGCAATTCTACCCAAATGACTTTCTGTTTTTTGTCGAAATTTGTTTACTTATTACGTATATACAAGACAATCAAGCGTCTGTAGGTCAACTGCTCTCTTTTTGATTTCTTTGAAGTCAAGGCTTTTTACGTTGGTAATTAAAACGGAAACTTCATTGAAATGGACGCCGGATGGACCCTT
The DNA here is from genome assembly GCA_037179385.1 of Holothuria scabra. Classification (NCBI taxonomy): domain Eukaryota; kingdom Metazoa; phylum Echinodermata; class Holothuroidea; order Aspidochirotida; family Holothuriidae; genus Holothuria; species Holothuria scabra. Next base: position 9,203,846 of record CM074189.1, on the reverse strand, counting down.
GTTGAGACTTTACTAATCGTTAAGATGATTTTATATGAAATGATTTTTTGCATACTATTAAGTAGAATACTCTAGTCCTTTCAAGGTATTTGGTATAAACGAAAAAATCTTATAGCACTCTAAATGACTTTTGCACATGAATAAAATATAAGAATTTAATTTCCAATTGTGTCTTTTCGAAGTTTGGTAGACTTTGGTGATCTTGGTTCATGTTCACATATTCATGAAATGCTTTTCACTAAGATATCTGAGATGGTAATACATTCTTAAGTACCATACTTTTCATTGTCTTCACTTTTTGTGGTCTTTTCAAGGCTTTTTCTTCATGTTAGAAGTCAAATTAAATATCAATGAAACAAAGCTAGCAGAATTTTTGTACCCACGTTGTTAACCCACATAGGGTAATTTAGCTATTTTCCACAAACATCTTAATAGTCATGAGGGACAACCACTATAAAATTAAAAATTGTCTCATAAGGGCAACGCTTAATGTCTTTCAACCACTTCCAATAAGGTTTTTAAGACCATTAGTAGTTCTACTAGATTAAACTGAAAAATCTTTGTAAAATTGTAAATGTTTAATGGTCACGAGTCTCACTAGATTATTAATCTTTTATATTGAAAGCGTCTCTCATATAATAGGAATTTTGTTGCACTTATTTCCCGCATGCACTCTAAAAAGCGTGCTTAACAATTAAATACGAATTTTGCCTTTACTTTGTAAAAGCGTTTAAATTCTAAGCATTTTTTGCATTTTAAGCAATTAGACACCTAATGCGTAGCATTTAGACGTATTTAAAGGCCAAATGTTTGTGAATTTCTAACTCGTGTTAAGTAACTATCAAAACGTGTTCACAAAGAGGGGGTCAAATGTGTTTAAAATTTTTTGTTATTCCCAAAGACTTTTTAAGAGTGCGTTCAGTTAACATTGGCATTTCGAAATTTTAAATATACACGTCTTTTCCACTGCCAATGACAGCCAGGTAGTGATTGACAGTTTGGAGACTCTCGGGATTAAACGACTACACAGTTGGAGAGATTAAGGTAATGGATCCCAGGCTCATCCAAACATCACTATGTCCTTTCAAAGTAATGACGCTCCACATAGAAAGCTGTATAGACAATGGACCTTGCGTTGTTCGCTCCACTATTCTGTACTTCAAGACATATTCTGGTGGCTTGGCTCTTGAATCATATTTATAAAAAGAGAAAAAAAAAGAAAACCAAATCCCAGATCATGTCCCACCAAACTCTTTAGACAAAACCTCTTTTCTAAAAAATATATTTCACTTTTTTGGATCAAAAGGTACCTCCACTTTCCAACAAAGTTACACAATGTAATGTGGTACCTTGTTTGATGTTTAATCGAATGTTGTATTCGTCCTTCAAAGTTGATACTGGTTGATTGTTTGGACATCTTTCCCTGCGGATCTAGCATTACTCTACATCATATGCAGGATGTAGCAAACGATGTTGCTAAACATTAATTTCTTCAACAAAAAAGAAGAAAGATTAAACTAATCAAAAAAAAAGAAAAGAAAAAAGAGAGGAACAAAAGAATAACAAAACAAAACAAAACAAAAACAAGCAAACAAAGGGAAGGCAATATATGAACGCAAAGTGCTGCGATGACATCTCAAACTTTTTCTAGGGCACTTTGTCTCCAGCATGAATTCATAAATTTGAAAGTTAGTATCATCCGAGCCCTCTTTGTCATTGTGAAGCAATTTTTACCTTCTGAGAAAGAAGTTTGTTCTGCATATTTTAACGTTGATGTATTCTTTCTTTGGCGAATTTCTTTTCCCATGAAACAATTTTCACGCTGCTTTCCGGTGCCCTCCTCCATGTCAATATTCAGAAGTGGGGAAGACGAGCCCAACCCTAGAGGGCAAGTTACTGACTTAACTATTTCAACAACCCATTCACCACGGCTTCCTGAGTTGCCAACTGATACCATGAGGCTAATACTATGGGAATCCAATCACTGTCTAAAGAGTGAAGGAGACGAAGAATTAGCTTTGTCGATGCCCGTTAGAGAGATATTTAATTCTAGATGAGATCATTAAACAAACAATTCTGTCTCATTAGTGATGGATATGGACCCCTCGAGGATCCATTGCAAGGCTCTGACGTTGACATGTAGTGTCCAAAAATAACGCCCTATACTCTTAGCAAAAGGAAAACGTTTTGTTCGGCAGAAAACCGCCTTCGGGGGAATCAGTTTTCAGCTGATCGGGGGGGGGGAGGATACTTTTACATGGGTGCGCCATTCGCAAATAATCCCCTATGCATTGCTATCCTACAGCGCAAATTCAGCGGAAATAACGTTTAAAGCAACCTTGCAATTTTTATTGACGTTAGGAAAGATACATTCGGGCATATTTAAAATCTTTGTTGATAAGGAAATGGAAGAACTCTGTCAAATTTGTTTGTTCACAGCGCAGATTTTGAAGTATCGAGCAACTTTGCTCTATTTTTTGGGTTAAACTTAAAGGGCAAGAGCAACAAGTAAATATCATATTTTCTCTTTTTTCGTAATATTTTGGGATTTATATTTTTACTTATTCAAAGTGAATCAAGCAGTTAGTTCTAGTAAATTTTACATCTGAGGAAAAAAATGTCGTCACACGACCCTAAAAAGCCAATCATGAAACAGGACAGTTTTACACTACACTACTTCAAGTCGGGGTGACTCCTTTTGCCCTTTAATAGTATGCACAGTAGGTGTTTTGCACATTATTCTGTAAAAGGGTGTGCAAGTGTTTCGTGCCAGCATTTGTGTTTCCTAGTAGATTGTTGAAAGTCCCTAGCAGTTTCGCCCTTTGTGTTTTATCTATTATCTCACATTTGAATGTACACACATTTGTTATTTGTTGACCAGATATAAGACTCAGTTAAGGGGTAGACAGTAAGTGCTCTTAAATATTCACATCGTTCAGACGGGCAAAATTTCTCCCTACACGGGGAAACCTCATTTTCCCCCGAAAGCTGTTATCTCACGAACTGGTTAGATCTCCTCAGAGTGAACTTTTTTGGGGATATGGTGATAACTTGTTTCACAATTATTTTCCCTCACCTTTGAAAATGACGTATGACTACCATGAAAGTGATAGGACAGTTAGTTCTGGTGAAACATAGAAACGCCAGGAAAATAAAATCATTGCCATCATTCAGTCATATCGTGTTAAAATGGGTCATTCTTTTGCCTTGGCTTACATCAACTCCGATCTGATTAAACTTAATAGCAAACGTGACGAGAGGCAAATAAAATATAATAATCCACGCAGAAATAATTTTTGAGACATTGTGAATTATCAGCAAGGATAACGTTGTCAAAACTTCCTCCCTGGTGTCGTAGGATGACAAGTGATCTGTTTCCAAAACAAAGCACTAAATATAGGATAAAAGATGCTTAGGAATTGAACGTATTTCTAAACACTTTTTACCCACCCATTGTAAATACTTTTTATGCTGACCACGCGTATATAGATCTTGAACACCTCGCTTTTAAACACATGAAATTGCAAGTCATTTAGTTTTTCATAGCAGCTAACATGTTTAGAATTTACAAAACGGGGGATAAAGAAGGGCTTAATTGCTAAACACATTTTAGAGTGAATAAAAGTATTTGTCACTCTTATCTTGAGATATTGTTCCTTTGAGGTGGACGTCATTCGAATGGACAAAGCTGGCACCCTAAAGAAAGTAAACAATATTATATCACAGTGCCGATAAATTATTTCCCAAATAAACTAAATCTCATCCCTGCCGCCCCACGTCCCGTTGTGCGTGGTATTCCGCTTAGGCAATGGCGTAGGGTAAACAAGCCAGTGAGCCACAACAGGAAAAAGTTCGTGGGCGGCTCGACTTGAACCAATACTTTGGAAACTGGGCTGTAAAACCCTATCTATGTAACTAATTAACTAATCCGCCCCACTTCCTCGTTCCTTCATTCACTACATATCGAAATGCTTACATTCGAGCTTGGGTTTGTATCCCCGCTAGATCATAATGAGATTTGTGCATTGAGTGATACTAAACTTGTAAACACGGTGGATCAAGATAAGTGTTGATTAATACTTTTAGCATCTCTATACTACTCTAAAAATTAGAAGAAAAATAGACTTCAGGTCAGCATGAGTGTGCCGAGAGACCATTATAGATAGAGACTTTTTATTTCAAAAAATGGGCTGTTTTACAAGTATGGCCTTTGCGATGTTTGACGAAAGCTGTTTTGATGATAGAAAGTCCTTAACTCCTATGTTTTTTAAGATATTTTGATGTTTTAGTGCTACATTAAACGCTGTTAACATTTTGGGGCGTATGTATAGAAGGTCCCAGCCTGAGGTGTGTGGGAGTGTGCTTTCAAGCCTGAGCACATTTAACTATTTATCTAACAGTCAACATACTATCAGGGTGACTAGTTGTTGAACTTGTGTGTGCCAGATGCTGCATTGTTGTTTCTGCAAGATTAACTTTAACTTGGACATTTAGAACAAAACCGGGAGATTGTATAAAATATCACGATTACAAGCCCTGAGTAGTGATCATTAAGTTTCAAACCACGTTATGGTTGAATGAAGTCTTTATTGCAAGACAAGTTCTTAAGGTTCCGTTCGAATTTTGAAATTGAAGACGATCCATTTACGTCATCAACCATCTGTCACAATGACGTTGGGGGGGGGGGGAGATTCGGTCAGGAGCAATCGTCCATTGATATGAAAAACGAATAATTCAAAGAGTTGTTCATCAAAGAGTTGTGCCAATTAGGAATGTCTGATGTATACTACCGGTAAAATTGTAGCTGGTTGATGTTTGTTTCAAAATTGATCAATTTTGCAGCAATCATTCTTATATTTTCAACAGATCCTTAAATTTTTCAAATAGCAATTACAGACGACTGTGGAATAGGGTTATGGTATACGCCTTGTTTTTTCAATGACGTTTTATTATGACAAAAACGATACATACACCAACATTCTGTCACACCTCTGATTAAGGTATAAAAAAATGGATCTAGCGACTGTAATTAGTTCAAAACCTTGATCTTACTCATCTGAGGTTCTCCCGCAGAGAGGGACCGATGTCGTGGTCTACCACACCCATAGCAACAAAAAAGAAAAAACAATCTGGTGAAGTGAAAAAGCTTAGTGTCGTTATTTCCATGTCTGTTAATCGATCGATTGCATGGTCAAGTGGTTAGGGCATCCGACTTGGAATCCGAAGTCGTGTCAGTGCCCGGGTCAAAACGAAGACCTTAGAAATGAAGCTTACTGTCATCGTGCTTGATGCCCAGGATAAGGAACGAGGAAGGGAAAACAGGCCAGTGAGCTACAAGTATAGAAAAGTGTCATTGCCTGCCGGCCGAAACCGATTGGTTAAAAACAGCTGCCTGTCTGTTCCTCTGTCCGTCTGGCTGGCTGTCCATCTGACCGGCTAACCGTCTTGCCGGTTGTCTGGCTGCCTAACTTACTATACATTACAACCTTGAAGGCTATTCTCACCATCGTATGCGCCGAAGCAATAAACTGGGATTGTGTCTGGTGGACAAGTTTGAAATATTATAATATAAAATACCTGTACTCAAGTTACAACTTTTCTCCAATATAAGCTTCAGATTGTTAAAAGTAGCAAAATATTTTAATTTCGATGAATACTTCGTAAAATAAAAACCAAAGTCAACTCTGTTAATCACCTCAATATTCTACCTAATTTTGCTCTTGAAAAAAAAAACCCTTTTTTTGTTATAACCGTACCAACACCCAGATTTTCTTACATTAAATTCCAAAATTTCTCCAATAAAGTAAGCACTTAATTTTCAAATCTTCGTTCAAAAAAGGAAAACACTTTCGGGCAAACTTTTAGTGTCGTTTTGAAGCCTTAGTACGTGGACCTAGTACAATTAAATGCCTAACCCAAAAAGAGTTTGAGTTGTTGCGTATATAACGCTTTTGATTTTGCTCATATAAAGGACAGTTTCTTCAAAAAAAAAAAAAAAACAAGAGCAAAATACTTTCAGCAATTTTAAATTTTGTCTTCAAAATAAACTCAAGATTTTTAAGTGTATGGTGAAAACAAAGCAAAAAATTTTAACTCGCCTCAAAATCTGCGAATTTTTTTCAGAGCCTATCGGGCCTAAAATGTGGGCTCTCTTGTCGGGGAGCTTTATCCCTCTCTCGGGGAAATCCTGGTGCCACCTCTATATAAAACTACCTAACTAATTATCCAACTGCACTTTGAATTGAAGTGAAACACTTTCAGATCCCTCAAAGTGAGAATAAAGTTCACCTTTCTGAGTGTCTGACAGCATATTGTCAATGAGTGACATCGTCATATGGAAGTGATCCTCGCCATCCTTTACAAGGCGAAGATCTTTTCGCATGAACCGATTCGAGAAATTTCGATAGCAACACATTCGGGACCCAATTCCTGCAAATTCATTTTATCTGCTTTAGCTTCCTAGAAAATTTGTATTCGTAAAAATTTCAAGCATACTAAGATAACAACAAATTTATTAGCTCGAGAAAAGTCTTGTGTAGTCGAAAATAATAAAAATTATGTAACATCTATCTCAAGAAATCTAATTGGACTCTATCTTAATTTCCACCAGTATGTTCAAATATCCAAGATGTGTCTGCGCCTTTAGCAGAGATGGAACCGAATTATTTGAAGCACCTTGCCTGCAAAACAGGTTAACAATAATGAGATCTTATCATGGAGTTTTTAGAAAAACGGAATGTTGGTTTCCGACGGTAATGTTGCATTTATCCCAAACACTCTTAACTCAATGTTCAGTTTCCTGGGATAAGTGACGCATTACGCAAATTTCAAGGCAGAGACGTATTCCTCAAACTCGTTATCATTTCGTTGAGAGCCATCGTGTACAGTTCGGGAGATAACCTCTTTCGGGGGAAAATGGTTTTTCACCCGATCGGGGGAAAATACGGCCATGGGTGGCGCCATTTTCAAATTTCTCCCTTGATGCTTTGCGATCCTACCGCGCAATTTAAACGGAAACAAACGTTCAAAACACCTGGAAAATTTAATCGGTCTTAGGAAAGAGAAATTTTGGAATATTTGGAAAATTTGTTGCTAGGAGAACAAAAAAGCCGGATCATGTTTGGTAGTTCACCGCGCAAATTTTGAGATATCGAGCAATTTTGCCACGTTCTGTGTCCTAAGCTTAAATTATAGACTTGACACAGCCGCAAGATTTGTTCAATTTTTTCTGCAGAAAGTTGTGTAAGTTACTCGTGTTAGCAGTTGAGCCCATTAGTACGTTCTTGAAAGTTTCTTAAGATTTCTGTCTGTGGTGGTGAACAATTACCTTGCATTTGAACATATCCACATTTATAAAACAAAGCGACGACTGTGAAGAGGTACACACTAAGTGCTCATGAATATTCATGCTGCAAATTTTCTCCCGATCGGGTGAATTCTCATTTTCACCCGAAAACGGTTATCTCCCGAACTGGTGTAAATTGTTTTGGACGCTTTCCCAGAAAGGCTCAATCATTTTAATTGGAGACAAAATGTCTACACTTTTTCCAAAGGTGATCACAGTCTTACTTTTCAATGTGCCAACCTCGGGTGCACTTTTTTACACACGCTGTGATTTCGTAAGGTTGATTTTAATAATTTTTAGAACGATTAAGGTTTACTGTCAACAACAGTATCTTAAGATATTTTATAAAATCATCTTTTCGCATAATCTGAAGAAACATTTCAACGTTGAGCAAAGAAGTCAAACATGAAGACGGGAGATGGATGAATTAAATCCATTTTTCAACATCTGAAATGTAATAAACACGTAATTCTGCAATTATGCAAGTAGACTATATCAGTATTGCTAATTTAAAATATCAGACTCGGCGGTCAACTGGTAACTCATGATATCCTTAAATGGAAATGCACGTTGGGTACTTGATAACTTTCGGCAGAGTTTATCCGGCCTGAAGATCGTCTTATTGCCCCAGTGAGGAAGTGATGTAACTTTCAAAATGTTATTATCGTTATACGATACAAACTTCTTCTATTTTAACTGGAACGATAAATGTAACCCAAGTAAAGAGGACGCATAAGAAACTTAAAATGAAACAAGATCTAGCTTGAATCTGCTGCATGCAGCTCAATCTACATCTTTCTTTTTTTTTTTTTTTAATTTTTCCAGTGTCTGCTCAATCTACAAAACGTTTTGACTATGATTGGATTATAGTTAAGAGAGAGGGACAAAGGATAGCCCCAGATCGAGTTCTCAAAGATTTTGGGGGGAGTAGGTGAACAAATATGATTTCGAATGAGGCTAAATGTTGCAACAGGTTGCAAAATTGAAAATTTATCAAAGACCTGTCTTACCCTTAGATCTCTCCCATAGATTGGTGAATACGCCCTCCGATTGACTACCCCTTACAAAAATTGTCTTTATGGGTGTCGGTTAAATATAGTTCGTGAGATGATACCTTCAAATTCAACAAAAATAATCAGATAATACAATAATGAACATTAAGAATGGTATCAGTGTCAAAGGTAGAATGACATGCCAATAGACTATCTCTCAATAGGTCAAAGGGTAAAAACTTACATGATTGTGTTTTCAACTGATGGCGGAATGCAAGAGCACACGTTATGCTATGCGTGGCCCGCACAGCGTTCATACGTCACACTTCAAACTTCGAACCCAACTATTGAAAGCCCTAGTTTGACAGCAAATTAAACAGGGCCGTCACCAGCTTTTTTCAAAGGGGGCGCGTTTTGAAATTTGAGCATGTGAGTGATGAAATTGTTGTGGACGAGGCCACGAAGTAGCAGTAGAGGGTGGGCATTGGAGGGGCCCCTCCGATGATAGGGAGCTTCGCAATTTTTCAACTTAAAATGACTCAATCTGGTGCATACTAAGAGAGGAAATTCAGGCGTAGGATTAACTGTATCTGGGAGGGTGATTGGTAATTGTAATCATTATATCCTCCTTCAAAAACACACATGAATGATTAAATCAAATACAAATTTGACCCTCTAACACAAATTGGAACTGTATGAAGTATCAAACCCTCACAGTTCAAAATTTAATCTGTTTCTAATTTGGTTCACCCCTCGAATAATGAGTCTACCCGCGGTTATGAACCAATGTCCTGTTATAAGAAGTACCGGCACATGGGCTAGACTATATCTAGGCCACAGTGTGGTACTGCTAAATTCGCTAAGGATTCCGTAGCGTAAAACGCCAACCCGTACTGCTACGAAATGACTATAACTGGGGCGAAAACATACTGTGCTAGTGTAACACTGTGGCCTGCGATGCAATTAATTGTAACCTGAAAGGGCAAGAACGGTCGTCCAAAACTTATTTCGGAACAGCACCTAAATTTTCTTCTTAGTTTTTCTCTTTGTAGTATCTTTCATAATTTTCCATGGTTATAATGTGTCTTCAAAGTAAACCAAAGAGTTACTGTAAGTCGCAAAATTGGCAAAATAGCAGAAAAAATATTGTCCCATAATTCTCAACAGCCAGCCAAGCATGAAACATGATAGTCTACATTGCTTTTTCAATGAGGGCGCTGACTGCATTTCGCTTTTAACACAAGGTAACTTTCTTGTACGATGATACTTGGTCTCTGATTGTGGGGTTAGATACCGCACTAGAAATGTGAGATTCAGCAGGTTCGGTTTAGCATGGTCATGTCCCCTTCCATGAAAATCGATAACCAACAAAGGCGTCACCTGCATAGGATTGGGGGAATGATTTTTCATTATAACCAGGGCGTACATTGTGTTTGATTACTTGCACGTTAGTCGTGTATATGCTCGTATTTTTCCATTTGGCGTGCAGTGGGGTGTCCAAGGCTATGCATGATGGTTCCGGGAATTGAGAGGCTGTGTAGGTCGCCTCGTTTGTCCGATATTTCCATTTTGATCAGCCATGTTTACTAAATTGCCCACTTTTGACCTTTGGCTACCTCAGAATGGGTTCTAACCTTAGACGTATATAGACAAGACATTCGTATTTTGCAAATAACGAGTTTTGGAGGACCAACGTCGCCATTGGTATTTCATTTTGGGCAACTGAATGTAAATCATGTACTCTCAAATACTTTTTGAACATTACCTTTTGATACAAACTAGACTTTCTAGTCTAAGATTTTTTTTTGTTCTAGAAAATGCGCCCTTTTCTACATTTCCCTGACATCTATACAATACCGCCCGCCCTGTATTAGCCCATTGTCAGTTTTCCACGCAATGATGGACATGAAAAAGGGAGAAAATTTTTTCTTGAAATAGCAGTGATTGCACGTCTTATTTATGAGGGATTGAAGTTCCATTTGGTAAATACTATCAGAGCAAACCAGAAGAGTCTAAAATCAAATGGTCCTGGAAGCCTATAGCACATCATTATCTATGCCTCAGATACCTTGCTCGTGGAAAAAAACCCAAGTAGTTTGTCGTACAAATCTAAGGCAGACGACGAAATGGGCACGAAAGTATATCACCATCATTTTGGCAGGGTTTACAACAGGTTATTTCACTGATATTCTCAATCGAAATCCGCGTCGATTTTTTCTTTATCGGAGGAATAATTTTCTACTAGGACCTCATTGTAAGGTTCCTCATGTTTAATTGGGAACTGATCACGATTTTCCTCACGATTTACTATCCTGTCATCAGTATATTAATTATATCCCACAGCAAGGCGACATTTGTTTCATATTCAATCCTGGAAATTTCTGAACACGTACCCAAATATATTACTTTGTGAATCGATATATAAAATGACGATGTAATTAATTATAATCTCGTTAATCATCTGATACAGGTCATATTTGTACACAATTCGGGGAATTTGGGGGTTTTTCCGAGCAGAAATTGAGACGTTTTCGGCTAGATCAAACAAAACTGGGACTAAAGTGTGACCCAGAACCGTTGCAGTGTGGCCTGTGCCTCAGAGTCACATCAAGGGGTAGAGGAGTTTCCCCTTTCCAGTCATATGTATTATCCTTTTGCAGTATATAAAATTTCTGTGAAACGAGCAATTGTGTAAAAAGTTTAAAGTATAGTTTTAACTACTGTTTGGTCGTAAGTCAAAGTGTGCATGTCCCTGATTCAATCTTGAATCTCTTTTAGAGTTAGTTCTTCACTTCGCTAATGACCGCGTCTTTGGTCTAATGGTAGGGCATCCTCCTCTCATGCAGAAGGGCAATAGTTCGCAACCCAGGTCGAATCATACCAAAGACTCTAAAAATGGCACCTACTGCCGTTCGCGAGATGCTCGGCATAAGCAACGGAGTAAGAAAAATAAGACAGTTAGTCACAACTGAAAAAGGCGTTGCTGGCTACGCTTGAACCAATAGGTTGGAAACTGGGACGTTAAACTCCATCTAACTTACAAATGCACTTCGCTAATACTTTCTGTCAAACTAGTATGCACAACTGAGGTACCTTAATGTGATTCTCAGGATATTTCAGGCGATAAGGAAGGACCAAACGGTTGAGTGAACCTTACTGAGTGAGTATTCCTACCACTGAGTTTTTAAAAAAAAGCATCCTGATGTATCCAACTGTCATTAAATAACCCTCATCCAGACAAAGTAACATTTCACTGCTTCAAGACGTAAAACCTGGTGAGTATAATGTATATTGTGAAATCAAAACATTCTCGGAACTGCGCAAAAGTTTTTGTAACGAATGACAATAATAATGCAGTTTTCGTAACCACGAAATGTAAGTTTCAGTAAGTTGGAAAAAGGAGAGAAAAAATTTATAAGATTTCTAGGGGGGCTCTAGTGTTTTGTATGTTGGACTTAGCGGCCGGGTATGATTTGTCATTCCGGTTGAGTTATCCCTTTGCATAAGGGAATATTTCGGGGTTTGGAGCTTTCAGGGTTTAAACAGTCCATGCTACTGAATATAGAAAATTACGATCTAATAAAAGGCGCCTGCTTTCCCTAGTAGCAAACCATTAAGAAACCTTGCAAACTGGTTTATTGTCATGACTACGCATTAAGAATATCCCGAGAATCATAAGATGAATTTTAGCGCGAAATCACCACAATTCACCACTATTGTCAGCACCAAAACCGAATATGCTAGAGATAATGCAAGAATATGGAGGATACAGAAGACCTTCCTGCACAGAATTGTCCGATAGAGATTCTGGTAAAAGACATAAAAACAGCGAATCTGAGCCCCTCCCCCTCCGCCTCCCCTCCTTCACCGAACAGGTTCATCTACAATGGGATAAGAGGTCCAATACTTAGGAGTGTGCCAACGATCTCCCTCTCTCACTCTCTGTTCCTATCTCTCTCTTAAGAAACCTCGTATGTAATTTCTATAGTTTTAATTAATGAAGAAGGCAATTGCGTGCACATAACACGTACCAAAATCTTACTCTTATGCCACAATCCTCTCAAATTTCTAACAGTCCTTGGGATACATCAGGATGATGTTTTTTTTTTTTTCAAAACTGAGTAGTCGGAACACTGACTCAATGAGGTCCACTCAACCATTTTGGCCTTCCTTTACGCCTAACGTATCAGAACAAACTTCTTTCTCAGAAGGAAAAAATTGGCTTCACAATAGCAAAGAGGACTCGGATAGATAGCAACTTTCAAATTAATAATCTCATGCTGGAGACAAAATGCCTTAAGAAAAACTTGAAATGTCATCTCAGCACTTTTTATATATTGCCTTTGTTTTTTTGTTTCTGTTTTGTTAAGATTCTCTTTCTTTCTTTTTTTTTCTGTTTCTCTTTTGATAACCTTTATTTTTCTTTTTTATTTTTTCTGTCGAAGAAATTAATGTTAAGCAACATCGTTAGCTACATCCGGCATATGGCGTAGAGTAATGCTAGCTCCGTAGGAATAGATGTGCAAACAATCCACCAGTATAAAATAATAAGGACGAGTACGATATTCGATTTAGAGGACCATCAAAATGCTAACACATTACATTATGTGACTTTGTTTAAAAGCGGATGTGGATATGGATGTACCTCTTTGACCAAAAAAGTGAGATATCTCATAATAGGAAATGGGTTTTTTTTTAAAGAGTTTGGAGTACATGGTCTGGGATTTTATTGTATAAATGTGATTCAATTGCAAAATACAAGAATATGTCTTTAAGTACAGAATACTGGAGCAACCAGGAAGGTCCATTGTCTATACCGATTTGTACGTGAATTATCATTACTCTGAAAGGGCCTAATTATGTTTGGATGTGACTGGGATCCTTTCAGAATAGGTAACTTTAATCCCTCAAACCATGTCGTCGTTTAATCCTATTAGCCTTCAAAAAATCAATCACTATCTGTCTGTCATAAGTAGTCTAAAAAACGCGTGATATCTGAAAATTTCGAAATGCCAAATTTCACTAAACGCACTCTAAAAAAGACTTTAGGAATAAAAAATCTAAACACTTTTGGCCCCCTGTTTGTAACGCGTTTTGATAGTTACTTAACACGGGTGAGCAATTCAAAAGCATTTGGCCTTTAAACAAGTCTAAATGCTAAGCATTAGGTGTCTAATTGCTAAAAATGGCTTTCTTTCATTGATATTTAATTTGACTTGTAACATGAATAAAAAGCCTTGAAAAGACCACTAAAAGTTAAGACAATGAAAAGTGCGGTACTTTAGAATGTATTTCCTTCTCAGATATTTTAGTGATGTATTGCCTTCTCATTTTAATGTTGTGCTGGGTTCGCGCAATGCCGCGGCTAACTCTAAAGAAGGCCAAAAATTGGACGAAACGAACGATTTACGTTAAAGTCATTTTATTGAGTGTTTCTCCTCTCTTGAGACTTCGATGATAAAGAAAATGGTTTGTAAAACAACGTAAGAGAACAAAGAAGTAACTCGAATTTAGATCTTTTCTCTTCGGAAGTCGGAATCGAAGTCCTCCTTAAATCAAAGTCACCGCGTGTAACTTAAAGTCATCAACTTTTAGGTACGCAAGAACTTCTATGTTACTGATTCGTCTGAGACAAATAATTATGAATATTTACAAGGTATTCCCAAGAAGTGTCCAGTCAGAGTTGAATCATTTTAAACTTAGGACAAGCCTGTATAAAAACAAGTTTGATTACGTAATTGACCCAAAGTTTCATGGAAACCGGACGAGAGTACGTCTTCAATTATTGAGCGTTGAGTGCAGCTCTGGCTGTGAACAAAGGATCGTTGATGAATCATGGTGAGCGGTAAACATACTTGATTGTATTAATGAAGTGGTCGCTATCTTCAAAGAAGAGGATGCGAGAACATGGTATTTCATGACATTAACATGAACCAAGATCACCAAAATCTACCAAACTTCGAAAAAACACAATTTGCAATTTTTAAATTTTATTCATGTGCAAAATCTGTCTCTCTGTCCGTCTGTTCGTTTGTCCGTCTGGCCGGCTGGCCGGCTGGCCGGCTTACCGGCTTACCGGTTATCTGGCTGGTTGGCTAACTTACTACACATTTCAACCTTGTAAACTCACCATCGTATGCGCCGAAGCAATAAACTACGATTGTGTCTGGATGAGGACAAGTTTGAATTTTTTGCGCGTTGATCCGTACAATCTTTTTGATGAGTTGATGCAATCGAAATTCAGCAGACATTACCAGGTATCTCATCTTTGAGCGGATGAACAAGGTAAAACACGACAGACCCCCAAAACTGCACCCGAAGCACTGAGCGAAAATGTGGGGAAGGCTACAAAGACCAGACTGAGTGGCAATCCCCGAAAGCTCCTGCGTTGTCATGTCTCAGAAGCCAATCAAAGGTACTGGGGAGAAGACGAACGGGAATATGCTCGGGACGAAAATTTTCTGCCAGGATCAGCTAAAATGGTGCTCTGCATTGTGTTAAAGAACCGTAAGCAAGAAACTACAGAAATGACTAACAAAATGGTAGAGATTCATATGTAGCACTAATTGTGCTCTAGAGCTATCCTTTCCTTTTTGTCTTATTGGGTGAATGATTGCTCCCTAGTCAAATTTTGGTGGACATATCCCTTATCCACCGGGATCTACTTCAAAGATACAGATCCATTCCTCTTGCCCACTTTCCATTCAACTTCCGTCACGAAGAAAATTAATAATTTGCAAATCCTAACTGGCATCTGAAGTTAAAAAACAAAGGAAATCTTGAGAAAATATGACTAAACCGAATAGTGAGTTCATTTTTAATGAAATGATTTTACTGTTATTACTTCTTACCACCACAAAGTCAATTAATATCCTAAAGTAGTGCAAAATATTTTCGCATATACTGAAATATTTGATAAATGGAACCACAATGGGTTCAGACAAATAATTGCACCTTTTTAAAATAGTTCATGTTGGCGTGATATGAACACTGCAAGGTTCATTATGTTGCTTACATGAAAATTAGAAGCAAGGTTGAGTTCGTGATATGATATAAATGACAATATTTTGGTCAAAGTACTTTCACTTTCTGACACATTAGTTTTCAAACATTATTTGGCATCATTTCAAACGATATTGCTTTTTCAAGGATGAATGCTTTTTTAACACATTCAGCTACTTTAAAATGATAGATGTTCTAGAAGAATGTTCCATATGTTGCTTATAGTCATTTCACAGGCTCTTATAGCAATGCTTTAAAGGAAAATAACAAGTCTTTGTATTCACTTACGGTCTATTCAAGTGTGACCCACACCCATCATCAATTTTTCTCCACCAGATAATGAAATTTTTAGTATCCCTTTTATCCCATTTAAATAGATTCATTGTCCTTGGTAATTAGTTTTTCAACGGTGATTTTAGTTTGGTTACCCTTGATAGGTTCTTCATATCTCCTTCAAAATCTTATGTGACTTATTACCAGTAGTGCGCCTATAAATATAAGAGAAAATTTTCAGACTCACATATCCAGCTGACTCTGAGATACGACCAATTTGACGGACGGCATATCTTCTTGTTTTACCCTTGGTATTTGCAACGAAATGTAAGTAATCATTTTCACTCTAATTTATATTTCTTTTATTGCAAACTGAAAACAAATCATTTCAATTCCACTGCTTAGAGGCAGATTATTTTTACGTTGCCTTTCCAATTAAGGTTTTGAATGTCAGGTGAAAATTTCACGTGTTAAACTTACGGTTATTTTTTCCTTCAACTTGTAGTCGGGAAACCACCTCCAAAGTGAAGATTATGAAGCCAGGCATGTAATCTATTTTTGAAAACTGCCAAAAGTTGAAGGAAGTAATGCGTTCGCCAAAGACAGGAACATGTCTTCCTAAGAACATGGTTTCAGTCATTATCAAAACATAAAGCAATAGCAATATGTTATAAACAACATATTTTGGAAAAAACGCACCATTTCACTTTTAAAGGACGGTGTAATCAAATTATTATTGAGTTATAACTAACTTAGAAAATTGCTATGTTTCAAAAATTTGTCTTTTGTAAAAAAAAATTGCATACTGCTTTATTTTTTAATAATTTATTGGGCTGTGTCAATAAAGAATGTTTTCAGAGATACACAATAAAATTCTCAGTACAATAACTGAAAATATTTCGGTTTAAGTAACAAACACTGATCGAACATTTGGGCAGAACATTAACTGTTATACTATGTGTTGCGCTGATGCAATTTAAAATTTCCTTTTGTAGTGAAAACTTCACAATTAACAACGGGTGTAAGGAGGGTTTGTGTCAATATCTACGTAAGGGTTAAAATCCCTGTCTTAGATGTAATCAGAAAGCATTTGGCGTCTCTCGTAGAAGACGCGTGAGACATTAATTTAATCACAAAAATTGACCCAAGATATCCAACCTGTTGTTTCTGCTTCCATATCAAAACACGTCAATGTTCAGCTTCAATGTGCGCATAATTTTTAATTTACAATTTCTTGAAAGTTCTAATGGAACAATCTACTCACAAAGAATTTATGGATAACACGTCCAGAAAGCAAAAAGTGTAAAGAATTGATAAAATTGTTTGGACGAGGTCAGATGAGTTTCAAAATCTTTTGATTGTCATCTACTAACAGGGAACTGACCTAGCAGCTCCCCGCCTCCCCGCCAATGGAAAAACTAAAATTATCTAACGCACTGTAAAACCATTTCCATTTTTGTAGCACTACATTGCTTTTTTGACTTTCTGCATGGACCATTTTTATTTCAACACTAGGATTATTTACTATTTTTAATTTCAAACAAGTTATGCAAGGGTTTGCAATCCATTTTAGTACTAACTAAACTTGCCACCTATTTAAGGCTGGTGCGCTAGTGTTAACATGTTAAAATCCGGTTCTGTTTTTAAATTTTCTGTGTTTTACAAAAAAAAAATAAAACCAAATGCATTACATCAGTTAAGCTAAAGAGTATTTTGTTTTTAATAATACTAAATTTGCCTTCAACTCCCAAGCTGCATCTATTTTATTGCAAAGTTAACGGTATATTTCTAACTGTAGAGCTCGAAGTCTTTTAAATAAACTTGACACCACCACCTTCGAGGAAGTAGCTTTAAGAAAGGAATAAGCAACTGACCATACCTGGTTTGAGATTAATTTGTTTTGTAATCAAATACTAAAAAATCCTTCGGACATTTTAAAGGTTTCGTATTTAGTCACGACCCTGTAGGATGAGGACAACAAAGTAGCATGTACCGTCATGTCGGACAAGTCATCTTGTAGTTCGTATACACAGGCGTACAGGAACATTTAAGTATATATTTATAGAATTTTAAGAATACAATTTTTCCGAAAATGAAATTCTGTACGAACGACTAACTGAGCGGGGCGCCACCATTAGTTAGCCCGGAGTACAGACATTTCGAAAAATCCACCTTGAAAATGGCATTTCTCAGGCTAACAAGGAGGACCTTTGCAGTCATTTTTTTAGTTTTAGTCTGCAAAAAAGTCCATTTGAAACTTTAATTCTGCTAGGAAGACTAAGCGAACCACCACTAATAGTTGCCGTGGAGGATACAGAAAAGTTCGAAAAAAAACCTCGGACCGTCGGAAATGGCACACCCGGGATCACAAGGAGGATCCAAGCAGTCACTATTTTAAGTTTTTGTTTGATGTTCACTCGAAAATAAATTTCAGCTGGAAATATTATCTATGCGGAGCGCCAGCAATTATTGGCGAGAAGCTTGCGGAAAACTCTAAAACAACGTACCACTCAGACCAACAAAAATTTAATTTCTTAGGCTTAAAAGGAGAATCGAGGCAGTCACCTTTTGAGTTTTCGAAAAATTATCATTTGAAACTAAAATTCTGCATGTAAGGAGACTATCTAAGTGGAGCGTCACCATTAGTTTGCGAGGAGCGTGTAAACTTTTGAATAAGTAGTTCCCTCAAATAGCCTAAATAGTATTCTTCCCGATGCTGATAAGGAGGATGTAAGCAGTCGCTATTGTGATCTGAAACATGTCCGATAAAAGGTATTACTACCATTGAATGAGATGGTCTACTTGCATTTTTGTCGAGGGACACAACGGAATTGAAAACATGCTAATTTTTAAACTCTGTTGCAACTCTTTGTTTAATTGATGAAATTTTCTATGAAACTGTTCGAAAACACAACAGCTAGAAATGGTTTAACCTCAATTAGTAACGAATTTTGAAAAAAAAAAATGGTACATTGAGAGGTGGGTTTAAATAAATTTTCAGGCTTACAGGAAGACATTCTCACACTGACTGCAGCATACAGTTTTTAAAACACATACCCGATTTTAAAAAACGTTGTCCGACTATGACTCTACGGGCAGGATGGATGGCAAAATGTTTGGTACTGCACCTTAACAACTGTCGGATGAAATAATTTTGCAATTGACAAAGTACCACCAATTTTTGCAACCTTGGCCAGATTTTTTTCTATTTAGGGCAAAGTTTTTGCAAGACAACATTATGAAGTGGGGCTGAGGAAAACCTTTTCTTACACGCGCGTCTCATTTTCATTTTGTTATTTTATAACCGTTATGCTTCGCATTTGTAGACTGAGGAGTGTAGGCTACAAACGTATGCCTATACGAAACAAGCTTGTATCTTGAAATGCAATAGTGTTTACTTTCTTATTATTTATACTCGCTCCCATCGGTTGAGCACTGTATCCAGTGTTGTTTCGCTACCTTTAACCATATCTTCGCTCCGTCTCCCGTTGAGCACTCTCGAATCTAACATGGAACAAGTAATCCTTGGCTATTCTACGAAGAACATACCCATACCGTCCAGAAAAGACTACGCACGTTGTTTGATATCAAGGGCAGAAAAATTCATCAGATCGGTAAGATGGAGAAGCTTCTTCTTTTTACACCCCGAAATTACGAAAACTCAAAAAGAAACTTATGGATTCGGATCCCCTAATTTCCCCGCCATTCGTCCCTGAACTCAAAGAATTTGAAGATGGCATGCTAGAATTAGTTCAAAACATTGAGTACAAAAACGTAGCAAACGCTTTTCAGAGAAAACTCTCCAATGATGTGATTAAGATCAAAGAAGATAATAGACTCTTCATAGCCGCCGATATAACTTCTACAAGCTAGAACCCGGCCAGTACAAGAAACTCGTTTCTGACAACATCACCAAATCATACAAAAGAGCACCGAAATCAACTGAAAACCACATCAACATGAAGGACAAGAAAATAGCAACTGACTTAAAACTAGATGACCGCATCGATACTACCGTTAAAGCCCAGGCTTTTGTGACACTGAAAGATCATAAACCAAACTTTGTTAACAAACCCTCATGTAGGCTAATCAACCCCAGAAAATCTGAAATTGGAATCACAAGCAAGCAAATCATCGACAGAATCAACTCTAAGATCATAGCTGCGACTAAACTAAACCAATGGAAGAACACCAACGAGGTGATTGAATGGTTCAACAAAATCGACGACGTAACAGAAAATTCGTTCATCTGCTTTGATATTTGTGATTTCTACCCTTCTATCACAGAAAGCCTTCAAATAAAGGCTATTGATTTTGCCTCCCAGTATGATACTATTACCGATCAAGATAGGTCTATTATACTCCACGCCAAAAGGTCCCTATTGTACGATGATGATCTCCCATGGTGTAAACGCGAAAATCCCGAATTTGATGTCACCATGAGTAGTTACGATGGAGCTGAAACTTGCGAGCTCATAGGACTATACATTTTATCCCAACTTCAACATTTAGAGATCAATGTAGGATTATACAGAGACGATTGACTAGCAATCTGTAACAAAGCACCAAGACAAACCGAAAATATCAAGAAAGAGATATGCAGGATCTTCACAGCCAATAAACTGAAGATCACGATAGAAGCCAACAAGAAATCCGTTAGTTTCCTCGATGTAACGTTAGACCTCAGAAACGGTACCTGCAAACCCTACATGAAACAGAACAATACACCTTTGTATGTACATAGGGAAAGCAACCACCCACCCTCTATCATAAAGAACATTCCAGAGGTCGTCAATAAACGCCTCTCCTCCATATCGTCTAACGATGAGATATTTAACGCAGCAGCACCGCCATATCAGGACGCTCTCAAAAAAAGTGGGTATCATCATCAGCTGCGATTCATCCCGCCATCTCGAAACAACAGCAACGAGAAGCGCAAAAGAAAACGTAACATAACTTGGTTCAACCCCCCATACAGTGCAAACGTTGCTACCAACGTCGGTAGAAAATTCCTAAATTTACTCGAGAAATGTTTTTCCCCTGGCCATCAGTTACACCAAATACTGAACCGTAACACCGTTAAAATTAGTTACAGCTGTATGCCAAACTTGCACCAAATCATCTCCTCTCACAACAAATCGATCTTAAGAGCTGAGAAGACATCAGAAAGTGATCAAAGTAATCAAACCTGCAACTGTCGAAGAGATAACTTATGCCCCTTAGAAGGTAATTGCCTAGCATCAGGTGTAATCTACCAAGCCTCAGTAACAAGACAGGACAACCTAAAGTTGGAAACATACGTCGGATTAACTGAAAACCCCTTCAAAACAAGATTCAACGGCCACAACAGTAGTTTTAGAAATGAAACCCAGAGGAATGCCACCACCCTCAGCCAATATATCTGGACATTAAAGGACAATAACGTACCATACTCAATCAAATGGAAAATTCTAGCACACGGAAATTCTTATTCCACATCAAGCAAGAGGTGTAATCTTTGTGTAACTGAGAAATATTTCATCATCCACAAACCTTATATGTCTTCCTTGAATAATACTAATGAACTTGTTAGTAGCTGTAGGCACCGTAAAAAGAAGCTGTTATGTCATAATAACTTTTAATAATAAAGCATAGTTTGCTTACCTTACTGATCTGTGAAACACTTAGATTTTGTGCGTATTTAAATATCCCGCACACTCTTAAGTTATTTTGCGCGTTCTAGTTCTACAGATAATACTTTCTTCTGTGGACGTCATAATGGGCGCTTAACCTCTATGGCGTGTCTATAACACGCGCGTCTCATTTTCATTTTGTTATTTTATAACCGTTATGCTTCGCATTTGTAGACTGAGTGTAGACTAAAAACGTATCCCTATACGAAACAAGCTTGTATCTTGAAATGCAATAGTGTTTACTTTCTTATTATATATATATATATATATATATATATATATATATATATATATATATATATATATATATATATATATATATATATATATATATATATATATATATATATATATATATATATATATATATATATATATACCATGTATTTATGCTGTAAAAGCAAACAAAACCCTACTTAAAGTTTCTCACAAATCAATGCGATCGTCAGGGGATCTCGGTTAACAATGAACACAAGCCTTCGCCGTTCTGGGTTTTTAACCATTGCCCGCTTGAGTAACTTTCTGCCAACGAATTGTAAAAGCCTGGCCGCTCCTCTTAAGGGACCAAACGTGTTTAGAGAGCTCGGTTTCTTTTTCATGATGTTCTAAGTTAAAAGATTTCTTGTGGTTGTTGTACCTTTCCTTGAATGGGCCGCCAGACATGCCTATGTATGAGTGTGTGGCATCGTTACTAGTGACTTCAGCCTTGTAGACTACGGCTGATGTGAGGCATTTCCCATCAAGGGGACAAGAAATTTTAACCCTGCAGTTACAGCCGCGATTTGGGGGTGTAGCAGTTTTCTTTGAAAGCACCTTAGAGTTGTGGTTGCTTATGACGGCTTTCATGTTTTTCATGCAACTATAACTGACTTTCACAGTGTTTTTGTTAAATATTTTGTGCAGCTTATGCCCCGGGGGAAAGTGTTTGGCTATGAGTTTGAGGAAAGCCCTGCCAACGTTAGATTTGACTGTTTTACTGATCGGAGATTCTATCACAATGCCGCCATCACCACACACGCAAGAAAGTTACTCAAGCGGGCAATGGTTAAAAACCCATGGACCGCGTGTTTGGTCTAACGGTACAGCACCCGCCTGTGACGCCGAAGGCCCGTGTTTGCTTCCCAGATCGAGTCATACCAAAAAAGGAACATACAGCCATTGTGCGTGAAGCTATGCACAAGCAATGGAGTAGGGAAAACAAGTCAGTGAGCCACAACTGACAAAAAGGCCGTGGTCGGCTCGAATTGAACTAATAGGTTGGAACTGGGCCGTAAAACTCCATGTAACAAACGGACTAACCCACGGGCAGTGTTTCGGCGTAGAAAAGGTCTCTAAAATAAGTACAGTAAACAGTATTTCCACTGACTGATGCCATTGAAAATTTCTATACTTTGATTAACTATTCCTCTTTGTTTTTCACTCTTTTTTTAAGGCCGGTGATAAGTAACTCTTAGAATGTCAGAAATTTTTGGCCTGAATACTTGTCAATGATAAATAATGATAGACTTAGAATGAGGTTTTTTTCTTGAAGAACTAATTTAAGATCTTCATCTCTCATTTATTTTAGAGTCATGCAATCCAAAACTCTATACATCTTACTGGCTCTTACTGTCACTATTGCCTTTGTGACAGCAGAATGGGAGGATGAACTGATGACAGACTTCCAGGAGTACATGTTGGAGAAGAGGGCCATGGGTGGAAAAAAAAAAAAAAAGAGGAAATGGAAATGGCTCCTATGCCCGTAAGTTGACGTTTCCTTATGCACATAATTTTTAATGAAACCTAACTGTATTACTAAAAAGCTCTTCACATTTCATACTTTTTCCGTTGTTATTTGTTATATAAGAAGAAATTGTCGTATTCAGTTATTGTAAGGGCTGAGGAATATTTATTTTGCATTAATTTTTGTGATTTTGTAACAACGAGGTTCGATTTTATTGACCATTCATTACGTGCGTGTACCTTTCATTTACACAAACTTTCAATTTGGTCTTGTCAATGCTGGCTTGAGTGCAGTATTATTTTGCCTATAGAGGCTTTTCACATGACGTCATAATACTCTCGGGTGGCCATGTTGGAGTACATGTAACTACGTAGTATACCACACTGGGCGCGCTTGCTCGTTGAATGTGTACAAGCCGTGCATACCACAATGTACTCTGTGCAATGCGTTCGGCACAAAGCCACGTGTATTTGGCATGAATGTCCTCCAGCATGGCGGTTCTGTGACGTAATTGCAAGGCCCCTATTGTATCCCTACCAAACACAATACGACTTTGATTGCATAATTGTAGAATAGATGTAGTTTAGACAGTCGAGGTAAACGTTGCAACGAATATATAATTTTAATCCATCATATGTCATCCAGAATGATTTAAATAACTCCATATATCTGCATTTCTGCTTTATCTTCATTTTAAACAACAAATATCCTTGCGGTCACGTTGCCTCTAGAATGCAATACAAAAGCTCTAGTAGATCAAAGGCGTTGTCGGTGTGTAACTGGTATCTGAGTTTGTAACATGATGCGAGCCTTCAAATTATCCATGATTTCATTGTGTTCACAATGCGTGAAAAGCACACTTGACTGGCCTGCTAGCTCCCTTGAATGTTATTTAACTTTTTGTATATTTTTGCATATTTATACAGTAAATTAATCACGAAATTTGACTGTTTCGAAAATGTTTGAAGTGAAAAGATACGACGTAATCTTGCAGAGAGGGACAATGTTACAAAAAGTAAGAAGAGGGGTTTCATCATGCATTCAAAGTCTTACTATGATAACGCACCCAACAGGGAAATCTCAGCAATTAATTTCAACGATTTTGTTACTGCTAATAAATTAACACCAGCTGATCGTAATAAGAAAACAGGCCAACTCTTGCCTTGTTCTGCAAATAACCCCTGAATCCCCATTAAAAATGGTACAATGTGACCATGTTACCAATTGACGAGCTGGCCAACGGTGACAGAGAGTCCAAATGGTTGGCGGGCGCTACCATCACCCCAGACCAAACTTGCTGTTGACCAGTTGACGCCCTTTTGGGGTTTAAACAGCCTGCTGGCTATTCTCAATCTTTTTGGCTAAATCCCTTACGGTAATTCCGCCTATGTACGACCATCTAATTTATTTTACCAGGTAGAGTTCTGATAGCTCGATTAGAACAGCACAATGCTTGGTAAGCGACAGGTTGCTCGTCTAAATCCTCTTCGATCGGTTTTCCATATTTCATTAAGGTCGCCATTTCAGAATAAGGGTATGTAGAATTGTTTTTGTTGTTAACATAAAACTTAAGAAGGGTAAGTGTGACTAATCTCATATTTAGAGTGGTTTGATTATATTAAGTAGATGGTCCCTTTTGTTTTTGATGGACGTTAAAAGTCAACTAGGGTCACCAAACGGTCACCAAACGGGTCATTAACGGTATTGAGTAGATGATTCCTAATGATTTCGGTGCAGGTCAAAGTTCATTTGGAGTCACCAGAGGTCAAATAGTAAAAACCTTTGGAATTTCTTGTGAAACAAGTTATCTCAAGTTAGACAATTACTAGAGATCTCATCCGTTGCTTGTGCATTGACCATACCAAATGAAAGAATCCTATTGTTTTTATTGAGGTCAAAGTTCATTTGCGGTCACCCGTGGTCAAAATGATAAAAACTTGTAAGCAATGTCCCAAGAAGGGTACAAACGAGTACTGCTCATATTGGGCTATTGGTTTGGGTTAGCAGTATTAAGTTGATGATCCCTATCAATTTTAATGGCGGTCAAAGGTCATTTGGGTCATCAAATGTCAAATCGTAACACCTTTGGAATTTCTTGTAAACACGACATCTCATACTTGGCATGTGCATAGCTCATATTTAGTGGATGAAGCTTATCGATTTTGGAGAACGTGAAAAATCATTTGGCGTCTCTATTCGTCAGAATGTCAAAACCTTATAAACACAACATCTCAAGGTAGTAAAGGTGAGGAATTTTACTTTGCATGTATATTGCTCATGCCAAGTAGATCCACTCTATTTATTTTGTTGGAGGCCAAAGGCAATATGGGGTTACCAGAGCTCAGAAGGTTGAACCGTATATATATTATAGCTCAAAATATGTAACAGTGGTAGATATCGGGCTTAGCATGTGCCTAACCAATATTAAGTAGATCTAAAAATGGCATAATTTTTGGTAGGTTTCAAAGGTCGTTGGGCCCAAAAGAGGTCAAAAGGTTCCAAAATTTGCAAACATGATACTAACTGTTAGGGATCTGATTCGTGTTGCATCATTTGCATTAGCCCTAATGAAAAACCGGTTAGTGCTGTTTTTGCCGGGTCATTTAAAGGGCCGAACCTCTCACCCCAAACTACAATTTTGATACGTGAGTACTGTACCAAAATTCTCAATTGGCTCAGCTCTTTGACTGACAGCAAATTCAAAAATGCAGAGTACTAAAGTTACACAGCATGAACGGTACTGAGAGTGTTTTCATTATATAAATTGAGTTTCTCTATTCTCACCTTGAAGCAATAAACCGAGATTGTTTCTGGATGAGGATGAATTTCAGACATTTGTGGGAGGGGCTTAAGTAAGGAGGTTAGGAGAATTGGTAGTGTTTGGGTTGAGAGAACTGGGTCTTTAAGAAACTCTGTAAATATGAAGAAAAGTAGACTTACATTTCAAAGGCACGGAATCACTAGGCCTTTTGGCTTTCTGGTTCTATATTGAACAGTTCGGGAGATAACCTCTTTCGGGGGAAATCAATTTTCACCCGATCGTGGGATTATTTTGCCATGGGTGGCGCCATTTTCAAATATCTCCCACGATGCATTGCGATCCTACCGCGCAAATTCAACGGAAATAACGTTCAAAACAGCCTTGCAATTTTTTTTCGATTTTAGGAAAGAGAAATTCGGGCATTTTAAAAAACTCTGTTGATAGGGGAATATGAAAGCTTCGTCATGTTTGGTTGTTCACCACGCCGATTTTGAGAAATCGAGCAATTTTGCTACGTTCTTTGTCCTAAGCTTAATTTACAGACTCCAAGCAGCCGCAAGTTTTGTATACCATTTTTCACTTGAAGATGTGCAAGTGGGTCGTGCTAGCACATATGTTTGTAAATACGTAGTTGAAGGTCCATGGTAATTTCGTTTTTTATGTCTAAACTATTACCTCAAAATTGAATATACACACATTTACTAAACAATTAGACGACTGTGAAGAGGTAGACACTAAGTGCTCATAAATATTCATACCGTTGAGACGGGCAAATTTTCCCCCAATCGGGGTAATACTCATTTTCTCCCGAAAGCGGTCATCTCCCGAACTGTTGAAGCAGCATCTCAGCAACACAACTGAAAATAAAAGGTTGTGGGCGTCACTGGATAAACTACAAGTTTGAAAGTCGAGGTACAAAACTCCAAACAAAAAGGTTAAACCATCACTACTTGCTAGGTCGAGATTCTGTAACAACAGAAGGCGGCACCTACATCCTCTAGAAGGAAGTCTAGCTAGATATAAAACAAAAGCTCATGTCTGATTGGACTTCACGATATCTTTAGTTGTTTTTTTAGTTATCAATATTTTGCTTCAAGCCAGATTTCTGCCACTTCAATCGCCATGGCCAGCCAGGCAATACATTGCGGTACACTCTAAAATGGTTATTAAGCAACTGGACAACTGTTTTGACCCACTTTGTAAACACATTTATATTCTAAACATGTAAAGGTACTTAAGACGACATGATCTGTTAAGCGTGTTTTAAAATGAAATAGGTTTCTACTGAACACCTAGGCTATATGTATATCATCTAAACATGTGAACAATGTAGGGTAAATAACGGTGTTAATGAAAACTTTCAATTACTAAACATTACCGAACGTCTCTAGGCCGGTACCGCCTTGGGGTTCTGCATGTTATCGCAGAGTCTCGGAAGCACAAATGCCATTCGTCGTGACTGGCGGTTGTCCGTCGGCTCCGGGATGCCAGAAGCAGGGCGTGATCAGTGTTGGATCTGCCGACATTTCTTAAGTGTCCTTCGGGCACTTTTGATTTAAAAGTATACAAAGTCAGAGGCTTTTAAACGAAAGTGTTTCCAACTTTGGACCTCAGATCGATTACCCGCTGAATAAAAGAACAACGGTCCTTTTCGAGACACACAAAACATGTTCTGAAACTTCCCATGCAGGTTGCAAATAACATTAATGCTGACATGAATGGTATGTTTCGACTCAAACCTACTACGGCAAGCAAAATGCTCAATCATTAAAAAAACATGGGTTATCGATCAAAAAACCAGGTTTGTCGACCGAAAAACATGGCTGGATTTTCGGCCGAAAAACTTGGATTTTTAATTGAAAATCTATGTTTTTTGACAGAAGACCAAGTTTTCATGCGAAAATCTTGGATTATCGGTGGTAAACTTGGATTATCGGTAGAAAAAAACATGTGTTCGGTCGAAAAACCATATTTTTCGGTGATAAACATGGTTTATTGCCAATTACCATGGATCATCAACCACAAATTGGCTGATCGCGTACTAATTTAGAGACTCAATTATAGGCAGGGTTAGCGCCAGCCCAAAGTTTTAAGGGGGGAATTCCCCTTTGGTCTAAAATTTGAGGTGGATCTGAGAATCGGGGGGGAGGGAGACTCCAGCAAAGTCAAACCTTGGAAAAATGACACGTGCCTTCCAGGGCATAAATAAAAAAAAACCGTAATCCATGCAAACCCCCACTCTTCCCCACCCGTTCCTGCATACTGCATGTACAAATTCCAAATTGGCCAGTTTAACCTTTTGACCATTTACTAGTAATCATCACTCTTAAAACTCCGAGTACAGTTACGACATTTTGATTTACTCAGCTTCTACGAATTTGTTTGAATGAAAGAAGCTCAAACCTAACAAACAAAAACCACGGGTATGAACGCTTCACATTAAACAGCGTATATAGGCTATCCTTGTTTCACGTCACTCTAAACTGACCGTTAAAGACCATTGAATTGAAACAAGAGATAAGCGTACGATAATGAGAATCGTTCACTGAGGATGAATTGTCGGCGACCGGTTTTGATTATCTTTTCACACTAAACGTCGGTATTGAAAGGCTTCAAACGGTCTTATGAAAAACATCGTGTTGTGTTCACTTTGTTTTAACCACACTGGTACATCACGAATCATCGGGGTGGGTGAGTTAGAAACAACGGCTGTTACAAGAATAAGGTCTTGAATATTTATAATTCACGTTGTACAAGAAGTCTCCATTTACGGAATCTTTAAAAGTCTCCGAAAACCGGGACTGTCCCAGGTTGCCTGATTATACGCACTTGACACACGGCTTTAACGGTTACGACGGTGAACCGCTGGAACTAGCACAGAATGCATGTGTAGCAAATGCGCCATGTCTGTTACAAAAGCCATGTTTTTCGACCGAAAATCCAAGTTTTCCGCCGATAAACATGGAATTTTGTTAAAAAACACCTTGTTTTTCGACTGAAATCTGAGATTTTCGCCGATAATCTTGGATTATTAGCCGAAAAACATGGTTTTTCGGTCGATAATCCATGTTTTTGAATTATTGAGCGTTGAGCTTGCAATAGCCTCTACCTTCATGCATTTGAAGTCAAAATCAGTACTATTTACTCCCTGACGGCATGCGCATATAAACCCAAATGAAGGAGACCCTTGACGGTAGGGTTATCTGACTTGTTTTCAGGACCACGTGTTTGGTCTAACGGTAAGGGCATCAGCCTCTCACGCGGATAGGCCGGGTTCTATTGCCAGGTCGAGTCATACAAAAGACTCTAAAAATAGAACATACTGCCATTGTGTGTGATGCTTTTTATAAGCAATGGAGAAGGGAAAACAAGCCAGTGAGCCACAACACTGGAAAAGGGCCGTCGTTTTAAACCAATAGGTTGGAAACTGGGCGGTAAAACTCTAACTGACTGACT
This sequence comes from Holothuria scabra, assembly GCA_037179385.1. Lineage (NCBI taxonomy): Eukaryota > Metazoa > Echinodermata > Holothuroidea > Aspidochirotida > Holothuriidae > Holothuria > Holothuria scabra. Next base: position 9,174,622 of record CM074189.1, on the reverse strand, counting down.
GACTGACTGACTGACTGACTGACTGACTGACTGACTGACTGACTGACTGACTGACTGACTGACTGACTGACTGACTAACCAATGGATTTGTTTTTCTGTTAGTCCTTACCTTTAAGAACTTATGGTATAAGCCAATAAATCGGGATAGAGCATTATAGGGTATATTTCAAAAGAGTATTGTTGCTTTTGAGCAACAGTGTTTCCACCTCGTGCATGTTTTTGTGAGAAACAAAGCTAGTCTTTTCATACTTCCAATTTTCATTCCCGCAGGTTGTAAAGACGATTTTAGGTGTTATTGTACCTACGATGCAGATGGTAATCTCTTGAAAAGGGGAGGCTGTTACTAGAGTGAGTTATTTTAGATTATTTTGAATCTTAAATAAAATATATCACTTGCATAAAAATCATTGGTTTAATGTCGGCAATGGTCAATCTATTTGTAATATTGGCTATGATCAATTCATTTGTGATATCGGCAATGATCGAATTGCCTGAAAAATTTAGACAAGGAATAAAATACATGCACAGACAATGCATATTGGCCGGTTGGTACCAGTATATGCCCCATATATCAACGTGAGAAAGTGATATAATCTCTGCTGCCCAGAAGTTCACGCACTTTTGACAAAAACTCTCATAACTTCATTTGCTGATAACTCTAGAAATACATGTCCGATTGGAGTGAGATTCTCATCCACCTGTGAAGATTTATTACGTCTTTCACATATGTAAGTTTAATTTGAGAAGTGAGGGTGGCACATCAAATCATACTGCTCATAGTAAACAATATTTAATCAAAGAGCATTTATAGACAGACGGACGGACGGACGGACGGACGGATCGATAGATCGATAGATAGATATATAGATAGATAGATGGATGGATGGATGGATGGATGGATGGATGGATGGATGGATGGATGGATGGATGGATGGATGGATGGATGGATGGATGGATGGATGGATGGATGGATGGATGGATGGATGGATGGATGGATGGATGGATGGATGGATGGATGGATGGATGGATGGATGGATGGATGGATGGATGGATGGATGGATGGATGGATGGATGGATGGATGGATGGATGGATGGATGGATGGATGGATGGATGGATGGATGGATGGATGGATGGATGGATGGATGGATGGATGGATGGATGGATGGATGGATGGATGGATGGATGGATGGATGGATGGATGGATGGATGGATGGATGGATGGATGGATGGATGGATGGATGGATGGATGGATGGATGGATGGATGGATGGATGGATGGATGGATGGATGGATGGATGGATGGATGGATGGATGGATGGATGGATGGATGGATGGATGGATGGATGGATGGATGGATGGATGGATGGATGGATGGATGGATGGATGGATGGATGGATGGATGGATGGATGGATGGATGGATGGATGGATGGATGGATGGATGGATGGATGGATGGATGGATGGATGGATGGATGGATGGATGGATGGATGGATGGATGGATGGATGGATGGATGGATGGATGGATGGATGGATGGATGGATGGATGGATGGATGGATGGATGGATGGATGGATGGATGGATGGATGGATGGATGGATGGATGGATGGATGGATGGATGGATGGATGGATGGATGGATGGATGGATGGATGGATGGATGGATGGATGGATGGATGGATGGATGGATGGATGGATGGATGGATGGATGGATGGATGGATGGATGGATGGATGGATGGATGGATGGATGGATGGATGGATGGATGGATGGATGGATGGATGGATGGATGGATGGATGGATGGATGGATGGATGGATGGATGGATGGATGGATGGATGGATGGATGGATGGATGGATGGATGGATGGATGGATGGATGGATGGATGGATGGATGGATGGATGGATGGATGGATGGATGGATGGATGGATGGATGGATGGATGGATGGATGGATGGATGGATGGATGGATGGATGGATGGATGGATGGATGGATGGATGGATGGATGGATGGATGGATGGATGGATGGATGGATGGATGGATGGATGGATGGATGGATGGATGGATGGATGGATGGATGGATGGATGGATGGATGGATGGATGGATGGATGGATGGATGGATGGATGGATGGATGGATGGATGGATGGATGGATGGATGGATGGATGGATGGATGGATGGATGGATGGATGGATGGATGGATGGATGGATGGATGGATGGATGGATGGATGGATGGATGGATGGATGGATGGATGGATGGATGGATGGATGGATGGATGGATGGATGGATGGATGGATGGATGGATGGATGGATGGATGGATGGATGGATGGATGGATGGATGGATGGATGGATGGATGGATGGATGGATGGATGGATGGATGGATGGATAGAGAGAGAGACAGGCAGACAGGGGACAAGCAAATATAGGGTACGAGGATGTAAATTACCGTTGCAAACTTAGGTAACAAACTTAAGAAGGGCTGGTGAGGCAGCGACTAGCAAAAGTTGTACATGTCAATATTCCAAAAGTATCGAAAATCCAGAAAGTCATTTGATAATGAAGTACATACACAACGGCTGCTCTAAAGACATGGGATTGCAGATATGATCTTAATATCATACAGTTATAAGTTCATTCGACGCAACTCAAGCTTTCAGAAAGAAAAGTGAGATGTTATCAATGTGACAGCAGGATCTTCAGGCAATAAAAGGACTGAATGACAAATCAATGTATTAAGACACGGGTGGGTAATCTGTGATTATTTTGAGGCCCGTGGGGTGCCCCAAGGAAACCTCTTAAAACCGATCAATTGAATGCTTCAAACCCAGCACAAAACGTAGGAAATTACTTGCAGTCCAAGGTAAATGCGGGTTAGGGGGCTTTCGGTCTCACCCCGCACTCTTTGCATCATGTCAGTAACAATGGAATATAAGGGAAGATTAGCGTCACATTGATATACAAATACCGAAGAGCTACATTCACCCCCACCTTTATTGCACGAACCAGCTAGAAAAATCCACTGCTTAAATTCTCTTTGTGAAGCTGACCCTTTGACAGGCCGCGATTTTTTAAAATTGTCTGCACTCTCCGGGCCAAGCGATTGGTGGAGCTCCCTTAGGTATTCGTTTAGACCGGATTGTTTATATTTTAAGTCAATGAATAATCGTGTCGAACCAATTCGATTCCCTTGCAGCAGGGCGTGTTATTTGGCTGGAAACTTGATTCTTTTCAATGAGGCAGTTTGCGCTTTCAAGTCATACTGTCTCTTGTAACGTTCTTGGCATGTCTTTTATGCTTCTTATTCGGGATAAGGAAATAGAAGCAAAAATTATCTGTCGTCTTCTACGATTACAGAAAGGTATGGTACCAGGTTTCCTGCACTGCCACGTCATTGTCGGTAATCAAGGGAATAACAGTAATTTTCGGTCATTCATCGCTCGGTGAAGCTTATTAAAAATATCATTTAGGGCAGCGGGAGTTTATACTCGCTATTTCTGGAACCAAGAGGAAACATAATATTTCGTCAAAAATTAGACTTCTGCCTCTATAGCTTATTCATATCATGTCATATGCCTTGTCAAGTGAGGGGCTAAATCAGTTTATTATTTCAGTCAATCAGTCGTTTCGAATTTGATTGCATCTTCTTTTAAGCTGTTGTCGGAACAGACCTATACTTGTGGGATTATTCTGCTTGAGCCACTTGTCCAAGGATTAGTTACCTTGAATGATCACTTATCAACAATACTTTATGTTTTTTGTGAATAAAATTTAATTGCTTGTTACTTATCAGGATTTACGGTTTGACATCAACAGCAGGTAGTTGGTTAAGTGCGGCCGGGTTTATTCCACACTTCCAGCCAATTGAATGAAAAAGGTTGACCACCTCAACCCCACCGCCACACTTTGTTAAGGACTTGGAGTTTCTCTGAGAAATTGTTGTACAACGTTGTTTTGCAATTAAGATGAATGCATAACTAACGGTTTGAAATCCACACCAGTTAGCTGGTTAAGCTAAAGAGTGAACTTAGCCACTATCTAAGAGAATGTAAAGAATGAATTCACTCCATTAGAGAGTTAATTCACTCTAAGAACAGTGAAATTCACTCAAAGAAGCAAAGATCCACTTTTGATGTAGTGCTCACATGACTCACCCTTAAAATAAGATATTTGTAGGCACTCTTTAAAGAAAAGATTGTGTTTCAAATGCTCCAAAAAAGAGCAAAGAGAAAGCGGCCCAGGCATTGTCCAACATTTTAGTAAACCCCAGCAATAGCTACAACTTTTCAAAACACTACGCCCAAGAACAGCCATGCACGTTGCATCATTTGAAATGTTGAAAGTTTGGGTGAGCAAATTATTCTTGAGCAACAAACAACTCAATTTCTATCTTTGGAAAACTTTCTTCTTGAAAAGAAGGCTACCATACTGCCTTATTTTTGATAATGTATCACTCTGTGTCAATAACTTTTAGTTGTACACGGATGAATTTCCTTGCAAACAAACGCAGTATTTCCCTTTACAGATTGAATTTTCACTCTTCCTGGGGTGAATTTCACTATTTGTGGAGTGAATATTACTCTTCTTTGAGTGCAGAAATACACCTTTGGAGTGAATTCACACCAGTGTAGGTCGTATCTGATTTACATGTTTATCGTTTAATGGTTTTACTGGAAGAACTTTCTCAATGTCGAAATTTGTTTGTGTACTAATATATGTAAAGCAGGAGTATGTAACCGCTTTCTTTTTTAATTTCCTTGCAGGCAATCCTGACCAAGTTGGAATTTAAAATGGAACTTTAGATGAAACGGACGCCGGATGGACCCTTGATGACACTTTGCTAATCGAAAAAAAAAACATGAAAAGTCAAATAGTTTATTCATTTTTAAATTAATATTAACGAACAAAATTTACAATCCTCCTTAAAGCCTTTTAAAAAATGGTTTTGTAGTGTTCTTAGTAGGAGAGGTTAGACTAGATATACTAGCTGTTTAAACACTAATATTTCTGGCAAGGTAATACATTTTGAAGTCACGCACTTTTCATTGTCGATTTTTTATGGTCTTTTAAATGATATTAACTCCTATTCAAAGTCAGGAAAATGCCAATTACATACATCGAGTAAAATTCTCTGTCCAGACGATGTGCCGGTTGTGGTAGTTGAGCTATTTTTCACACACATTTGAACACTGCGATGAGGAGCAACCGCTCATTAGAGAATCCATTCCCTTGAAACTGGGACAAACTTCTCCTGTCCTTGAAGTCCTTGCTTTTAACATAACTGACAAAAAGCTTCACTGTTGCAGATGAAATCGTCCAGTGACCTCCTATTGCTGTCCAAGGTTTTCTATTGTTGTAAAATCGGCCAAATCCTTACGCTATCGGCCAAGTCATGACGTCGTTTTTCAAGGGGAAAATTCTTCAATGTATAACCGATTCTACCACCTCTACAGATTGGTAATTAGTGAGCTTAAGATTTCACGACGCGGACGTCAGCTGCAACGTAATGACGTCACCCCCTGCATTGCCAATGTCATTTTACAACTCGGTGAAGCGTTATTTCGCATTGCGCTCGACAAGGGATATACACATATGACGTAATTTCAATTAAGATGAGGTCCCCGTCGTGAAATCTAAAGCTCCCTGTTTAATAAGAACCCTGCAAAGTATGATTTGTTAACCCTGGTTTAACACTGACAGATTATTCTATAACTCACCGGCCGTTATCAGTTGGGAAGCGGACCTCGGGGTCACCGAAATATATTAAGTTCTGGTGACGTTCCACAATTTTAAGTTTATCCCGTTGCCGTTTATGGATTTGTACATTTGGAAAAAAACGTTTTTTACTTTGTATAATTCCAATAATGATCAAGACAACTATGAAACTTACTAGAATTACTTCGGGAGTTATCATATCACCAATTTCAGACGAAATGGTCGGTCAAAAAGCCAAGAATCACCGAGAGATTTTAGGTCACCCTTTTCTGGGAGAATGGTCACAAATTTGTCCCGAAATTATCCGCGAAGCTGCCCACCAATTACCAAATGCTCAAATTTGGTAAGAAAAAATATATTTTCCTCCACAGTTTCGTTGGTAAATTATTACAATATTCCTGAAGACGGTCAATCCCGCTTTGTTTATGCTACGAATCTGTTTGCATTACACATGTAGTCAGTCCGCCATCTTGAAACGCAATACATGGTGGTAGCTAATGCGCAGTACTGTGTTACAAAATCCAACACAATGCCATGCGTTGGGCGTGCATGTGGGTAAGTGATGCGAAAGTGTGTACATATAGCATGGTGGGTCCTTGAATGACGCACCCGACCATTTCAAAATGGTTATACAGAATGAAACAAACCTTAACACTGTCCTACTTGCCGTTGCAAATGGTTAGTAACCCACGGATGTATTACTACCCACAGTTCACAATCCCCAATCCAAAATTTAGGGAAAGGGAGATCGTTTTAATTCGAAATTTTCTCCGTTGTCAACCTCGGAATGGCACCGAAAGTGACGAATTTTCCATATATGTTGTGTGAAACCATTCTAATCTACGTTGTACAGTTACGTATAGGTACCTACGCAGCAAGCCGTATGGTTAGGTCCTAGGCGCGAATCAACATTGTAGCACAGAGGTGCTGAGCAACGGAGTCCGCTCAGCAGCAAGGTGTTTTGGCGTCTTACACACTGTACCGTGCAAACGTGTTTCACTTGTTGACCTAAACTGCCTACGAAAGACGTTAAGTTTGGACAAGTTATAACCACAGTAAAATAACCCAATAACCTAGTCTATGCACTCATCACATTAAACACAAGTAACTACGTCAGATGAAGGAGTACTTCAGGCAGTGTACGCCAGAACGAGGTAATTTTCGTCATTTTGGTGGATTATTATTTTCAGATAGATAGAAGATAGAAGGATAACAAGAAAGGTACTACTATAAATTGGGAATATCTATTTGTTCCTACTCTTTGGAATGACATTACAACGTATTTTACCTTGAAGACAGCGAATGCACGGTTTGAAACTTCGCAAATGAGCTCTCACTCCTTCTGGTTTCTCGAAAAAGCTTATGGCGATGACTCTAGCCACAGTTCACTCCTTGAAAATAAGTATCCACTAAAACGATTCTCTTTAAATATTTTACTTTCTATTTTCTTAATTGCCAAAAATACTCAATTACATAAGATAATTGGTGAAAATAATTGACATTTTTGACGGGTGTTCGTTTTCACCATACGTAGGCTAGTTTGAGTACGGTCTCCCAGAATGCATTTTAGTGTGAATGCTAAAACCCACGTCACACTACAGCAATATTGGATCGGATAACTATCCTATTTTTGTGATTTTAAGGTAAAATCTCCTACATCCTTTCTCAGAAAGAACCAGAACCCGACCTTTAAGGCGACCTTCAACCATAGGTTTGGTGACATGTTTGCGAGGAAGCCATCAGCTATCCCTCCATTTGCTATTCGCGTTGGAGACTCTGTCACAAGTGTGCAGCAACCCTGATCTTGTGGCACCGTTTTCGTTCCCCGCTACGCCTCTTGCAGTCACATCGCAACTGCTCGAAAAGAGCTTCCTTCTCTTACATTTTATGCATGACGTTTCGTGACGTCATAAGGATTTGAATACTAATTAGCTAAAAGTCATGACTTTTAAAGTCAATTATCTCAGAAACTAGGAACCAAAAAATCTTTAAAACCGTGAAAATCAATGAATAAGATGTAAAAATTACTTTCGGTGCCTGGTTGTGAGTGAAATTACGGGTAAAAGGGAGGATTTGTGTCCATTTTATGAAAAGTCTAAAATGGGTTTCAAATGCTCTGCAAATTCGTTCAGCATTTATTCGGTGTTGTTTTAAACTACTCAGTTTTTACTTCAATAGAGAGAAAATTTTGTTTTCTATCTAGTGGTACCATTTTTGCACTATAAAATATTCTCAATGAGTCAGGTACTCGGTAAATTCCACCACGAATCGATTGTGGCGCCCAGAGTATACATACAGTATAGTGGGCCTACTTTCGCGAAATGAACGTTAATGCAGGTCGTCCTATGTAAAACGTTACAACAGCAGCCTAATTTATCCTCACCAATATTGTTCCCATTTCGGAGAAAATGGTGTGATACTTGCTCCTTCGACATTTTTGCAACATTTTGTTTGTTGTAATGCCATTTACAAATTAAACTAATCAGTAGTGTTGCACTAGAAGGCTATATATTGTTTGAATGTGATATGCCTGTATACACATACAATGTCATAGTCATGATGGCGAGCAAAACTGCATCTTGTTTGCACCAAAACAGTGAAAATTACCTCACTTTAAAAAGAGTTGGGCTAACTAAAAAGCTGGTTTAAAAATCTTTGTACTAGGAAACTCTATCAACTTCAATCCAGTGTTCATTCTTTGAAAAAAAAAAATAAATTGTAAGCATCAAGTAGTACACTCAGTCAGCATAATACATTGAGCAAGAAAATGAATGAGAGACCTTCTAAATGGGCCTGCTAAGACAGCAAGGGCCTTGCAGGGAAGATCATCAGTACAATGTTTAACAAGTGCTACTGATTTTCCTCATTTACTCTGGGTAAAAATGAAAAGTACTGAAGGCAAAGGCAAATACCAATTAGGTTGCAAGGGAAGGAGTATATCAGCTGAGGTTTGGCCAATGGGATATCTTACTTTGAATTCCTTGTGAATTTCTTTTAACATGAAATACTGGTAGTAAAAATAACATGATGATAGCTGGACTGCTAGGATAATAATTCATCACTATCCTGTCCTCTTGTGAGGTGACGGACTGTTCCAGGCTCATTTCTACTGGCAGTAGGCCAGTTTGATATGCCTATAGTATCTCAAACAGTCAATGTAACAATACAGTTTTTTGCAGGAAACTACCTAAATGTCGCCCAATATGGTTCTCCTTTATGTGACCTCCTTAAAGATCAGAAATATATAATTAATGTAAAAAAAATCTAGGAATGAATTTACAGTTGTCATTTCATTGAGTGCCACACTGATGAGAATTCATTTTAAGACAAAGTTTGGTATAGCTATAGAGTGTGACAAAACTGACCACTGCCAGTTAACATATCATGGCTGTCATAACCACTGTCTGTAAATCAGTAGTAGGCTTACCGCACTGCAGTTTACAGGCCCCCATCGCGTGGTGGACCTCTGATGATTGAATCATGGAACCCCAAAACTGCATGGTTACCACCAATCAGTTACCTCCCATGCATTTTGTAACAGAACCCAAAAGTGGGTTCCCATGAGTTACCATGGTGAGAAATGACACAACCCACAAATGGGTTCCCGTGATTTTTGAAATCCAACGGGTTGAATAAAGCACCACATTGAGGTGAGCTTTTGGGACAATCCAAGCCAGCCAGGATAAGATTGAGTTTGAGGGATGGTAATTCTTGTTACTGAATAAAAATTGTATAAGCTAGGTATATGCCATACAGCCAGTACTCACAGCACTAATTTCTGTTTCCACTGAAACCGCACTCCTTCATTAAAGCAGGGAGTTGTCAACTCCATGATTAAAGTTAACCAGTAGTTTTAAAATGCAAGTCACAGTTTACATGGTAGTACGTAATTGCCCATGGGGTAAGGTTTTTAAATTATATAAGCTTATAAAGGGCTAGAAATTGTATAAATTGCAAATCAAGGCTGCAGCTTTGCAATTTACAGGCTACATATAGACAAGAAATAGACAACTTGAACTTAATTACAGTACAGTATACCACTATACTGTAGGTCGATCTATTATGGAAAATGATGGAAAGGACTGAGTTTTTCTGTTTGTGGCACAATAACTATCAGGTAAGACAGAATATTAGCCCGTGAACATGTCCTGACTGAAGTGGAACCTTCTAAATTTGGAGTTTGTTTACTTAATCCAAGTTGACTTTATCATGATTCGTATCAGTCCCAGGTTTACCGAATTTACCACAAAGTTACATGTAACTTATTGTAAGCCCCCCATGGCCACTTGCCAACACTGCAATGTTACTGAACATGCCATGAAAACTGAAGCTTCAAATTTCATAGACTACAAGTCTACAAACGAATTGGAAGTTTTAAAGAATGTAAATGCAATGAGTACCTGTCCTGCAAATCCCACAGTATAATAGTCGTTCATTATTTTGTTATGACCGACGTTATCCGAGCCATAATCGTACTGGAATAGTACTAACAGTAACGTTGTATGTAGGATATACAACGTTAACTGTGTACATACCAATACCATATGTACTATAGCACATACTACATACATATTGTACGCTAAATGCCCCTTCGGGTTTAGCAGTTGTTTACAAAACAATTTATAAATTAAACTACGTTATTTTGGCATCAACAGAAAGCCTATACTGTAATCTTTAAACGTCGATACAAAAGAATCGTTTTACATCCCTCAATGAGTCAGGTACTTGCAAAGTTTGAGGTCCTAATTTGAGACATAAGAATCGATTGCCTCTTTTTGGGAGCGTATTTTTGCAGTATATGTTTGAAAAAACCTAAAAAATCTCTGATTTCTCAGAGAAGGAAAGATCAAAATGTCCACTTATCGTGTCGTTGTATCCATTTATACGCCTACTTATACATTATTCAACATATAGGGGGAGACTCCTTGTCAGTCACAGTTCCGCGAAATCTCATTTGCGCAGATCTAAAAGAGGCGGGAATGCTAGAGAAGTGGTCACTTGGCTTCATTATCTGTACAGCTGCGTGTTGACTGCTTGAAAGTTATACGATGCAGTTGTTGAAATTAGTTTGCGGAGGTATGTGAAGAAATCAACAGATGAACTTGTGTCCCGTGCCAGCTTGAACTAGCTGAGACATAGATATCATCAGTTCAATGCAATTTATACTGGCGGCTCCAAAGTCACAAACAGGTTTGCTGCCGCGGAGACATGACGTGGTACATTCTTGCAAATCAGACTATACCAGATGAGGTATCAATATTTACTACCGAACTTCAAGCACTTAATTAAGATGGCATCTGATCTGGTGGAATCATCCAACTTCAACCAGATCACTGTGTTTACAGACTCACTTTCAAGTCTCTTAGCACTAAAGGGAGATGAGCATAAATACCTTCATATTTCAGCTTACTCAAATTTGGTGCGACTACAAAAAACAGTTGTGCTTGCGTGGGTCCTTAGTCACGTTGGCAATGAAACAGCCGATACACTTGATAAAGAAGCCATACAGATGGACGTCCGCAACATCTATTTGCTTCATATCGACTACCGCCGCAAGGTCAATGGCTTTGTAAAATCAAAATGGCAAGAACTGTGGGATTCCTTTCCCGAAAACAAGTTGTATCGAGTAAAATCTGTGGTAGGAATTGGGGGAAGTGGAGTCCCCAGTAAAGGGAGGGACGATTTAGTCCCGCATCGGGACACAAGACTTATATCTAACAAACGCCTGTTTACTCCAGGGGGATGACAGACCATACTGTATACCTTGTGACTGTGCTGTCATTGTTAGTCACATTCTCGTTGACTGGTATGGATACCCCCATATCCGCCAGAAATACTACACCGTGCCGACATGAAAAAATTGTTTGGACAAATAGATTCGGCCCTTATGATTGGCTTTTTCAAGGAAAGTAAAGTTTATAGAAATTCTGACATGGCCCCTGCCTATCCTTATTTTTTATATGAAAATTGACCCACGTTTTTCTTTTAAGGTAGTTTTACCTGTGCAATGCAACTGTTTCTTTTTTGGTGACGCTATAAAACACATCCGTGTTGGTTTAATGACACGCCAATACTGTTGATGTGTCGTTAAACCCCATCTAACTAAATAAGTAACGCAAAGAACCAAAAATTTGCCATCCTGTGTAAATATATAATCGGTATGAGAGGACCACGGAAATGAAATTTCATCATTTCTTCATTTTATCTCGTGGCGTCACACTGACAAAAAGCTTTCATCGGACTACGCGTATCCGATTAAAGGTATCTGCGGATGTGACGTCACGGAATAATTGGTTAAACTTAGAATTTCGTAGTCCTGTGATACAGTTCATATATCTACACTGGTTGGCAAATTTTTTGTTCTTTTTGACCAAAGATGGAGGAGGTATTAATTAAAACTCACTAAAATTGGAGGGAAATTCGACCCGATATCGCTGTAGCGTGACCAGGTGTGGCCCAAAGGGTGTAAAGATTGCGAAATAACATTCACAAACGTGAGATCTGCTTCCCACCTGTATTATGATATGCAGTAACCACTAGCAACAACGGGCGGACCCGTGCATCGTGGGCCTTCCAGTGCGTGTTATTATGAAAACACGCGTGTTCGTGCATTTTTGCACATGGGTACGCAAACGCGCACTTTCGATTTGTTCTATTTGCGGGCTTTGCCTGATTAAGAATATACGCACGTTTACGTGCGACACATAACTTAAGACATGCCTCACCATAGAAATGCTAAGCTTTAGCTAAAGCGTAGGATTTCGATGTGTTTCCCAAGCTTCCATTCGAAAGGAAAACGCTAAGACTTGCGTCCGTTTTGGAACGTGATCAATGAACACAAAGAAAAAAGCGTCTTTTATTTACTAAGTTTACCAGTAGCGATACGCCGTTTTGAGCGTGCACACACACTAGGCCTACAAGACTAAAAGAAAAAAACCTACGATATCAGGCGCAATGTTAAGGAATAATTTGATAAATTAATAGAAAACTATTCGCCTTGTCCTTTTTCGTTTCTTTCTCAAATGTGCAGTCACAACGGTTTACTCATCATAACACTCGGACAAAAACATTTATTTAAATAAAACACCCTCTCACAAGGCAAACGCATATTTATATTTTTAGCCAAAATAACGCTTATGAAAACCATTCGTAGATCTAAAAGAGTAAACTGAATAAATTTTGTAAAACTGTTAATGATGTTTAACCGTCACGAGACCCAAATGCATACTGATCGTTGAGGTTTATACACAGTGGATGTCTCTCTTATAATTTGAATTTGGTTGTCTATTAACCGCACTCTACAAAGCGTTTTTAGCAATGGAACACATATTTAACCCCTACCTTTTAGACATGGGTAACTCCTAAACAATTATTGCAAATAAATTATAAAAGTTTGGCTGACCGACTGCATGGTTAAGTGGTTACAGCATCAGACTTGAGTTTGAAAACTCGGGAGTTCGAATCTTTGTCGCGTCAAACCTAAGGCTTTTAAAAAGGAACCTACTGCTTTAAGTTACCTACTGTTTAAAGTGTTTGGAAAATTATACTCTCTTGTTTAGTAACTATCCAAAAGTTTCCACAAACGGGCCAAAAATGGTTAAAAACAACTTTTTATTCCAGAACACATTTTAAGAGTACGTTTAGTTCTCGTTGTCATTTCGACATTTTCGAATACCACTCGTCTTTTACACCACGTAAGACCCCCGGGTAGTGATTTATTATTTGAAGTCTTTAGTGTGTGACGACAACAATGGTTTGAATCCCAAAGTCATCCAAACACAATTGGACTTTTTCAAGATAATGACGCTTCACATTCAACGCAACATAGACCATGGGCCATGCGTTTCTGCTCCACTTTTTCTCGCTTAAAGACATATTCTGATGGCTTTGCACTACAGTCTCATGTGTTAGAAAAAATATTCTAGATTCCAGACCATGAGTTTTACTTCACAGTTTTTCACAACAGAGTGTCCGAAATGATCAAACATCCATTTTCTTTTTCAAGCATAAGCCCAAAAATTGAAAAGTATTACAGAAGGCATAACGTATTTATAGGACTAAAAATCAGAGACAAAACATCGCGACATATTTGGGAAGCCTGTTGCTTTAACCCTTTACCGTTGTGCTCCGATCGGGGCATATTTGCGCGCCTCGGGAGTGGGCGGAAAAGCGGACGTAGCCCGTCCCGCATTGGCTTCCGTAAGCCATTGACCCCGTGACCTTAAACTATTGTCTCTCTCGCTGTTGTGGCCGAATTTTCGGGTAGCTACTCGCAGTTTCGAGCTCCGCGTGACACACTAAAGATGTGTGCCAGCCGAGCTCTCCGCATGGGTCCAAAAGGACCCAAACAACGATAAAGGGTTAAAATAAGCCTGTGGAGTGTGTTTACTGCAAAGCTGATGCAACTGTCTCTGCGTGTGTGCACGTAAACCGTTAGCCGAGTGTTGCAGATATTTTAGCTTAAAATAAGCCCGTGGAGTGTGTTTACTGCAAAGCTGATGCCACTGTCTCTGCGTGTGGGCGCGTAAACCGTTAGCCGAGTGGTGCAGATATTTTAGCTTAAAATAAGCCTATGGAGTGTGTTTACTGCAAACCTGATGCCACTGTCTCTGCGTGTGTGCACGTAAACCGTTAGCCGAGTGGTGCGGATATTTTAGCTTAACCCTTTACCGTTGTGCTCCGCTGGAAGCATATTTTCCGCGCCTCGGGAGTGGACGGAAAAGCGGACGTAGCCCGCCCCGCATCGGCTTCCGTCGGCCATTCACCCCCTGACCTTAAACTATTGTCTCTCTCGCTCTTGTGGCCGAATTTTCGGGTAGCTACTAGCAGTTTCGAGCTCCGCGTGAAACAGTAACGATGTGTTACAGCCGAGCTCTCCGCATGGGTCCAAAAGGACCCAAACAACGGTAAAGGGTTAAAATCAGCCTGTGGAGTGTGTTTACTGCAAAGATGATGCCACTGTCTCTGCGTGTGTGCACGTAAACCGTTAGCCGGGTGGTGCAAATTTTTGGCTTAAAATCAGCCTGTGGAGTGTGTTTACTGCAAAGCTGATGCCACTGTCTAGCTCTGGGTGTGTGCACGTAAACCGTTTGCCGAGTGGTGCAGATATTTTAGCTTAACCCTTTACCGCTGTGCTCCGATCGGGGCATACTTGCGCGCCTCAAGAGTGGGCGGAAAAGCGGACGTAGCCCGCCCCGCATCGGCTTCCGTAGGCCATTGACCCCGTGACCTTAAACTTTTGTTTCTCTCGCTCTTGTTGCCGAATTTTCCGGTAGCTACTAGCAGTTTCGAGCTCCGCGTGAAACAGTAACGATGTGTGACAGCCGAGCTCTCCGCATGGGTCCAAAAGGACCCAAACAACGGTAAAGGGTTAAAATGAGCCTGTGGAGTGTGTTTACTGGAAAGCTGATGCCACTGTCTCTGCGTGTGTGCACGTAAACCGTTTCCCGAGTGGTGCAGATATTTTAGCTTAACCCTTTACCGCTGTGCGCTTCCGTAGGCCATTGACCTCGTGACCTTAAACTTTTGTCTCTCTCGCTCTTGTGGCCGAATTTTCGGGTAGCTACTCGCAGTTTCGAGCTCCGCGTAAAACAGTAAAGATGGGTGACAGCCGAGCTCTCCGCATGGGTCCAAAAGGACCCAAACAACGATAAAGGGTTAAAATAAGCCTATGGAGTGTGTTTACTGCAAAGCTGATGCCACTGTCTCTGCGTGTGTGCACATAAACCGTTAGCCGAGTGGTGCAGATATTTTAGCTTAACCCTTTACGGTTGTGCTCCGATCGGGGCATATTTGCGCCCTTCGGGAGTGGGCGGAAAAGCGGACGTAGCCCGCTCCGCACGGGCTTCCGTAGGCCATTGACCTCGTGACCTTAAACTATTGTCTCTCTCGCTCTTGTGGCCGAATTTTCGGGTAGCTACTCGCCGTTTCGAGCTCCGCGTGAAACAGTAAAGATGTGTGACAGCCGAGCTCTCCGCATGGGTCCAAACAGACCCAAACAACGGTAAAGGGTTAAAATAAGCCTGTGGAGTGTGTTAACTGCAAAGCTGATGCCACTGCCTCTGCGTGTGTGCACGTAAAAAGGTTATCCGAGTGGTGCAGATATTTTAGCTTAACCCTTTACGGTTGTGCTCCGATCGGGGCATATTTGCGCCCTTCGGGAGTGGGCGGAAAAGCGGACGTAGCCCGCTCCGCACGGGCTTCCGTAGGCCATTGACCTCGTGACCTTAAACTTTTGTCTCTCTCGCTCTTGTGGCCGAATTTTCAGGTAGCTACTCGCAGTTTCGAGCTCCGCGTGAAAGAGTAAAGATGTGTGACAGCCGAGCTCTCCGTATGGGTCCAAAAGGACCCAAACAACGGTAAAGGGTTAAAATAAGCCTGTGGAGTGTGTTTACTGCAAAGCTGATGCCACTGTCTCTGCGTGTGTGCACGTAAACCGTTAGCCGAGTGGTGCAGATATTTTAGCTTAACCCTTTACCGCTGTGCGCTTCCGTAGGCCATTGACCTCGTGACCTTAAACTTTTGTCTCTCTCGCTCTTGTGGCCGAATTTTCGGGTAGCTACTCGCAGTTTCGAGCTCCGCGTGAAACAGTAAAGATGTGTGACAGCCGAGCTCTCCGCATGGGTCCAAAAGGACCCAAACAACGGTAAAGGGTTAAAATAAGCCTGTGGAGTGTGTTTACTGCAAAGCTGATGCCACTGTCTCTGCGTGTGTGCACGTAAACCGTTAGCCGAGTGGTGCAGATATTTTAGCTTAACCCTTTACCGCTGTGCTCCGATCGGGACATATTTGCGCGCCTCGGGAGTGGGCGGAAAAGCGGACGTAGCCCACTCCGCACGGGCTTCCGTAGGCCATTGACCTCGTTACTTTAAACTTTTGTCTCTCTCGCTGTTGTGGCCGAATTTTCGGCTAGCTACTCGCAGTTTCGAGCTCCGCGTGAAACAGTAAAGATGTGTGACAGCCGAGCTCTCCGCATGGGTCCAAAAGGACCCAAACAACGGTAAAGGGTTAAAATAAGCCTGTGGAGTGTGTTTACTGCAAAGCTGATGCCACTGCCTCTGTGTGTGTGCACGTAAAAAGGTTATCCGAGTGGTGCAGATATTTTAGCTTAACCCTTTACCGCTGTGCGCTTCCGTAGGCCATTGACCTCGTGACCTTAAACTTTTGTCTCTCTCGCTCTTGTGGCCGAATTTTCGGGTAGCTACTCGCAGTTTCGAGCTCCGCGTGAAACAGTAAAGATGTGTGACAGCCGAGCTCTCCGCATGGGTCCAAAAGGACCCAAACAACGGTAAAGGGTTAAAATAAGCCTGTGGAGTGTGTTTACTGCAAAGCTGATGCCACTGTCTCTGCGTGTGTGCACGTAAACCGTTAGCTGAGTGGTGCAGATATTTTAGCGTAACCCTTTACCGCTGTGCTCCGATCGGGGCATACTTGCGCGCCTCAAGGGTGGGCGGAAAAGCGGACGTAGCCCGTCCCGCATCGGCTTCCGTAGGCCATTGACCCCGTGACCTTAAACTTTTGTCTCTTTCGCTCTTGTTGCCGAATTTTCGGGTAGCTACTCGCCGTTTCGAGCTCCGCGTGAAACAGTAAAGATGGGTGACAGCCGAGCTCTCCGCATGGGTCCAAAACGACCCAAACAACGGTAAAGGGTTAAAATAAGCCTGTGGAGTGTGTTTACTGCAAAGCTGATGCCACTGTCTCTGCGTGTGTGCACGTAAACCGTTAGCCGAGTGGTACAGATATTTTAGCTTAACCCTTTACGGTTGTGCTCCGATCGGGGCATATTTGCGCCCTTCGGGAGTGGGCGGAAAAGCGGACGTAGCCCGCTCCGCACGGGCTTCCGTAGGCCATTGACCTTGTGACCTTAAACTTTTGTCTCTCTCGCTGTTGTGGCCGAATTTTCGGGTAGCTACTCGCCGTTTCGAGCTCCGCGTGAAACAGTAAAGATGTGTGACAGCCGAGCCCTCAGCATGGGTCCAAAAGGACCCAAACAACGGTAAAGGGTTAAAATAAGCCTGTGGAGTGTGTTAACTGCAAAGCTGATGCCACTGCCTCTGCGTGTGTGCACGTAAAAAGGTTATCCGAGTGGTGCAGATATTTTAGCTTAACCCTTTACCGCTGTGCGCTTCCGTAGGCCATTGACCTCGTGACCTTAAACTTTTGTCTCTCTCGCTCTTGTGGCCGAATTTTCGGCTAGCTACTCGCAGTTTCGAGCTCCGCGTGAAACAGTAAAGATGTGTGACAGCCGAGCTCTCCGCATGGGTCCAAAAGGACCCAAACAACGGTAAAGGGTTAAAATAAGCCTGTGGAGTGTGTTTACTGCAAAGATGATGCCACTGTCTCTGCGTGTGTGCACGTAAACCGTTAGCCGAGTGGTGCAGATAATTTAGCTTAACCCTTTACCGCTGTGCGCTTCCGTAGGCCATTGACCTCGTGACCTTAAACTTTTGTCTCTCTCGCTCTTGTGGCCGAATTTTCGGGTAGCTACTCGCAGTTTCGAGCTCCGCGTGAAACAGTAAAGATGTGTGACAGCCGAGCTCTCCGCATGGGTCCAAAAGGACCCAAACAACGGTAAAGGGTTAAAATAAGCCTGTGGAGTGTGTTTACTGCAAAGATGATGCCACTGTCTCTGCGTGTGTGCACGTAAACCGTTAGCCGAGTGGTGCAGATAATTTAGCTTAACCCTTTACCGCTGTGCGCTTCCGTAGGCCATTGACCTCGTGACCTTAAACTTTTGTCTCTCTCGCTCTTGTGGCCGAATTTTCGGGTAGCTACTCGCAGTTTCGAGCTCCGCGTGAAACAGTAAAGATGTGTGACAGCCGAGCTCTCCGCATGGGTCCAAAAGGACCCAAACAACGGTAAAGGGTTAAAATAAGCCTGTGGAGTGTGTTTACTGCAAAGCTGATGCCACTGTCTCTGCGTGTGTGCACGTAAACCGTTAGCCGAGTGGTGCAAATTTTTGGCTTAAAATCAGCCTGTGGAGTGTGTTTACTGCAAAGCTGATGCCTCTGTCTAGCTCTGCGTGTGTGCACGTAAACCGTTTGCCGAGTGGTGCAGATATTTTAGCGTAACCCTTTACCGCTGTGCTCCGTTCGGGGCATACTTGCGCGCCTCAAGAGTGGGCGGAAAAGCGGACGTAGCCCGTCCCGCATCGGCTTCCGTAGGCCACTGACCCCGTGACCTTAAACTATTGTCTCTCTCGCTGTTGTGGCCGAATTTTCGGGTAGCTACTCGCCGTTTAGAGCTCCGCGTGAAACAGTAAAGATGTGTGACAGCCGAGCCCTCAGCATGGGTCCAAAAGGACCCAAACAACGGTAAAGGGTTAAAATAAGCCTGTGGAGTGTGTTTACTGCAGAGCTGATGCCACTGTCTCTGCGTGTGTGCACGTAAACCGTTTGCCGAGTGGTGCAGATATTTTAGCTTAACCCTTTACCGCTGTGCGCCGATCGGGGCTTATTTGCGCGCCTCGGGAATGGGCGGAAAAGCGGACGTAGCTCGCCCCGCATCGGCTTCCGTAGGCCATTGACCCCGTGACCTTAAACTATTGTCTCTCTAGCTGTTGTGGCCGAATTTTCTGGTAGCTACTCGCAGTTTCGAGCTCCGCGTGAAACAGTAAAGCAGATTTTGAGGCGAGCTAAAATTTTTTGCTTTGTTTTCACCATACACTTAAAAATCTTGAGTTTATTTTGAAGACAAAATTTCTGAAAGTATTTTGCTATTGTTTTCTTTTTTTTTTTGAAGAAACTGTACTTTATATGGGCAAAATCAAAAGCGTTATAAATGCAACAACTGAAACTCTTTTTGGGTTAGGCTTTTAATTGTACTAGGTCCACGTACTAAGGCTTCAAAACGACACTAAAAGTTTGCCCGAAAGTGTTTTCCTTTTTTGAACGAAGATTTGAAAATTATTGGGGAAATTTTGGAATTTAATGTAAGAAAATCTGGGTTTTGGTACGGTTAAAACAAAAAATGTGGGGTTGTTTTTATTGATATGGCTTTCAAGAGCAAAATTAGGTAGAATATTGAGGTGATTAACAGAGTTGACTTTGGTATTTATTTTACGCATTATTCATCGAAATTAAAATATTATGCTACTTTTAACAATCTGAAGCTTATATTGGAGAAAAGTTGTAACTTGAGTACAGGTATTTTATATTATTATATTTCAAACTTGTCCACCATACACAATCCCAGTTTATTGCTTCGGAGCATACGGTAGTGAGAATAGCCTTCAAGGTTGTAATGTGTAGTAAGTTATCCAGACAGACAACCGGCAAGCCGGTTAGCCGGTCAGATGGCCGGTCAGCCAGCCAGACGGACAGAGGGACAGAAAGGCAGCTGTTTTTAACCAATCGGTTTCGGCCGGCAGGCAATGACACTTTTCTATACTTGTAGCTCACTGGCCTGTTTTTCCTTCCTCGTTCCCTATCCTGGGCATCAAGCACGATGACAGTAAGTTTCATTTCTAAGGTCTCCGTTTTGACCCGGCCACTGACACGACTTCGGATTCCAAGTAGGATGCCCTAACCACTTGACCATGCAATCGATCGGTTAACAGACATTGAAATAACGACACTAAGCTTTTTCACTTCACCAAAATGGTTTTTTTTCGCTATGGTTGTGGTAGTTCAATTGGTGTAGACCACGACATCGATCCCTCTCTGCGGGAGAACCTCATATGAATAAGATCAAGGTTTTGAACTAATTACAGTCGCTAGATCCATTTTTTATAACTTAATCAGAGGTGTGACAGAATGTTGGTGTATGTATCGTTTTTGTCATAATAAAACGTCATTGAAAAAACAAGGCGTATACCATAACCCTATTCCACAGTCGTCTGTAATTGCTATTCGGAAAATTTAAGGGTCTATTGACAATATAAGAATGATTGTTGCAAAACTGATCAATTTTGAAACAAACATCAACCAGCTACAATTTTACCGGTAGTATACATCAGACATTCCTAATTGGCACAGCTCTTTGATGAACAGCTCTTTGAACTATTCGTTTTTCATATCAATGGACGATCGCTCCTGACCGAATCTCCTTCCCCCCTTCCCAACGTCATTGTGACAGATGGTTGATGACGTAAATGGATCGTCTTGAATTTCAAAATTCGAACGGAACCTTAAGAACTTGTCTTGCTATAAAGACTTCATTCAACCATAACGTGATTTGAAACTTAATGATTACTACTCAGGGCTTGTAATCGTGATTTTTTTTATAGAATCTCCCGGTTTTACATGTTCTAAATGTTCAAGTTAAAGTTAATCTTGCACAAAGAACAATGCAGCATCTGGCAAACACAAGTTCAACAACTAGTCATTCTGATAGTATGTTGACTGTTACATAAATAGTTAAATGTGCTCAGGCATGAAAGCACCCTCCAACACACCTCAGGCTGGGACCTTCTATACATATGCCCCCAAAATGTTAACAGCGTTTAATGTAGCACTAAAACATTCAAAATATCTTAAAAAACATACGAGTTAAGGACTTTCTATCATCAAAACAGCTTTCGTCAAACATCGCAAAGGCCATACTTGTAAAACAGCCCATTTTTCGAAATAGAAAGTCTCTATCTATAATGGTCTCTCGGCACACTCATGCTGGGCTGAAGTCTATTTTTCTTCTAATTTTTAGAGAAGTATAGAGATGCTAAAAGTATTAATCAACCCTTATCTTGATCCACCGTGTTTACAAGTTTAGTATCACTCAATGCACAAATCTCATTATGATCTAGCGGGGATACAAACCCAGGCTCGAATGTAAGCATTTCGATATGGAGTGAATGAAGAAACGAGGAAGTGGGGCGGATTAGTTAATTAGTTACATAGATAGGGTTTTACAGCCCAGTTTCCAAGCTATTGGTTCAAGTCGAGCCGCCCACGAACTTTTTCCTGTTGTGGCTCACTGGCTTGTTTTCCCTACTCCATTGCCTAAGCGGAATACCACGCACAACGGGACGTGGGGCAGCAGGGATGAGATTTAGTTTATTTGGGAAATGATTTATCGGCACTGTGACATAATATTGTTTACTATCTTTAGGGTGCCAGCTTTGTCCATTCGAATGACGTCCACGTCAAAGGAACAATATCTCAAGGTAAGAGTGACAAATACTTTTATTCACTCTAAAATGTGCTTAGCAATTAAGCCCTTCTTTATCCCCCGTTTTGTAAATTCTAAACATGTTAGCTGCTATGAAAAACTAAATGACTTGCAATTCCATGTGTTTAAAAGCGAGGTGTTCAATATTTATATACGCGTGGTCAGCATAAAAAGTATTTACAATGGGTGGGCAAAAAGTGTTTAGAAATACGTTCAATTCCTAAGCATCTTTTATCCTATATTTAGTGCTTTGTTTTGGAAACAGATCACGTGTCATCCTACGACACCAGGGAGGAAGTTATAACAACGTTATCCTTGCTGATAATTCACAATGTCTCAAAAACTATCTCTACGTGGATTATTATATTTTATTAGCCTCTCGTCACATTTGCTAATAAGTTTTATTCAGATCGGAGTTGATGTAAGCCAAGGCAAAAGAAGGACCCATTTTAACACAATATGACTGAATGATGGCCATGATTTTATTTTCCTGGCGTTTCTATGTTTCACCAGAAGTAACTGTCCTATCACTTTCATGGTAGTCATACGTCATTTTCAAAGGTGGAGGAAAATAATTGTGAAACAAGTTATCACAATATCCAAAAAAAAAAGTTCACTCTGAGGAGATCTAACCAGTTCGGGAGATAACAGCTTTCGGGGGAAAATGAGGTTTCCCCGTAAAGGGAGAAATTTTGCCCGTCTGAACGATGTGAATATTTAAGAGCACTTACTGTCTACCCCTTAACTGAGTCTTAGATCTGGTCAACAAATGTGTGTACATTCAAATGTGAGATAATAGATGAAACACAAAGGGCGAAACTGCTAGGGACTTTCAACAATCTACTAGCAAACACAAATGCTGGCACGAAACACTTGCACACCCTTTTACAGAATACTGTGCAAAAAACCTACTACTGTGCATACTATTAAAGGGCAAGAGGAGTCACCCCGACTTGAAGTAGTGTAGTCTGAAACTGTCCTGTTTCATGATTGGCTTTTGAGGGTCGTGTGACGACATTTTTTTTCCTCAGATGTGAAATTTACTAGAACTAACTTTTTTCTTAACTGTTTTGATTCACTTTGAATAAGTAAAAATATAAATCCCAAAATATTACGATAGAAAGAGAAAATATGATATTCACTTGTTGCTTTTGCCCTTTAAGGTTCGCACAAAAAATAGAGCAAAATTGCTCGATACTTCAAAATCTGCGCTGTGAACAAACAAAGTTGAGAGAGTTCTTCCATTTCCCTATCAACAGAGATTTTAAATATGCCCGAATGTATCTTTCCTAACGTCGATAAAAATTGCAAGGCTGCTTTGAACGTTTTTTCCGTTGAATTAGCGCTGTAGGATAGCAATGCATAGGGGATTATTTGCGAATGGCTCCACCCATGTAAAAGTATCCCCCCGATCAGCTGAAAATTGATTCCCCCGAAGGCGGTTTTCTGCCGAACAAAACGTTTTCCTTTTGCTAAGAGTATAGGGCGTCATTTTTGGACACTACAGGTCAACATCAGAGCCTTGCAATGGATCCTCGAGGGGTCCATATCCATCACTAATGAGATAGAATTGTTTGTCTAATGATCTCATCTAGAATTAAATATCTCTCTAACGGACATCGACAAAGCTAATTCTTCGTCTCCTTCACTCTTTAGACAGTGAATGGGTTCCCATAGTATTAGTCTCATGGTATCAGTTGGCAACTCAGGAAGCCGTTGTGAATGGGTTGTTGAAATAGTTAAGTCAGTAACTTGCCCTATAGGGTTGGGCTTGTCTTCCCCACTTCTGAATATTGACCTGGAGGAGAGCATGAAAATTGTTTCATGGGAAAAGAAATTCGCCAAAGAAAGAATACATCAACGTTAAATAATGCAGAACAAACTTCTTTCTCAGAAGGTAAAAATTGCTTCACAATGGCAAAGAGGGCTCGGATGATACTAACTTTCAAATTTATGATTTCATGCTGGAGACAAAGTGCCCTAGGGAAAGTTTAAGATGTCATCGCAGCACTTTGCGTTTATATATTGCCTTCCCTTTGTTTGCTTGTTTTTTGTTTTTTTGTTTCGTTTTGTTATGCTTTTGTTCCTCTCTTTTTTTCTTTTTTTTTTGATTACTTTTATCTTTCTTCTTTTTTGTTGAAGAACTTAATGTTTAGCAACATCTTTTGCTATATCCTGCATATGATGTAGAGTAATGCTAGATCCTCAGGGAAGGATGCACAAACAATCAACCAGTATCAACTTTGAAGGACGAATACAACATTCGATTAAACATCAAACAAGGTACCACATTACATTGTGTAACTTTGTTGGAAAGTGGAGGTACCTTTTGATCCAAAAAAGTGAAATATCTTTTTTTAGAAAAGAGGTTTTGTTTAAAGAGTTTGGTGGGACATGATCTGGGATTTGGTTTTCCCTTTTTTTCTTTTTATAAATGTGATTCAAGTGCAAAGCCACCAGAATATGCCTTGAAGTACAGAATAGTGGAGCGAACAACGCAAGGTCCATTGTCTATACAGCTTTCTATGTGAAGCGTCATTACTTTGAAAGGGCATAGTGATGTTGGATGAGCCTGGGATCCATTACCTTAATCTCTCCAACTGTGTAGTCGTTTAATCCCGAGAGTCTCCAAACTGTCAATCACTTCCTGGCTGTCATTGGCAGTGGAAAAGACGTGTGATATTAAAAAATTTCGAAATGCCAATGTGCACTGAACGCACTCTTAAAAAGTCTTTGGGCATAACAAAAATTTTTAAACACATTTGACCCCCTCTTTGTAAACACGTTTTGATAGTTACTTAACACGGGTTGGCAATTCACAAGCATTTGGCCTTTAAATACGTCTAAATGCTTCGCATTAGGTGTCTCATTGCTAAAAATGTAAAAATGTTTAGAATTTAAACGTTTTTACAAAGTGAAGGTAAAATACGTATTTAATTGTTACGCACGTTTTTAGAGCGCATGTGGTAAATAAATGCAACGAAATTCATATTATATGAGAGACGCTTACTTTATAAAAGATTAATAATCTAGTGGGTCTCGTGACCATTAAACATTTACAATTTTACAAAAAATTTCAGTTTAATCCAGTGGATCTACTAATGGTCCTAAAAACCTTATTGGCAGTGGTTAAAAGATATTACGTGTTGACCTGATGAGATTTTTTTATTTTATAGTTGTTGCCCATCATTACAGTTCAGATGTCTGTGAAAAATAACTAAACTACCCTTTGTGTACAACGTCGGTACAAATATTCTGCTAACTTTCTTTCATTGATATTTAATTTGACTTCTTACATGAAGAAAAAGCCTTGAAAAGACCACAAAGTGTCTAAACAATGAAAAGTGCGGTTCTATAAAATGTATTACTTTCTCAGAAATTTTAGTGTGTGAAAATTTCATGCTTCTTTTAACGTAAACTTTTCTTCCCAAGATCACCCAATTTTCCACACTTTGAAAAGACACACAATTTACAATGAAACCCTTCAATTTTATTTGTGCACAAAAGCCATTTAGAGGGCCGTAATGGTTGTTCGTTTATACAAAATAATTAGAAATGAATAGAGTATTCTACTTAATAGTATGCAAAAAATCATTTCATATAAAGTTCCCTTTGCGATAAGTAAAATGACAACAAGGGTCCATCCGGCGTCCGTTTCAATCAAGTTTCCGTTTTAAATTCCAATGTCGGGATTGCCTACAAGGAAATCAAAAAGGAAGCAGTTAGTCTACAAACTCCGAATTGTCGTGTACGTACTCAATAAATTAATTTCGACAAAAACAGAAAGTCCTTCGGTTAAAATTGCCACACGAAGAAAATTTTAATCAGATACAACCTGAACTCAAAAAGAAAAAGGGTGAGCTTTTCACTCTCTAGTAGATTGAAATGTAATAATTCACAGCTTAAAAATAGCAAAATTTGCTCCACGAAGACAGAAATTTCAATCTTTAACAAGTGCCCTCTATTTTAAGACAGAAATAGTTATCCTTGAAGGACTCCAACGAGTGTTACACTTGGCTCGTTTGTAGTGATTTTTTTTTTTATTTTTGGGGTGGATCATCCAAAGTGGGTGAAATCTCGCTTTTCATTTGATTAGATAGTGACAATGTTCACTCTTTCGCCTGTAGAGTGATGAACGAAGATGTTTCTTTGCAGCTCTTAGTTTGTCACCCTTCACTGGCGATTTCAAAAAATGTGACGTCACTTGTGGATTTATCTTGATTGTTAAGCGTTTGAAAGTTTAAGTGCAATACAATTTTATGTCGCCAGTGTTGACAGTCTTCCCAGATCTGAATTCATAGTTTGTTTACTTCAAGGAGTACAAAGGAGGAAGGTAGACTGAGACGGTATTGTGTGGGACTGTAAGGCACTGGGAGCCACATGCAAATTACGCATGGTGGAGAACCTTTTTGTTGAACGGGTGAAATATGAGGAATTTTAAAATGACCTGGCCGCACTTTTCTATCGACCTCCTTTTTTTTTTTTAAACCATTTATTCTGAGGAGTTGCAAGCAATTTAAATTGAATTCACGAAACATTATCTCAATAACCTAGGGTTATTCTAGGGTGACAAGGAATGGGAAAACAGGTCAAAAATCAGTCGCTAATTTAAAACTTTCGAGGGATGGGAGGCTGAACTTTAACGAAGATCGTATAAATGGTTAAGCATCGTCGATTCTTTCCCCAAATATGAACAATTCCGTTTGAGGGACTACCTACCTATCGCTCTCTCCAAAGCGTGCGGAAAATTCTGAAACAGTGCAACCTTTACAGAGCCTAAATAGCCTAAGACCATCCTTTTGAGATAATATCTGCATAAACTTCGTGGTTGAACAGCCGTTGTAATATAAACTGGTGAAAGTTTGTGTACTTCGGCATCAAAGGACTTTCCGGATTGTCGACACATTTGAAACACATGTGCTCAATTAAACGCCCGCATCCTTTCCTGGTTTCGCTACTCATTAACAACGGTTAAGTTCATCCGCTCGTATCCTATGCACTAGAAGTTGTAAGTTGAATCAAAGACTACACAGAGAATTAAATGCGAGTCCCTATTATAAAACTGAGTCAGTTTGTCCCCATAGTGACGCCACCTGCCTACCTGTGCTCTCCGATTAAATAATGATAGATAAAGTATGAGCGGTCCACTTAGTGAAGTTCCTTCCTCATCTCTCAAAGAGGAAGTATGAAAATTTAAAGTGTAGCTCAAGTCAAACATTTCAAAAATATATAATTATTTGAAAGCATAAAAGATGAATAGGAACAGTCCAACTCTCATCTTCATCGGACACACAACGCGTTGACGTAGGTGCGTGGCCTTTGTACGCCCGCCGATCGAGTTGTATCGGCGCGCGTTTGTTGTTTCTTTTGAATATCGTTTTTTTTGATCAGTTATTATTTTGCCGCCTGATGAAGGGTTCATACCCGAAACGTTGCGGAGCTTTCTTCCGAATTTTAGCATATATATATATATATATATATATATATATATATATATATATATATATATATATATATATATATATATATATATATATATATATATATATATATATATATATATATATATATCTTCTCATCAAAATGCTTGAGCTCATGCTTACTTGCAACGTATTCTTGTTTAATGATGAGTATTTTTTACAAGTCTCCGGTACGGCTATCGGTGCTAAATTTGCCCCACCATACGCTATTATCTTCATGGGATGGCTGGAAAAAGAGCTTTTAAGGAGTGCGGAGTGTTGTCCTTTAGTCTGGTACCGCTATATTGATGATATTTTAATGATATGGATACATTCTCATGAGTACCTAGACAAATTTTTCGATCATGCTAACAACTTGCATTCACACATTAAATTCACCAGTGAAATGTCCCGTAAGGAAATTAATTTTCTGGACGTTACAGTTATAATTACTGACCAGCAAAACATTGTCACTGATTTGTTTACTAAACCTACCGATTCTCATTTGTATTTGCACCCTTCAAGTTGTCACCCTAGGCATTGTACAAGGAATATCCCTTACAGCCAGGCTCTACGACTCCGCAGAATTTGTTCGAATGATGAGTCCTTTAGATTTAGGAGCAGACAATTGGTGGACCATTTCGTCAAAAGGGGTATGATCAGACTGCAGTAGAACGGAGCATTAAACAGGCAGCAAATGTGCCTAGACGAGATGCTCTAAAATATTCAATTAAGGAAAAACCCAGTCGGGTTCCCCTGTTTACCGTTTACCAACCTAACCTTCCTCCTCTTCAAAAAATTATTCTTAAGCATTGGTCCATCATTGAATCTCATAATCGTTCGGCGAAAATCTTCCCGAATCCCCCAGATTTATCCTTCAAACGCCCACCTAACCTAAAGGATATTTTAGTCAGGGCTGTACTTCCCCGGGACAACAGTGCTCTTACTCAAAATGTTCAGTCTACGAGGGGGTGTGTGAAATGTAGTAACAGTACATGCCGAACATGCCGCCATATAGAGATAACTTCCTCCTTCACTAGCCATGTTACGGAAAAATCGTTTGAAATTCGTCAGCCCACCAGTTGTAGGTCGGTTAATGCTATTTATTTAATTCAGAGTAAAAGATGTGGTTTGCAATATGTGGGTGAAACTGGGAATCACGTAAGGCAGAGAATGAATAACCATCGCTCCACTATTAAACACTTTCGTAGTCATAGCGACAAGCCTGTTGCAATCCACTTTTCTTCTGAAGGCCATTCAGTTATGGACCTCGGACTTGTTGTTATTGAGGAATTGGGCAAACAGTCCAAATTTCGACGCCAACTTAAAGAGCGTTTTTGGATCAAGACCCTCCAGACTGACCGCCAACTAGACCTTAATGGGATTGTCCCCTTTTGGTATGCTGCCCTCTCTTATTTTGGATCTTTCTGTTATTATTTGCTTACTGTACTTACTGTATAGCCTTGAAAAAGGACTCGTGTACAGTTTGAAAGACTGGCGAACTAGTTTTTGCTGTATTTTGTTTGCATCTATATTTATCTATCTATCTGTCTGTCTGTCTGTCTGTCTATCTATCTATCTATATATATATACATACATATATATATACATATATATATATATATATATAT
The DNA here is from genome assembly GCA_037179385.1 of Holothuria scabra. Classification (NCBI taxonomy): domain Eukaryota; kingdom Metazoa; phylum Echinodermata; class Holothuroidea; order Aspidochirotida; family Holothuriidae; genus Holothuria; species Holothuria scabra. Next base: position 9,145,715 of record CM074189.1, on the reverse strand, counting down.
ATATATATATATAGATATATATATATATACAAATATATATAAATAAAATACATTGTGACGCTTGGGCAAGGCCGTGCGGAGCGCCTCGAGATAAAGTGGAGCTCCTGGGATTATGTAGGGCTGCTCCGCAAAGCTTCTCTCCATTCTACGGGGCTTAGACGTGTATTGTGTTAGGATTTAGGGATTTATTCCCATCCCTGTGGATCATTGTACCTGCACGAAGATTATCCGTGGCTTACCGTAATCTACCCTTTCATGTTACCTCATGTTATGTAACATTACGAAACTTGTCCGCTTTTCCATAAAAGTAATCCTGGGGTCAGATATTTTCGGGTCGCAACTTTATTGTAAAAATGCAAATTTGTTCATATTTCCCTACACTTAAGCACTCGTACGACTTGTGTGAATCGTATGATTATTTTAAGCCAATTGCATTCAGCCTGGTTTAAAAAGTATGAATTAGTAGCGTCTAGGCAGATCCATCCAGTTACTACACAGTTAAGATTGTTTTTTGAGTGTTCAGCAGCTCACAGAACAGCAGGAAATCCCGCAGGCAGGGTTCTGGCAACGCCCTTCAGCCAGGGAAGCTTCAACTGTGTTTGCACACCGCTGTAATTGATTTAGTTTTCTACTTTGAATTTAAGTAGAAGCCTCATCTATATGAAGTGTAAAATTATTTAAAGTGCCTTTTCTAGGGTATTAGTGGAGGATCCTGAAATTCTGACCTTTTGATTGTGGGGATTTTGCCAATTCATAGAAGAAATGAAAAGAATAGGCAGAGGATCGGACAGATACCGAGAGTATAAAGTGCCTATTGCAGATGCAAACCTTTTCAAAAAGTTAAAAGTTGCAAATTAATTAGATCTATCCAAACAATCATGTACGAGTGCAGACCTTGCAACCTTACGTTTCGTCGGGCCAGCAATCTAAGGCAGCACCAAAGAACCAGTTGCCCTTCCCTTGGGCACCAAAGGACGGAAGTTTGCAACTCTTGCGGAGGCCTGTTTTTCAGACGCGATGTGAGGCAGAGACACGAGAGAAGGTGCAACGGTAACAAAAGCGAGCACGACCACACGGAACGTGTTCGCACACGGGCGCTCCAGTCGGAGGCACCCGTGGGACAGCACCAACCGGAAGCTGCGCCCGATGTTTTAGAAGTTCACGCTGACCTCACAGAAGATCTCGCTCCGGAAGCGCGGAATCGCAGGGATGCATATACTCAGGTCCCATCAGACGATCCAGGTGAAGGGAACTTAACCTTGAGGAGGGGGAACACGTGACTGTACAAGGACGCCGTTACACCCTCATGGGGGACTGTGTGATGTCTGCAGTGCCGACAGAATTGACAACTTTGGTAGAACGGGCTTCGCAAACAACGGAAACCAGTGGTCTGGACTGCAGTGAACGCTGGACTTTACGCTCCACCCTTGTAGGCTCTGACACGGAAGGAAACCCCCTCTCCCGTTCGGAAGTCACACATGTATTCAACTGCCCTGTGAGAACACTGAGCACCTATGGAGGGCCGTTTAATCAGTTTTTTGTACCGCCGGAAAACGCTCCCCGCCCACCGTTTGGAGGAATTGTTCCGCCGGGAGCACCGTTGACGCCATGACCCCCTATTGCAAACCAGCGAGGGTTCGAAGAAATGTTTCGTCAGGAGACCGAGAGACACGCCCTTGGATTTTGACTATTTATTTTTGTATGTTTGTAAATACATGTGGGAACAATAACTTTTGCATGTGCTTGGAATTTTTGTTTAGCGAGGACTTGGAAATCAGCGATTTGTTGTTCTGTTTCTCAATTACCTTTTGCATGTGTTTGGAAATTTTATTTAACGAAAAAATCGGAAAATCAGAGATTTGTTAATTTCTTTCTCACATTGGATTCGGACTTTCGTTAAACTCTTATTTATACGTGATTTTCAACTGAAATATTTGTGTTGTTCATGTGATGTATTAATTGTGCATGGAGCTTTGCTTTAAACTTCATGGTAAGAAAGTTTTTTATATTTGTTCATTTGTAATTTGCATGTATGTATGTTCCGAGCAAGTTACGAGAAACAACGTAACAACGTAAGAAGTATTTTCACCCTGCTAATTTACTTATTTAAGTTTATCGCACACCGGTACATACAGGAGTTAAATCTATATGCAAGTATATATCAATTTTTTTAAGTATAGTACAATGTTCTACAGGGGTACTGAAATTAATTGAAGCTTTTATCAAATGTGGTCATATGATGTTGTCTAAGTAGAGGAGAGTGTGACGCTTGGGCAAGCCCGTGCGGAGCGCCTCGAGATAAAGTGGAGCTCCTGGGATTATGTAGGGCTGCTCCGCAAAGCTTCTCTCCATTCTACGGGGCTTAGACGTGTATTGTGTTAGGATTTAGGGATTTATTCCCATCCCTGTGGATCATTGTACCTGCACGAAGATTATCCGTGGCTTACCGTAATCTACCCTTTCATGTTACCTCATGTTATGTAACATTACGAAACTTGTCCGCTTTTCCATAAAAGTAATCCTGGGGTCAGATATTTTCGGGTCGCAACTTTATTGTAAAAATGCAAATTTGTTCATATTTCCCTACACTTAAGCACTCGTACGACTTGTGTGAATGGTATGGTTATATTAAGCCAATTGCATTCAGCCTGGTATAAAACGTATGAATTAGTAGCGTCCAGGCAGATCCATCCAGTTACTACACAGTTAAGATTGTTTTTGAGTGTTCAGCAGCACACAGAACAGTAGGAAATCCCACATGCAGGGTTCTGGCAACGCCCTTCAGCCAGAGAAGCTTCAACTGTGTTTGCACACCGCTGTAATTGATTTAGTTTTCAACTTTGTGTTTTATTTGTTGTTTGTGTAGCAGTTACTTTTCGTTTAGTATTCAAGAGAGAATCACTGAATTAACGTTACGTATTTTTAACTGAGAGAAGAAGCTTCCACTTTTTTGGATCCCGTATTAAATTATTTTCCAACTTTGAGCTTGTTTTACGTGCCGTTTTTTTTTCAATTTTTGAACTGTCGTTGGCCAACTAAATACACCAACTTAGGCCAAGACTCCTCATAGCTTCAGGCCAGCTCGCTACCACGCCAGGGACTAACAAAGCACCCAAGAAAAATAGAAAACCGTTACAATATATATATTTATATTTATATATATATATATATATATATATATATATATATATATATATATATATATATATATATATATAGATATATATAGATATATATATATATATTTATATTTATATATATATTTATATATATACATACATACATACACACACCAACAATCGTTCATTGCTTTAGACATTTGTGAGTTTTACTCCTCAATTACTGCCGACCTCCTCAACGAGGCTTTAGACTTTGCATCAAACTAAACAGACATACCAGCATTCGAAAGACATATTATCTTCCACACAAAGAAAACTATGCTGTTCAACGTACACCATGGTGAAAGCGTACCGAATCTTTACTCGATGTCACCATGGGTAGATTCGACGGTGCTCAAACTTGTGAACTAATAGGATTGTACCTCCTATCACAACTTCAGCACATTAACATGATTGTCGGCCTATACAGAGACGACGGTTTGGCTGTTTGCAAAGCAACACCAAGGCAGACAGAAAAATTAAAGAAAGAATTATGCAAGATATTCTCAAAAAAAAAAGGTTAAAATAGGAACTGAAGCAAACAAAAAAGACCTTACCCTTGATCTTAGCACAAGCACATACAAGCCATACATGAAACCCAACCACACCCCTCTCTATGTGCACAAACAGAGCAACCACCCCATTTATCATAAAGAACATCCCAGCAAGCATTAACAGGAGACTATCCAACATTTCTTCCGACGAAAACACATTCAACACATCATCGACCGTATACCAAGAAGCATTACAAAGAAGTGGCTATGGGTACAACATATAGTACGAGACCCAATCCCCTAGCACCAGTCATTCCAAGGGAGCCCCGAAACGAAGACGAAATAGGAACATAACCTGGTTCAACCCCCCGTATAGTGATAGTGTCACAACCAACATTGGCAAGAAATTCTTTAAGCTCTTGGACAGCTGCTTCCCACCTGGGCACAAACTACATACTTTACTCAACAGAAACACGGTGAAACTGAGTTACAGCTGCATGGTAAACATAAACCAAATTATATCAGCGCACAACAAATACATACTGGCAAAACAGGAAGTACAACCAGAAACGCGAAGCAACTGCAATTGCAGAAAGAAAAGCGAGTGCCCATTAGAAGGCAACTGCCTCACGAACAACATTGTGTACCAAGCAACTGTAACACGCCACGACAACCACAACGAAGTAACATACATTGGTCTAACAGAGAACACATTCAAAACAAGATGCACCGTCCACAAGTTTAACTTTAAACACAAAGACAAAAGAAACGCAACTGCACTCAGTGAATTAATCTGGAAACTAAAGGATTCAAATATAGAACACTCCGTAAAATGGAAACTCATGGACAAAGCCGGAGCATACTCCACATCCTCTAAAACTTGTAATCTCTGTCTGGAAGGAAAGTTCTTCATTATACTCAAACGTTCCTTAGCAACTCTAAATAAAAGAAACAACTGATAAGCTCTTGTAGACACAGGAATAAACATCTACTGTGTAAATATTCTAATAGGTAATGTATCTTGTGCGGTATTGAAAAGTCGCATGAAGACCTTAGGTCATTTTTTCCTCAAACATAGGCATTGCCTTATACTGAAAAAGCCTCAAGCAGGATTCGAACCAGCGATCTCCCGCTTACAAGGCGGATGCTCTGACCACTGAGGCCTATGTGATTGAGCGCGGTCAACTAATTATAAATACTGCCGGGTTAAGTTCTCCATTGTTACGTCAGAGGAATGTCACAGGAACGCGTCCCCTGTAATATTAAAGCGATGCTGTGAGTTTACAAAAAGGAAAAACATTAAATTATACTTTATCCTATGTTTCTTTTTATCCATGAAATTGCAGCGAGTGCATCGATGTATTGAAGAATACAAATCGAAACTGCAAACTGATAGTTATAATGTCTGGAACTAACCTAAACAGCTTAAATCGGTAAATTTTTGAAGGCCCTTTTTCAAACACATGCAGCCCTCGTTATAAACCGTTAAGTAACTAACCTGGTGTTGAATATGCAATAGTATCGAGGTGCCACATGGTTAAAAACATTCCATACCACTCAGACTTGATTATCCTCACTGTGCATCAGGCGCTCGATAACACTAACTTACTTGTGTACTCTCAAAATTGCTTTCCTTTACTACTGAAAATGTCACTGTCTTCCACTCCTTGGTACTCACTGCTAACACTCTTCTATCCTTCGTGTGGCCACTAACCCCCGTTTCTCTTACTATGTCGTTTACGTGAACTCATATTGCACAGTCATTGTGAGAAAGTACGACGGCAGGCACGGTACAGTGTGTATATACAGGTAGTTGTGGTATAAACGACCACACACTAACGCCAGGCTTGTCTTGTTCACTTGTGTTCGTTGTGCCAACTCGATCAGCTGTTTACACCTTCGTTCTGATTGGTCTGTTCAACAGATGGCCCATGAGAGTTTGAATAATGTTTGTGTGGAGCACATTTTCTAATTCCTCAAGTTTAGACGTTATTTCCGCGCGAATTTAAAGGCTGATGCCGGATTTTTCAGCGTAGACCTTACTTTTTCTCATTTATTGTTCAAATGGTCGTCTCAGACAAGTGAATTAAATTTTAAACTAAAATTTTTAATATATTTTCCTTTTTGCAATCTCACGGCATCCCTTTAAGTAAGTCGAGTGACGTAGCGACCTTATATGAATAAGTGAACTAGTGATATATATATATATATATATATATATATATATGTATATATATATATATATATATATATATATATATATATCTTTCACTAATTCGGCACTTAGGGGGAAAGTTGTTGTTGAAAGTCGACCTTAAGGGGAAAAATTTTGGGGGGCGAAATATAAGTTTCGCCGTAACGTTTCTACACACTTTTTCTATAAGAATACGTAAACGGACAACAACGCCATACTAAATTTCAAAGTAGATACAATTACTTCAAAGTTGTCAAATTTACGGACACCTGGCTGTTAACACGAACGGATGGCTGCCCATTGAAATAACGTTGTTTATATGTTTAGACGTTAGGGCGAACTCTTTTTCTTATGTATTTCTTTGTTATTTTCTCGCCCTATGCACGCGCAGATATAACAATTTCCCCGTTAGGTGGAATTAGCGCTTTATATATATAAATATAAATTTATATATATATATATATATATATATATATATATATATATATATATATATATATATATATATACATATATATATATATATATAAACAGTTGTGTTCAGCTGGATAGCATCAACTTTGATCTCTGGTTGGGCTTGCGTCAAACGAGGACTAGTGCTGTTCCAAAAAATTAGGCGCCTGCTCAGGAGGTGAATTGCGAGTTGCTTCAACTGTTATTTGAACAAAGGCCAAACCAACCTGCCTTCATGGCTCAGTGGTTAGAGCGTCCGCACTAGACAGCGGGAAGTCCCGAGTTCGAATCCCGGTGGAGTCAGCATCGTTTTTTCACCTCAGCCAGATTTTCCAGCTTTACCAATTTGATTTATATATATATATATATATATATTTATATATATATATATATATATATATATATATATATATATATATATATATATATATATATATATATATATATATATATATATATATATATATATATATATATATATATATATATATATATATATATCAGTTAAGGTTAAAAGTAATTTCAACATTACTCACTCTGGCTACAGGTTGCCTCTCCGATCAATACCCCATCTTTATTGAAGGCGCAATAACACCTTGGATTGTCTGGACACTCTACGGGAATGAATATTTAAAATTTTAAATGATTAATTATGCTCGTCCATGCATGATATGTAATACCTGTTAGTCTAGATAAACAATACTCATTTGGAATATACCCTTCATGGCTGCATTCTGACTTTACGATTCATACCTTTGAAATCTCTGATTGGTAAAAAATCACATGTAAACTAGCCAAGGTAACCCTTACGTACACCCTCTTGAGGTCAGGGAGCAGAGAGTACTGACTTTGACTTCAAATGCGTGAGGGTGGAGGTTTGCGTCGAAACATTCATATACATGTCAGCTCCAGTATTATTGGTTACCTGAAGAGTTTAATCAATAGGAATTTATATTTCTTTAAATAATGGAATACCCATTGATATAAATGTCTTCAGTACAATTTGAACGATAATTTCACATGCCTCCATATCATGGGTGAGAGTGCCATTACAACCAAAATAGTTCAAACGAGTTATCTAAAATTTTGAGTTCCTACATTCCCTCTGTGGTTTCTATTGAGGATAATTGGGGATTGGATACAGACATGTTGACATATCAGGCAGGTTGAGCGTGGTGGGTTACAAGGAGAGTTTTCTGCGAGGGTAAAAGGCCTAGGACTTTGTCTACTCACAAGAGTCTTTCCAAGGTCCGTAGACTGTCTTAGAGATAGTAGAGGAGTACTTGTGAAGGCGTACTTCCATTCTTTGAATTTGGAAAATTCCTTCAGGGATCGGAATGTCTAAAAAAACCCATCTTATTCAAAATGTGGCGAAAATTAGTGACAAAGGTATCCGTGTAAGTGGCGCAACATTTTTGTGAAATTTCGAAAGTTCTTTTTTTGAAAAATTTTCTTCTTAACATGAATTTTTCTATTAGTCCATTAACGTGAAAATTAAAATCATTCTTTTCCTTTTTAACAAAGTGTCTGGCAAAAATGATGAAGTTCTTGTCTTAAACCTTTTAAGCTTCATGTTTTTCTAAAAATTTTAAGAGCTTAACCCCTCAACAAGTGTTCTGTTTGTCCATTAAGTTGAAAGTTAGGAAAATTCTTGTCCTTTGTAACGAAGAGCAAAAATGATGGATTTCTTGGAAGGCTCTGGGTGAAAGCTTGTAAAAGGTAAGAAAGAATGTCGTCTGCGAATTTGGTAAAGACAGATGTTTTGATGCCTTCCATAAAGGATACTTGAAAAAATAAATGCTTTATGTTGAGAACTCGTACGTCAATTAAACAGCAAGGTGAAAAAAGACTTTATCAATAAATCAAGGGAGGGCGTGTTTCTTATGGGGTAACAAAAAAAGATATCATCAATATATCTAGAGTACATCAAAGTTTATGTCTGCATTAATCCAGAAATCCAGAAGGGGGTTTGAAATGCGACTCGGTCCACGGGTCCCCTTACCACCTTAGGTCCATCAAACAGAATCTCCAAGGATACGCGATGGCTCTAGATTTCAACCACCTCGACATTGTCCAATACAGCACTTAACCGTTACAGCAGCCGTAATGTGCAGAGGCTCTGACCGTGACCACCTGAGTGCTGAAAGCCGACTTATCATGAGACTTGGTACTCGCGCTCCACACGGCCTTAATATTAGAATTGTGCTTTTTTTACATCCACCTTCATTTGCCACAGTTTTTTTACCTGCACCCAATTGTGGAATAAGGGGAAATCTTTGGGCAAAATATCAACGTTCGGGGGAAATTATCGTTAGGGGGAAACTTAAGTTCCCCTTTACGTTTTCACACACTGTTTTAATGGGAATACGTTAGTGTATAGTGAAATATATATTGGGGTACGAAATATACCCAATTACTTCAATGCCTACCAAATAACGGACGCCTATATATATATATATATATATATATATATATATATATATATATATATATATATATATATATATATATATATATATATATATATATATATATATATATATATATATATATATATATATATATATATATATATATATATATATATATATATATATATATATATAATTTCGCCTCCTTGTTACCACCGATCCCGTTTCCGGATTTATACACTTCGGTGGTAACAAGGAGGGGAAATTGAGTGCGCGGTATTTGTAATTTGGGTCGAGCCTGAAATCACGCCAGTCACGTTTAGTGCAGTGGTAAGGCACTCGCCCGGAAAGCGAGCGGTCCTGGGTTCAAATCCTGCTTTGCTGAATTTTCCCCCTGGTGTTTTTCTATATTTCTTCCCTTGTTCAAAAGGATATGTTTAAATTTCATAATCGAATCTTTATCAATTTTTCGACCTATATATATATATATATATATAAAGACTGGATACACGTACAAAGTTTGACTTGTTGTACGGCAATTTTAAAAACGCTCAGCAGAAATGCAGGGAGTTACAAACCATCATTTCACTAAACAATCAAAAGTCGGGCTGAATAGGGATTTGGCGTTCATGGGCACCCAAGCAGTCGATACCTAAGCGATGGGGCTGTACGAATACGTGTATCCACTCTTTTTGCACTAGGTTTTTGTACAACTGATGAAGGGCTGTGTCATTCAAGCCCCACATACTTTGTATTCACAGATTTATAATTTAGTTGGAAATGAATGTATCCATTTTTTGTAATCCTTTGATATTCGGTTTTCTTTACTTTCCAACACATGCCACCTATCATGTTATGTACATGTAATATGCATATATACATACATACATATATATATATATATATATATATATATATATATATATGTGTGTGTGTGTAGGTGTGTGGGTGTGTGTCTGTGTGTGGAAAATTAATCAAATCGATAAATCTGCCGTGGGGACTGCCCCCACTGGGGAACTCAAACCCATACCTCGCGTCGCGTATACAAGGTACACGCGCGTACTAAATCGCAATGGTCAAGTAAATCTTCAAAGAAATTGTGACCAAACTGAGCACGAACAATTATTTTTCAATTCAAAAATTAACTGAATAATGACTTAAGGCAGTTTGTTGACAAGCAACGATGAGTTAATTACAAAATAAAAGGGTTTACTCTTGCCAAGTTTTATTGATAATGTTTCGTCAACTCACGCTCAAAGTAGGCTTTTCCTCTTCCCTTTCCCCTTCCTTTCCCCCCTCTCCCATTCCTGGCCCTTTTCTCCAACATGTAATCCTGGAAGTCTGCCATCAGTTCGTCCTCCCATCCAGGCGCATGTGCTGTCACAGCGGCAATGGTGACGGCAAAAGCAAGCAAGATGTATAGAGTTTTGGATTGCATGACGCTAAAATCAATCAAAGATAAAGATATCAACCTAAATGTTAAATTTTTTACAAACATCTAATCACATCAGTTTTCACTTAGTACTCAAACCAAGAAATTTAAGGAAATGGCAAAGATTGGAAGAACTTTGGATCATTCGACTTTGAAAACTGAGAGAAAAACAAAAAGGAATACCGTTATTCTTTGATGCAAATACATCAACGTGAGACGAAATTATCAATAACTTCAGTCGGCAGAAATACAATGTTCCAAAAATATTTAATTGTTCACACGAGGCTTGCATAACCGTCAAGGTGAGAAAATATTGCGCGTTTCCCAGACACTCGCTACCCCCAAACTCACATGATTGGGGGTGAGAGTTTGAGGATTAAGAGATGTAGTAAAACTCTGTCGATATGTCTCCAGTTACTGTATCTGTATTCACTATCTATCAAACTTGTCCTCACACAGCCAGATGTATACCTCACCAATCAGGTTTCTACGTTTGTTTGAAGGCTGATGTGTGGTACCCCCTCCAAGATTCGGCATACTCCCTAATCATGATTTACAGGTTGGAAACGGGATGAGGAATAATACTACTCATAGTAATAATTCTTTGCAGGTAATTAGTTAGTTATATGGAGTTTAACGGCCCAGTTACAGACCAAAAAGGTCACGTCCAGACGGCCACGACCTTTTTCCAGGTGTTGCTCACTGGCTTGTTTTCCCTACTCCACTGCGTATGCTGAGCAGCAAGCCATTGACAGCAGGCCCAGTTTATAAAGTCTTCAGAATGACCCGGTCATGCTTGAACTCCAAACCTTTCCACTTGAAATCTGATGCTCTAACCACTTGACCGTACAGTTGGTGTAAGCAAACCCCATATGATAGCACCAAGTATACCTCTACAGAACGGGAAGGTATCCACGGTCTTCCTGTGCCAGTATAATTTTGTTTTCCAAACATCTGAACAAGTAGGCTAACAAAAGCAATGGCCCAATTTGCAAGAAGCCTTTTTTCTAGCATTATCGGTTACTAGTCAGTTTTATATGAACTAATGGTGTTATAGTTGTAAAACAGATATAAAGATGGATTTAAAGCGAGTCGAGAAGACATAGGTTTCTCACCTGTCTGAAATGCACCCCACGTACTTCCTACATAGATAGACAGGGTATGTAACGGTTACGTCGTATGCGTAGATTATTGACACCGACTGATGCAAATAAAATGCACAGTGATGGCCGTCGTGAAGCTATTATTTGTATAATATGACGACGAATCTCTAATATTTCAAAGGAAAGGTAAACTTGAATGGCACACAATATCATATTCTTGCAATACGTGTGGTGATTTTGGCCATACCTTGCATTATTTCCCAAAAATTCAAGTTTGGCAAATCTGTTGGTTTGAGCCACTTGAGCAAGTACAAACTTTCACACATACAAAACTTTAGCCGACGGCCATATTGCTACGTCTAAACTCGTACGTATTGTGGCAACAACAAACCGTGCAGTAAGTTCTGTCCATGTATAGAAAGTTCTTGTGTACCCCTAATACAATCAACTAAGATTACTGAAACAGTTATTCTTCCATCGTTCAACCATAACTTTGTTCTTTCTCAGCCAGCTTGACCTGCCAGATTTTAGAAACTCGATGGACAGATGCGATGATTGAGCAACTGTCTACCTTTGTCAAAAAATTGAAGTTTGTCTTGAGAACACTTCCGGGTATTCATGACCCATTCCCAAATCAAATTCTTCGACACTTCTGTAGCCAGAATTTTTTATTTTCGGTGGCTACCATTAGATACTAATGGATGTCCTGGGTGGTGGTGGTGGGGGGGGGGGGGCTACATCTTCAGATCCCTCTGCATAACCTTGCATGCAAAGTTTAGCATCATTTGTTGTCAAGTTTTTGTTTCATCCATAAAAAAAAAAAAAACATTTTCAGGATTCGATCTGTTGGGGCGATGTAGGCCACGAAGGCCATGGTCTCTCTCTCTGACTTCCGCAATATAATGAGATATACGGTATATACTATATGATATACGGTATATACACCGTATCGGGTGTGGTAATTTCTTCTTTTATAGGACACTTTAAAAGCAATGTAAGAAATTGTGTTCTTTGTCACCAATGTCTTTTTAAATTTGTTATTAACAGCCAAAAGGGCCGTGACATTTTATAATAAATCCAAAAACTACATAAATTTTTATTTCATAAGGACATAAGCTCGAAACGGATGGTTAGTTGCCTACTCCGTTAAAAACTCCTCTAGCTGGACATTTAAAAATATAGCTTCGCAATAAAATAGATGCAGAAGTTTGAGAAAAATTTAATATTATGGAAAACCTCTTCACGTTTTTGTCATAAAACTGATGAAATTCATAAAGTTTTATGTTGTAAAAAACACCGAAAACAGAACAAAAAAGGACTCTGTCATGTTAATACCAGGTTTAGCTTTATGTATGGGCACATAGGACATGGAGTTACAGTCCTCTCTACATTGGACAAAACTTAGCTGAGTCGGGAAGATTTGGATGTCTTAGTCAGGCAGATTTTATATCCTGTGTTGAAATCTACAGTACGGCAAAACGGCACCCCACCCTCCTCTCTCTCTCTCCCTTCCTTAGAGAGCTTAATTGCTCAAAATGGATAAAACAATGCATACCTGTTTGAAACTTCAGTAGAAAGAATAATAGTCTTGAAATAAAAGTGGTCCATAAGAGAGTATGAGAAAATCAACGGAGAGCCACGAAATTATGTTAAATATGTTGATATTATTGTACTGTCCATGACGTCATGAACAGTAATTTAGGCACGCTTCTCGTTTTCGAGGGAGAGTTATTTCGTTCAATGTTTCTTGATTCTCAGTGAGTGGTTTGCTCTACAATTGAGCTCATTATGTACAGCGAGTCATGTACACGGAAACGAGACTTCATGGTCACTTTTGGTTATGATATGGCAAAAATGAGTGGGTTTCATTTTGGTATTTTGTATATAATTGTTTTGTAAAAGAATACCTGAGTAAGTCAAATTTGTATGCATTATACTTGCTCATCACATAACGTTTGCATTGTACCTGTAGTATATCGCGTACACGTACGGTGTCACTTAACGCTAACAAGCTAAGGAGCTTTGTAGTTGAGGCACACACACTGTATTTACTGTCGTATCTCGCAAGTGCTTTTAGTTCGCCGTCGGAGACCAGCCATGACATTTATGTACGCATCTAGGTCTAGGTTTAATCTTAGAATTTTACGACGTTAGCTGTCTTGTTATATTTCTCTCTTGTTATATTTCTCTCGGAAGCAGTCACGTAAGGCTTTCCAAACGCAAGGTGTATCTCGAGAAGTTATAAGAACTTATCCTTCTCAACTCACAAAACCATAGCAGAATATCATAAGCTGTGGCGTAACCAGGATTTCTTCACCAGGGAGGCACTGGGGTCACAGATTTTTTATAGGGGGCACAACATATTACTCAGGGATAACTATGGTGAGACTACCAAAACTACATTTTGTTGAGTCTGACCGACAGCCAGTGGCGGGCCGTGGTCTAAACACATGGAGGGGCAGATTGGTATTGGTGGGAACAGACCAACGGCGCCCAAGGCGCCGTGGGAGCGGCATGGTGTCCAGGGGCTCGCCTCGGGGCCCCTGGTGGGGGTCCAGGGGACGAAGCCCCTGGAAGCTCGGCGATATTTACAAAATTGGGGTAAGATAACGAAGCATTTCTCTGCCTTCACATGGCATTTGATGAGCATTAAACTGACTGCAAACTTCACCATTATTTCATTGAATTTAGTCTTACAACTGGCTTGAGGTTCTTCTTTCTTTGAGATGAGCATACATTTCAATTACACGTTGATTAAAATTTGAGTTTTCTCTCATCAACTTTTTTTCAATAGATAGCATAGCTAAAGCATTTGACCTATCATCATTCATATTTAGTGTAAAGGTGGGTGAAAACCTACGTGAAGACGATAAAGACAGTATGTGCGGCCTATGTGGTCGTAATCGTTTGATTTCCAATTTTTCTTCAAGACCCCTCTTTGAAAATGGACAAGTTTGTAAAAGGTTTGACAGTATTCATGTTGCATTCATGTTTCACATTGGGAGGGGTTTGAGAGCTGGATGAGACTTTTATTTTGAAGAAAAAGCTAAATAACAAAATTGTTTTCTCATTTCACTTCGAAGTATCTTTCATTTCATTTTTTGACGTTACTTTTGCAATTGAAGACAAACCAAGCAGTTATTTCCAGTAAATTTCACATTTGAAGAGAAAAAAACATTGTCACATGACTCCCAACAGCCAATCACGAAACTGGACAGTCTACTACACTACTTCAACTTGGGTTGACTGCTCTTGCCCTTTAACACACGGTGAGCCCCCCAGCACGATTGAGTACACATGTTTACTCAAGCTGCAATAAGCATTTTGACCTGATTCACCGTGATTTTGTGAGACAGAAGCATAGTTTTCTACAAAGAATACACACGTGGCTGATTAACGCGTTCTTAGTTACCGGTGTATGCATACCATGCCACGAAGCGAGACCAGGGAGGGCAAGTGAAAGGCTGTCCATAGTTCGAAGAAATTTGCCACTCACCTTTCATCATTTCAGCAGATAAAATATAAATGCGCATGTTCACAACATGGTGGTCAGGGCAGATTGCAATGGGATGGGGGCACATGTGGGCACAACTTTGCTGGGGGCACGTTGCCCTCCTTGACCCCCCTCCCCGTGGCTACGCCACTGATCATAAGAAAGGAGGCATCCATCTTGCTATAAACACATGTACGGTAGCGTTAATCTATGCATATAATAGGACTTTAGTGCAGTCTGCTCTGTTGTCTGAGTTAGCTGGGTCTAGCAGTTGATGACATCTTGCTACGTCTTCTTGGCTCGAGCGGTGGCGAACAATTTTCCCATGATCCTCTGTCCATGTTTATATAGGGAGTCGGTGGGCATAATGATAACATACGCCCAAGGCCAATGTCCACCGCTGCTTCTGTATATTACCATTCTGAGACTGATGGTCATTCTCAGAATTAGCATAGGGGGTCTATACACTGTTCTTTTTGTCTGCACTTAGGGTTAACATAGGCCTATTTGTTTCTTCGCAAGAAAGGCATGCATCGCCACCCTGGTGAAGGGACTAAATGGAGGGGAGGGGGAGGGGAGGAGGGAGCTTGGAAATTTTGTTAGTTTTTACTGGTGTCTAGATGGGAAGTTACTAGAGTTTCTGCTAACGTGATTGAAGCAAAATTAGGGAAAACCTATCAGATCATTTGAGAAATACATGAAATCCGGACATAGTGGCTGTAATTTTACAAAATCAGCCCGAAACAATAACAAGAGGACGTGTGCTTATGAAACCGAACTTCTAGTACTAGTAACTTCCTGCAGTGCCTCTGTGCATGTGATCACTGTAGGCATACTTTGCGACCTCCGGTTGATCACTGACGTTACATCGGCATTCGGCATGAATAGAATATAGGTGGTGATTCCTCAGTTAGCCTGATAAGCATTATGAGAAATAGTGCTGCATTGTTAATATTCAGGTATATCACATTGGCTAACAACGTGAAAGCTTGGACGTTATTCTAAGCCTAGTAAGTAGCAAAGTAAGTTGGCACAGAAACAATCATGGAGAGTAAGTGTTTGCGATTTTTGTAATAACATTTTCTAGTTTTACAGAGTATTTGTATTCTACAGAATGTTTCAGTTGCTGTGGGTAGCATCAAATACTCTGAGTACCTTTGGTATTCATACGGTTAACCTATGGGATGATTTTTCAACTAAATGTTGAAAGAAATCATAAACTCTACCAAGTAAAGATTTTACGCGATATGCACTTTTTGAAACAGTAACATAAAGTTAATCTGCGACTTAATCGTAAAACTGAAATGAGTCTTTTTTTAATTATGCTATGGAAAACTAGATGGTGAAATAAACTGTATAAATTTACTTACATTTATTTGCAAATACGAACAGGAAAGCAAAAATCAGTGTGGTCCGGTTAGCCGGTAAAATTGGTTGTATCTGAGATTCAGCTGGATATGTGAAGTTGAAAAGCCGCTCCATTATTTAAAGATGTGAAAATTGTAATAAGTCACATATTCTTTGAGAGGAGATAAATGGAATCATTCAAGGGTTAAAATAAAAAATGAATTCACAGTTGACAAGTTAATGACTAAGAAAGTGAATCCCACATGGATGTGGGTCACACTTGGAAAGTGAAATCCCACATGGATGTGGGTCACACTTGGATACAACCTCAGTAGCTATTACGACTTTTTATTTTCGTTTAGGGCGTTACTTATTTAGGAGTCTAAAAATAATTTTTGACAACCATCTGGCGTCATTGTACCATAATAAAGCCAATTGTGTTTTTAAAAACCGTCCTTACTTTGAAAAGGGCAATAACGAAATAGTACCGTTAAACTACGCCTCAGAGAAGTAAAGGGGTTGACCAAAATTACGTCATGTCAGGAACCCAGTCCTTCTCTTCTATATTTCTTTACGTAAGCAATGTGTTTACCTTGCAGTGTTTGTATAAGTCAATATTGATTATTTTGAGATACTTGCTCTGATTTGTTTCAATTTACTTTTCATGATATCCACTTTTCAATAAAGGTATATTTTCACAAATATTGATAAAAATTTTACCCTTATTTGCCAGTATTTATGATTCAATCATTGGCTTCGTTCATGGCGGGAAAAGGCGCATATAACCATCTATCCAATGACACAGACGAAAAGGAGGAAGCAAATGAAACACAATGAGTGGCACATATTTATCTCTCACTTTTCATATTGTTGTTTCTGAGGTTCCTTCATAAGATTGGCAACAGGCAGACTACAACATGTTCTGATCCTTAGCAAAACATTTTGATGATTTCTTTTCTTTTAATCACAAGAGTCTCATACATGTTTAAGTTAGTATTTCCCCCAATCACAGTGACTGTTTGGCTTTCGAGAAGCAATTATTATCCAAGCATCCGGGGCTTGCACTTCTCCCGGGCCGCTGGACAAGGCTCCGAAGGGGGCCCCAAACTTTTTCAGGGACTTAAAAAAAAACTTTGCAAAACATTTCCCCGATCTCGTTGGTGATTTCTTTTCTTTGTACCAAACATGTTCAAGTAAGTCGTCTCCCCAATCAGCTTTCCTGTCTGGCTTTTGAAAAGTTATAGCGGGGCAGCTGGATTTTTTCGTGGCGGGGGGGGGGGGAGTAAGGCTATGGGGATGCTGAATCCTTTTTAGGGGGCTCAAGTTCACTATGTAAGCGTAGCGCCACCATCAGTTGGCGCGGAGCGTACAAAGAAAATCTTGGATTTTAACAATTCCTAGATGGCATTTGCCGGATTTAATTGTTTTTTTATTCAGGTGAGAAAATTTGAGAAAATTTTTCTCAGATGCAAACACACTGTTGAGATACTGATTAGTTCAGTTCATTACTCCACTGGACTATGCACCCTTGGGAATGTAAAGTCTGGAATCCTGCTGTATGTTGCACGCAGCTGTTCCAGTGCACGCCAGACTAGTTTTTCCCGGAAAAATGTTAATCTGCCCGTAAGACAGTCACAGCTAGTCACCACTAGCTGGAGCGGACGTCCAGAAAATTTAAAAGTTCGTACCTATCACACTGTCGAAAATCGCATTCTCCAGGGTTTTACAGGGGATCCAAGCAGTCGCTATCTTAAGTCTCAATTGCAGATAAACGTTCACTCCAACGTAAAAATTAACCAGAAGGACTAATCGGAGCGCTATCATTAGTTGGCGCTAAGGTTACAGAAAATTTTGAAATATCCGACATATCAAACCGTTGTGAATTGCATTTCCCGGGCTTACAGGGGGATTTTAGCAGTCGCTATTTTGCGTTTCTGTTGAAAAGAAAAACGCTCGCGATACATCCATGCATACATCCATTTTAAGACTCCTAAATAAGTAACGCCCTAAATGAAAATAAAAGTTGTGATTGCTACTGAGGCTCTATCCAACTGTGACCCACACTCATCTGGAATTTCTTTCCACCAACCCATGCCGTTCATAATCTATCTTTCATCCAAACAAAATGTTCCCTTTCTTAGTCATTAACTTGTCAACTGTGATTTCAGTTTTTATTTTAACCCTTGAATAATTACATTTATCTCCTCTCAAATCGTACGTGTCTTATTATAAATATTTCATATATAAATAAGAGAGCAGCACTTCAATTTTACATATCCAGCTCAATCTAGATACAACTAGTTTCACCGTCTAATCGGACCGCACTGATTTTTGCTTTCCTGTTCGTATTTGCGAATAAATGTAAGTAATACATTTTGTTCCACTATCTAGTTCTCCATAGCATAATTAAAATAAGGCTCATTTCAGTTCTACTATTTAGTCGCAGATTAACTTTATGTTATTGCTTCAAAAAGATTGTGTATATCAGTTAAAATCTTTACTTGGTAGGGTATATGATATCTTTTAACAGTAAGTAGGAAAATCGTCTCATAGGTAAACCGTATGAAGCCCAAAAGTACTCAAAGTATATGATGCTACCCACAGCAACTGCAACACATTAAGTTAAAAAACAACTTTGACCTCCCAACAAAACTGTTTTACCGTGTTAAGCTTTTGCACGTTATATGAACTTTTCAACACGATGTACTACAGATAATTTCCAAAATCTATTCTTTCAGGAAACAACTGATAAAAATATAAAATATAGACAAAGGTATTTTGAGTTTTAATATCTCCGTAATGGTAAATGGTCCGGTTGCAACTTTAGTCAAAACACAATTGGCGTCTTTATTAGAAGACGCGAAAATTACCAGAAATTCCTTATATTGACGTTTAGATACTAACAAATGTGTTTATTGCTTCGAATTAGGATATGTTAATGTACAGCTTCAGTGTGCGCGTAATTTTTTAAAACTTTTATAATGTAGCGTTCTCCTAAAAACAAAGCTTAGAAAATAGTAGCCTACAATGTACCAATCAAAAAAAAAAAAAAAACCCTATAACCTCTCAACCAGGTTCCCGCATATTTTCGGATCCCTCCTCTAATAAAGTGTATAAAATAAGTCGATGTATTAAAACGTGGATAGACTCATAAACGTTCTATAGAATACAAAGACTCTGTAAAATAATATCAAAATAATTCCGTAGCTTTCCTTTGATTTTTTTATACTCTCTAACGGACCATTTTTATTTCAAGACCGTTATTCTTTTCTATTGAAGTATCAAACAAGTATGCACTGTTTTATACGTTTTTAGCAATACACTTGTAACCTTGTGAAAGCCATAGCAATACGGGACACCTTCTCTAAGGAAGGGAGAGATGGGGCCTTTTTGCCGGACTCCAGATCCCAACACAGGATATAATCTCTGCTCGACTGAGGCATCGAAATCTTCCCGATCCAGCAATGTTTTGGCCAATGGAGAGGGGACTGTAACCCCCTGTTCCATGTGGCCATACATGAAGCTGGTATTAACATAAAAGAGTCCCTTTTTGTTTTGTTTTCGGTATTCTTTTAGATGATTAAATTTAACGCATTTCATCAGTTTTATGAAAGAAAAAACTGAAGAGGTTTTCCCTATATATCGAATTTCGCTCAAACTCCTGCATTTATTTGATTACAAAGCTATATTTTGAAATGCCCAGCTGGGAGAGTTTTAAACGGAGTAAGCAACTAACCATCCCTTTGAGTTTATTTTCTTATGTTATACAAATTTATGTAGTTTTTGGACTTATTATAGAATGTCACGACCCTTTGGTTGTCAATAACAAACTTAAATGAACACCGGGTTCGAAGAAAACGATTTCTATTATTACTTTTGAAGTGTCCTGATTAAAGAAGAACATGCCACGCCCGATACGGAAATTTAGTATATATCACACATCGCATTATATTGGCGAATTCAGAGCAGAGAGCTGCCAAAAGCAGCTCCCTGGTCAGAGAGAGGCCATGAAGGCCATGGCCTGTTTCACCCCAACATATCGAGTCCTGGAAATGTCTTTTTATCGACGAAACAAAACTTGACTACAAACGGTGATAAATTTTGCATAACATTGCACCTGAGTACACTTAAATATACCGAAATTTCTCCAAAGTGGTGGTGGTGGTGGTAGTGCGGGCTACACCTTCAGGCCCCTCTGGATAGCCAGTAGTCGCTAATGCTGACGTCCTAAAATAAAACATTCCGACTACGCCAGGATCGTAGTATTTGATTAGGGAATGGTTTTTCAATTCCCGGGAAGTATTCTCAAAACAAACTTCATTTTCGGCACAGTTAGATAAAAAATTCTGGCTACGCCAGTATCGACGTATTTGATTTAGGAGTGGCTTTTCACTTCCCGGGAAGTATTCTCATAACAAACTTCATCTTTTGGCACAGTTAGATGGGTAATCGAGACAGCATCTGGTAATCGAATTTCTTAAATCTTGCCGGTCAAGCTGGCCGAGAAAGAGCAAAGATGTGGTTGGAAATTGGAAGAATAACTGTTTCGGTTATCTTAGTTGATGGTATTAGGGGTACACGAACTTCCTATACATGGACAGAGCTTACTGCACAGTATGCTGTCGCCACAACACGTATGAGTTTAGAAGTAGCAATATGGCTGTCCGCTATAGTTCTGTATGTGTGAAAGTTTGTACTTCAAGTTAACAGTTTTTCCAGAAACTTGAAATATTTTCGTAATAAGGTATGGCCAAAATCACCACACGTATTGCAGGAATATGATATTGTGTGCCATTCAAGTTAACCTCTCCTTTGAAATATTAGAGATTCGTCGCAATGTAATACAACTAATAGCATCACGGCGGCCATCTTGTTGCGCCTTTTTTGCCTCAGTCGGTATCAACAATCTACGCATACGAAGTAACCGTAACATACCCTGTCTCTCTATACAGGATGTCCGTGGAGTGCATTTCAGATAGATGAGAAATTTATGTCTTTGTCGATTCGCTTTATATTCTATTCTATAACTATATCACAATTATTTCATATAAGAATGGGCTAGACACTGGTAATGCTAGAAAGCTCCTTGCAAATTGGGGCACCGCTTTTATTAGCCTACATGTTCAGATGTTTGGAAAACAACTTCAAACTTGCACAAAGAGACCCTGGATACCTTCCCGTACTGTAGAGGTATCTTTGGTGCTATCATATGGGGTTTGCGTACACCAACTGCATGGTCAAGTAGTCAGAGCATCAGACTTCAAGTAGGGAGGTTGGGAGTTCAAATATGGCCGGGTCATTCTGAAGACTTTAAAAACGGGGTCCGCTGGAATTGTGTTTGCTGCTCAACATGAGCAGTGGAGTAGGGAAAACAAGCGAGTGAGAGACAACAGGAAAAAGGGCCGTGGTCATCTAGACTTGAACCAATTGGTTGGAAACTGGACCGTAAAACTCCATCTAACTAACCAACTACCTGCACCAAGAATTATTATTAGTATTATACCTCATCAAGTTTTCAACCTGTGAATCATGATTGGGAAGTAAGCCGAATCTTGAAGGGGGTAACAGCACATCAGTCTTCAAACAAACGTAGAAGCGTGAGTGGTGAGCTATACATCTTGCTATATGAAGACATGTTTGATAGATGGCGACAACAAATACAGTAATTAGAAAGTTCTGGTTCAAATTCATCCTTTTCCACATCGAAAGTGTTTTACTAATTCCCTTAAACCTCTATCTCGCACTCCCAATCAGGGGAGTCTGTTTGGGGGTAGCAAGTGTCTGAGAAATGAACAGTATTGTATCGCTTTGAAGGTTATTCAAGCCTTGTGTGAGCAATCAAACATCTTTGGGACATAGTATTTCTACCGACTGAAGTCATTTTCAATTTTGTTTTACGTATGTGTCTTTGCTTCAAAGAACTATAGCTTTTTGTTATTCGCTCAATTTTGAAAGTCCAATGATTCAAAGTTCTTCCAATCCTTGTAATTTCCTGAAAATACCTGGTTTGAGAACTTAATTAAAACTGATGAATTGAGATGTTTGTAACATTTTAACATTTAGATTGAGATCTTTATGTTTGATTGATTTTAGCGTCATGCAATCCAAAACTCTATACATCTTGCTTGCTTTCGCCGTCACCATTGCCGCTGTGACAGCACAGGCGTCTGGATGGGAGGACGAACTGATGACAGATTTAAAGGAGTACATGTTGGAGAAAAGGGCAAGGAATGGGAAAGGGGGAAAAGGAAGGGGAAAGGGAAGAGGAAAAGCCTACTTTGACCGTAAGTTGACTTTTTCCAGATGCATTCACTGGGTGCAGTTGCGTTTCTTTTGTCTTTGTTTGGGGCTACACTTTTGGGCGGTGTATCTTGTTTTAAACATGTTCTCTGTTAGACCAATGTATGTTTCTTCGTTGTGGTTGTCGTGCCATGTTACAGTTGCTTGGTACACAATGCTGTTCGTGAGGAAGTTGCCTTCCAATGGGCACTCGCTGTGCTTTCTGCAATTGCGGTTGCTTCGCGTTGCTGGTTGAGCTTCCTGTTTCGCCAGTATGTATTTGCTGTGCGCTGATATATATATATATATATATATATATATATATATATATATATATATATATATATATATATATATATATATATATACATATATATATATATATATATATATATATATATATATATATATATATATATATATATATATATATATATATATATATATATATATATATATATATATATATATATATATATATATATATATATATATATATATATATATATATATATAGGTCGAAAGGAGTGTTAAAGTTCGATTTTGAAATTGAAATTAGTCCCAAGCATTGGCATTAGCCCTAATGAACAAGGGAAAATTGAGGGCGGCAGGTATAAGAACCCTAGTCTACGTCTAAAATCACAAGTGTCACGATGGCCGAGTGGTTAAGGCGGTCGCCATGTACGCGACAGACCCGGGTTCAAGTCCTGGTCGTGACTTAATTTTCTCTCTGAATTTATTTCTTATTTTCCCTTGTTCATTAGGGCTAATGCCAATGCTTGGGACTAATTTCAATTTCAAAATCGAATAAGCAAAAGACTTCGCCCTAACGTCTAAAAATATAAACAACGTTATTTCAATGGCCAGCCATCCGTTCGTGTTAGCAGCTAGGTGTCCGTAAATTTGACAACTTTGAAGTAATTGCATTTACTTTGTAAATCCAGGAGGGCGTCCTTGTCCGTTTACGTATTCCTATAGAAAAAGTGTGTAGAAACGTTAAGGAGAAACTTATATTTCGCCCCAAAAAATTTTTCCCCTTAAGGTCGACTTTTCAACAACAACTTTCCCCCTAAGTGCCGAATTAGTGAAATATATATATACACACATATATATATATATATATATATATATATATATATATATATATATATATATATATATATATATATATATATATATATATATATATATATATATATATATATATACATATATATATATATATAGGTCGAAAGGAGTGTTAAAGTTCGATTTTGAAATTGAAATTAGTCCCAAGCATTGGCATTAGCCCTAATGAACAAGGGAAAATTGAGGGCGGCAGAACCCTAGTCTACGTCTAAAATCACAAGTGTCACGATGGCCGAGTGGTTAAGGCGGTCGCCATGTACGCGACAGACCCGGGTTCAAGTCCTGGTCGTGACTTAATTTTCTCTCTGAATTTATTTCTTATTTTCCCTTGTTCATTAGGGCTAATGCCAATGCTTGGGACTAATTTCAATTTCAAAATCGAACTTTAACACTCCTTTCGACCTATTCATTCAACGTTCGATTTACCATACTTCGACCTACTATATATATATATATATATATATATATACATATATATATATACACACACGTATAGATATATATATATATGTATATATATATAAATACACACATATATATATATATATATATATATATATATATATATACAACACTTTTGACCATATATATCTATATATAAGGTCGAAATGCTGCGGAGCACTGTGGAAATGTGTAAATCGAAAAGAGATAATGGAAGTGCTCAAAAGTTTGAGAAAAACTCCACGACGTTTCCGGTATGAACCCTTTATCAGGTGCCAAAAACCAAAGTGCACAACTAGCAGTGAAAATGGACACGACAAAGAGCAATTCCGAAACGGTCAGTGTAAAAACAGGACCGAACGAACGTGTTTGTTTCAAAACATTAATGTTACTAGTGCAAATCAATCGAAAAAGAAAAAGAAGGTCCTGGATGACAAGGTACACACTAAAATCGAGCACGATCGGAAAAGTGAAAAAGAAAAGAAAAACCGGATCGGCAAAAAGGTACACACTAAAAAACGAGCACCACCGAATAAGTGCAGGTAAAAACTGTGACAGATAAAGGTGGATATTACAAAAGGTCAATTCTAACATTTAGGCCGTGTGGAGCGGGAGTACCAAGCCTCCTGATAGGTCGGTTTTCAGCACGCAGGTGTCACGGTCAGAGCCTCTGAACATTACGGCTGCCGTAACAGTTCAGTGATGTATTGAACAATGGGGGTTGAATTGAAGGTCACCGGATATCCTTGGAGATTCTGTTTGATGGACCTAAGGTGATCCGTGGACAGAGTCAGACATAAACTTTGATGTACTCTGGATATAATGATGATATCTTTTTATAGCCCCTTGATTTCTTGATCAAGTCATTTCTTTTCACCTTGCTATTTAATTAACGTATGAGTTCTCAACATAAAACATTCACTTTTTAGAAAGCAATTGTCCTTTATAAAAGTCATCAAATCATCTGTTTTTACCATACTTGCAGACAGACATTCTTACATACCTTTTACAAGCTTGCACCCAGAACCTACCACGAAATCCATCATTTTTGCCACACACTTTGTTACAAAGGACAAGAATGTTCTAAACTTTCATTTTAATGGACTAACAGAACACTTCATGTTAAGGGGTTAAGCTCTAAAATTTATGAGGAAAAACGTGGAACTAAAAAGTTTCAAGACAAGAACTTTCGAAATTTCACAAAAATGTCGTGCCACTTGAACGGATACCTTTTGGCACTAATTTTCGCCACGTTTTGAGTAAGATGTTTCTTTTTTAGAAATTTCGATCCCTGGAAGGAATTTTTCGATTGCCATGAATTAAATTACGCCTTCAAAAATACTCGTCTGCCATCTTTCAGATAGTCCCCGAACCTTGGAAAGACTCTTGTTAGTAGACAAAGTCCTAGGCCTTTTACCCTCGCAGGAAACTCTCCATGTAACACACCACGCTCAACCTGCCCGATATGTCAACATGTCTGTACTTAATCCCCAATTATCCTCAATAGAAACCACAGAGGGAATGTAGGACCTCGAAATTTTAGACAACGTGTTTGAACTATGTTGGCTTTAGTGGTACTCTCACCCATGTTATGTCGGCATGTGATATTACCGTTCAAATTGTACTGAAGACATTAACATCAATGGGTATTCCATGATTTGAAAAAAATCAGTTCCTATTGTGTTAACTCTTCAGGTAGCCAATAATATTAGAGCTGACATGAATATGAATGTTTCGACGCAAAGCCCCACCCTCAGGCATTCGAAGTCAAAATCAGTACTATCTACTCCCTGACATCAAGAGGGTATAGACCTAAAAGAAGCATACCATGATCTCGCGTACGGAAGGGTTACCTTGACTAGTTTAAATGTTAGTTTTTCTCGATCAGAAATTTCACAGGTATGAATCGTAAAGTCGAAATGCAGCAATATAGGGTATATTCCAATGAGTGTTGTTTATCTAGACTAACAGGTATTACACCACATGCATGGTCGAGCAAAATTCATCATTTCAAATTTTAAATTTTCATTCCCGTAGAGTGTCCAGACAATCCAAGGTGTTATTGCTCCTTCAATAGAGATGGGGTATTGATCGGAGTGGCAACCTGTAGCCAGAGTGAGTGATGTTTAAACTGCTTTTAAACTTAAATGATATATATTTGCATATACATACATATAGTAATGTAGCCTTCGCTGCACTCAATTTTATGCACTTTTGAATACAAATCTTGCTACTCTATTTGCTGATATTTCTAGAACTACATGTAAGCTGAAGTTTACTTCAAGTAAAAAAAATCAGAAATAAACAGCATGAAAAATGAATTCTAACAGTTTAAATCTTATCTTAATAAGACATTCTCGAGCTGAGACATAAAATGTTGAAGTTCATTTACTCAAATTAAAATGATACGTTGCTCAATAGTTTGTGATGCCATTGTTGCACCACACAAATAACAATATTTGTATTTTTGTTTTTCTGAAAGGTATTGCACCCTGTACCTAGGTGTGATATCAATCTAACTCTTATGGGGTGATGAAATTAATTAACCCCCCCGAGTGCAGCATGCTATGCGAGTTCCTCTTCAAGGTCATATGTACTTAACTTTAAAGGAAAACAAAGAATTTAATGTGAGCTGTACAACAAGAAAGTCACATATTATTGCCCAATGAACTAATTTGTTTTAAACTAATAAATATCAACATTTTTTATCTTGGCTCAAGAATGTCCTTTGAAGATGAAAGTTGGACTGTTACTATTCATCTTTCATGCTTTTAAGAATATATTTTTGAAATTTTTGACTTGACGAACACTGTAAATTTTCATACTTCCCCTTTAAGAAATGAGGGCGGCGCATCATTAAACGGACCGCTCATACTTTATTTAGCTTTATTTAATCGGAGAGCATAGGTAGACAGGTAGAAAAGTATATAGATAGGCAGGTTCTACATTTTTGTTGCTAATTGTATGCTATAATTTATTTTAATTGTAAAATGTATGCTTAAAAAATCCTAGCAAGGCAGAAATCTTTAAATTTTTATTTGCATACACAGAAAATAAAAAGTGAGTCAGTTTCCTTAAACTGAGTCAAGTTGCCCCCACAGTGACTCACTTAATATACATAGGGACACTATGGGGACAAAATGACTCAGTTTTATTATAGGGACTCGCCTCTTATTCTCTGTGCACTCGTTTGCCTTAACTTACAATTTCTGGTGCATAGGATACGAGCGGATGTACTTTACCGTTGGAAATAAGTAGCGAAGCTAGGAAGGGATGGTGAGTGTGAAATTGAGCACATGTGTTTCAAATGTGTCGACAGTCCGGAACGTCCTTTGATGCCGAAGTACACAAACTTTCACCGGTTTATATTTTAACGGCTGTTCTACAAGGGAATTTATGCAGATATTATCTTCAAAAGGGTCTGAGGCTATCTAGGCTATATAAAGGTTGCATGTTTCAGAATTTTCTGCACTCTCCGGGCAGAGCGATAGTGAGGCTCCGTTTTAGGTAGTCTTTGAAACAGAATTGTTCATATTTGGGGGAATAATCGACGATGCTAACCCATTTATACGATCTTCGTCATAGTTCAGCCTCTCATCCCTCGAAAGAGATGCGAGGGAAGTTTTGAACAAGCCAATGATTTTGGGCCTGATTTCCCATTACTTGTCAAGAATACTATAGGTTATTGAGATTATGTTTCGCGAATTAAATTTAAATTGCTTGCAACTCCTCTGAGTTAATGGTTTGAAAAAAAAAAAAAAAAAAACAGGGGTCGATGGTAAGGTGCTGTCAGGTCAATTTTGAATTCCTTATATCTCTCCCGTTCAACGAAAAAGATTCTCCACCATACGTAATTTGCATTGGATCCTTACAGGCCTTACAGGAATCGATTTATGACCTTTCCTCTTGTATATGAAGTCCCACACAATACGGTTTCAGTCTAAATTATGAACTCAGATCTGAGAACACTCTCAACACTGGCGACATATAAATGAATTGCACTTGAACTTTCGAACGCTTAACAATCAAGATAAATCCACAAGTGACGACACATTTTTTGAAATCGAAAATGAAGGGTGACAAATTTAGAACTGCAAAGAAACTCTACAGGCGAAAGAGTGAACCTAGTCACGATCTAATAGAATGAAAAGCGTGATTTCAACCCCTTTGCATTATTGATTCACTCCAAAAATAATAAAATTCACTACAAACGAGCGACGTTTCACCCTTGGTGGAGTCCTCCAATGATAACTATTTCTGGCTTAAAATAGTGTGATCATTGAAAGCACTTGTTAGAGATTGATATTTCTGTCTTCGTGGAGTAAAGTTTGCTATATCTAAGTGAATTAACACATTTCACTCTATAAGAGAGTGAAAAGCTCACCCTTTTTCCTTTTGAGTGCAGGTTGTATCTGGTTTACATTTTCATCGTTTGTCGATTCTAACCGAAGGACTTTCTATTTTTGTCGAAATTTGTTTATTGATTACGTACATGACAATTCGGAGTTTGTTGGATAACTGCTCTCTTTTTGATTTCCTTGTAGGCAACCCCGACATTGGAATTTAAAACGGAAACTTGATTGAAACGGACGCCGGATTGACCCTTGTTGACATTTTACTTATCGTAAAGAGAACTTTATATGAAATTATTATTTTTTTTTTTTTTTGCATACTATTAGGTAGAATACTATATTCATTTCAAATTATTTGGTATAAACGAACAAACCTTACAGCCCTCTAAATGGCTTTTGCACATGAATAAAATATATTAAGAATTTAATTGCAAATTGTGTCTTTTCGAAGTTCGGTAGATTTTGGTGATCTTGGAAAGAAAAGATCATGTAAACAGATGCATTAAATGTTTATACACTAAACATTCTGAGAAGTAAATACATATTGAAGAACCGCACTTTTCATTGTCTAAATTTGTTGTGGTTTTTATCAAGGTTTTTTTTTCATGTTGAGAGTTATATTTTATATCAATGAAAGAAAGCTAGCAGAATTTTGGGAATATGCCCACTGTTCAACAAGGTATTTCTTGATCGACTGTTGCCTTTGCATTGTATCGATTGTATTCTTTGTTCCAGTTAGGAATTTGGTTAGGGATTAGGGTTTTCGTTAAGCAGTTAGGAAATATCTTTTTAAACAGTGCACATCGCACCAGAATTTTCGTACCGACGAAGTACACTATAGGACAGGTAACATTTCAGCGATATCGGATCGGATTTCGCTCCGATTTTTGTCAATTTTACTTAAAATCTCCTCCATCTTTGGTCGAAAAATATCTAAAATTTGCCAACTTGTGTAAATATATGATTGGTATCGATGGACTACGAAAATCTAAGTTTTTCAATTATTCCGTGACGTCACATCCTCAGACAGCTTTTATCGAACAAACGTAGTCCGATAAAAGCCATTTGTCAATGTGAAGTCACAAACTAAGTTAACATTTCATTTCCTCCTGTACTGATCATACATTTTACACAGGATAGCAAAATTCTGGTTATTTACGACAATGGATGGGGGAGATTTTAGCTAAAACTCACAAAAATCGGATAGTAATCGGATCCGATATCGCTGTCGTGTGACCTGGCCTTTAGGGTAGTTTAGCTATTTATCACAAACACCTGAACTGTGATAATAGACAACCACTATGAAATTAAATAATGTCTCATAAGGCCAACGCGTCATATCTTTTAACCACAATAAGACTGCTTTTTAGGACCATTAGTAGATCTACTGGAATAAACTGAAAATTATAAATTATGTTTAATGGTCATGAGACACACTAGCTTATCAATCGTTTATTTATTAAGCGTCTCTTATAGTATGAATTTCGTTGCAATATTAACCACATGCACTATAAAAACGTGCTAAACAATTACACACCTATATATTTTGCCGTCAATTTGTTTAAATTCTATACATTTTTACATTTTTAGCAATTATACACAAAATGTTTAGCATTGAGACGTGTTTAAAAATCAAATGATTGGGAACTTTAAACGCGTTTTTTTGACCCTACCTTAGTGTGTTTACAAACAGGGGGCAAAGAGTGCTTAGAAAAATTTTATTCGTACATAATTTTTAGAGTGCGTTCAGTGCACATTTGCATTTCGAACTTTTCAAATATCGGGCGTTCTTTTACACTACCTATGAAAACCAGGAAGTGATTGATTTTTTGAAGGCTGTTAGGTTTAAACGACTTCACGTTTTGAGGGATTAAAATAACCCATTTTGAATGGATCCCCGGCTTATCAAAACATATAGGCCCTTTCAAGGTAATGACGTTCCACATAGAAAACTGTATAGACAATGGACCTTGCGTTGTTGCCCCACTATTCTGTACTTAAAGAAATTTTCTGGTGGCTTTGCACTTATATAAATCACATTCATAAGAAAAAAACAATCCCAAATGAATGCTCCCCAAACTCTTTAGGCAAAACTCCTTTTCTCATCTTTTATTTTAAAAGGTACCTCCACTTTTCAACAAAGTCACACCATGTAATGTGGTAGCATTTTCGATGTTACTTTTAATCGAATGTCGTATTCGTCCTTTAAATTTGATACTAGTGGATTGTTTGGCCATCTTTCCCTGCGGATCTAGCGTTACACTGCGCCATATGCAGGACGTAGCAAACGATGTTGCTAAACATTAATTTCCTCGACAGAAAAGAAGAAAAATAAAGCAAATCAAAAAGGAAAAAAGGGAGAAAAAAGCAAAAGAAAAAAAACCTTAAAACGAAGGCAATATATTAACCCAAAGTGCTGCAATGGCATCTCAAACATTTCTTATGGCATTTTGTCTCCAGCATGAAATTATTAATTTGAAAGTTGGTATCGTCCAAACCCTATTTGCCATTGTGAAGCACTTTTCGTCTTCTGAGTAAGGCGTTTGTTCTGCTTATTTTTAAGTTCATGTTTACTTTCTTTGGCAAATTTCTTTTCCCACGAAACATTTTTCACGAACATACTAGATATGTTAAAACCTATGATTGAGATTTTTACTAGCCAGAGAGCGGCTCTTAGACTAACAGCTCCGTGCTGTTACAGAGGGACCATTACACGACCTTATCGTGAAAAACATATTAGAGTCCTTCATCAGAACAACTCAGTCACTTCAATGTTCCAGTTTATTAATCCGGTAAGATGCAGGAAAATTACTCAAAATAGTTGTGTCGACTACTGTGTGTTCAGTACCTTTTCTCTCAAATGTATACGCCATTTTCCGGCTGTTAAACATTTTCCGTTAAGCTGATTTATTGTATAATGGCTAAGATTGTAATGCCGTTCTTGCCATCTTTCAAAATGCAATTATGATTTCAGTTTTCTGTTGTGGGGTGGGGTTTAAGCAAAGTAGTGTTTCTTTTTTGAGAGAGTTCATATACAAAATGGGACCGTGTAATTTTGTGAAGCATCTTGAAATTTCAGCCACTTTAACTCATAGTTATAGCCGCGGCAAATATTCTTCTAGTGCTCGGTCAGCCTCACCTAGACTGCTTCCCGGTGATCTTCCCCTCCAGCCTGGTATTTCTACTTTCTGAGGTGGAGAAGAAAAGCCCCACCCTATAGCGCAAGTTACTGATTTAAAAATTTTAACAACCCCCATTGCTCTCGGATTCCTGAGTTGCCAACTGATACCATGGGAATGGTACTATGGGAACTTAATCATTGTTTAAAGGGTAAAGGAGAGGAAGAACTAGCTTTGCCGATGTTCGGGAGAGAGATATTATCCTACATAAGATCATTAGACCAATAATTTTGTCTCATTAGTCATGGATAAGGAAGTCTCGAGGATCCATTGCAAGTCTCGGCTGTTGACCTGTTGTGTTCAAAAATGATGTCCTACTTTTAGCAAAAGGAACTGTTGTTCTAATTTAAGTTACTGTATTTCCTTTCGGGAGATAACCACTTTCGGTGGAAATCAATTTCCAGCCGATCGGGGGAATATTCTGCCATGGATGGGGTCATTTACAAATATTTCCCAAATGCATTGCTATCCTACCTCTCGTATTCAACGGAAATAACGTTCAAAGCAACCTTCCATTTTTTCGACATTAGGAAAGAGAAATTTGGGTATATTTAAAATCTCTGTTGATAGGGAAATGAAAAACGTTTGTCATCTTTGGCTGTTCACCGCAGCGATTTTGAGATATCGAGCAATGTTGCTATATTTTTGGCCCTGAGCTTAATTTAGAGCAGACACAGTCTTAAGTTTTGTGCAAAATATTCCGTAAAAGGGTGTGCAAATGTTTCGTGCCAGCATTTGTCTTTGTAAATACGTTGTTGAAAGTCCCTAGTAGTTTCGCCCTTTGTGTTTTATCTATGATCTCACATTTGAATGCACACTCATTTGTTAAACAAATCTTAAACTCGGTGAAGAGGTAGAAACAAGTTCCAATTTCAAAATGGAATTTCCATCTTAATATGGACAACTCCTATTGCATAACATTCCGGTTCTTCCACAGCTTTTTATGAATTATGAACACCCAGATACTGCACAATTGACTTCAATTAGTAGCATCAAATGTAATAAGATCTCTACTTTGAAGTCTTCCCAGCATACTGTACGTATGCAAATTTTTGCACATCGTTTTTATTTGTTTTACGTTTATTTTCTTCCGCCTTCAAAAATGACGTATGACAACCATGAAAGTCACAGAACAGTTAGCTCTGGTGAAACATAGAAATGTCATGAAAATAAAATCATTGCCATCCTCAAGTCATATCGTGTTAATATGGGTCTTTTTTCTAACCTCCCTTGGGTTTATATAAAGTCAGATCTGAATGACGCTTAATAACAAACGTAACGAGAGCCATATAAAATATAATAATCCATGCAGAAATAGTTTTTGAGACATTGTGAATTACACAGTAATGATGGCGTTGTCATAACTTCTTTCCTGGCGTCTTAAGATGACACATGATCTATTTTCAAAATAAAGCACTGAATATAGGATAAAAAATTTCTTGGGGATTAAACGTATTTCTAAACACATTTTTGCTGACAGATTTTAAAAACTTTATGCTCAGTAAACGTGTATAAAACTTAAACACCTCGCGTCTAAACACATGGCATTGCAAATCACTTAGCTCTTAATAGCAGCTAACATGTTTAGAATTTACAAAACGGGGGATGAAGAAGTGTCTAATTGCTTAACACATTTTTAGAGTGTATAAAAGTATTCGTCACTATTATCTTGAGATATTGTTTTTTCGAGGTGGACGTCATTCGAATGGACAAAGCTGGCACCGTAAAGATAGTAAACAATATGTGACAGTGCCGATAAATTAATTCTGCCATACACCAAATCCCACCCCACGTCCCGTTGTGTGTGGTGTTCTGCTTAGTTGGCAAAACAAGCCAGTGAGCCACATCAAGAAAAAGGTAGTGGCCGGCTCGACTTGAACCAATAGCTTGGAAACTGGGCTGTAAAACTCTTACTAATTAACTATTGCACCCCCCACGCCCCTGTTTCTACGTTCATTCCATATCGAAATGCTTACATTCGAGTCTTGCTTGTATCCGGATCCTCGCTGGATCATTATTAGATCTGTGCATTTGATTGATACCCAAGTTGTAAGCAAGGTATATCAAGATAAGAATACTTTCTGGCATCTCTATGTCACTCTAAAAATTAGAAGAAAAAATAGACGTCAGCCCGGCAATAGTGTGCCGGGAGACCACTTTAGAGAATTTTCATTTCGAAAAATGAACTATGCTACAAGTATGGCCTATAGGATGTTTTACATAAGTTGTTCTGATGATAGAAAGTCCTAAGCTGCGATGATGTGTTAAGATGTATTGAATGTTTTAGTGCTACAATTAATGCCTTAGACATTTGGGGGTTTATGTTTAGAAGGTCCCAGTCTGAGGTGTGTTGGAGGGAGTTTTCAAGTGTAATCACGTTTATAGTTGACGCACTTTCGGGGCGACTAGTTGCTGAACTTGTATGTGCCAGGTGCTGCATTATTCTTTGTGCCAGATTAACTTGAACTTAAACAATAAGTAAATGAATCGCAAAGACATTTTATAAAAAAAAAAACACGATAATAAGCCCTGAGTAGTAACAATCAAGTTTCAAACCACGTTTCGGTTGAATAAAGTCTTTATTGCAAGACAAGTGCTTGAGGTCCCGTTAGACTTTTGAAACTCAAGACCATCCATTTATGTCATCAGCCATTTGTAACAATGACGTTGGAGGTGGGGGTTTGGTCTGGGGCGATCGTCCATTGATATAAAAACGAATAATTCAAAGAGCTGTTCATCAAAGAGCTGTGCTAATTAGGAATGTCAAATGTAGACTACCAGTAAAATTGGAGGTGATTGATGACTGTTTAAAAATTGAACACTTACTTAAAATAAGTGCTCAATTTTGAAACAATTATCCCTATATTTTCAATATACCCTTAAATTTTCCAAATAGCAATTACAGACGACTGTGGAAAAGGGTTGTGGTAAACGCCGTGGTTTTTTTCAATGACGTTTTATTATGAAAAAAGATACATACACCAACATTCTATCAAACAATCCTCTGATTTAGGTATGAAGAAATGGATCTAGCGATTGTCATTAGTTAAAGACTTAAACCTTTCTCATATGAACTTATCCAGGAGAGTGAGATCGGTGGTGTGGTCATAAGCAGTGGAACTTCCACACTATTAGCAACAGAACTAGTCTAGTGAAGTGAGCAAAGCTTATTGTCTTTATTTCCATGTCCGTTCATCGACCAGTTGCATGGTCAAGTGGTTAAGGCATCCGACTTGAAGCCGGGGGCGGGCCAGTGGCCGGGTCAAAACGAAGACTTTCGAAATGAAACCTACTGTCATTATGCTTGATGATCAGGATAAGGAACGAAGAAGGGAAATGAAGCCAGTGAGCTACATCTAGCAAAACGGTCATTACCGACCTACCGAAGCCGATTGGTTAGAAACAGCTGCCTGCCTGTCCGTCTGTCCGTCTGTTCGTCTGTCTGTCTGTCTGCCTGTCTGTCTGGCTGGCCGCCTGTCCGGCTGGCCGGACGACCGGCTTGCCGGTTGTCTGACTGGCTAACATACTACACATTACAACCTTGTATACTCACCATCATATGCTCCGAAGCAATTAACTGGGATTGCGTCTGGATGTGGGCAAGTTTGAAATATTATAATATATAATATCTTTCCTAAAATTAAAATTTTACTCCAATATACGCTTTAAAAGTGGCAAAAGTTTTTTTAATTTTGACGAATACTGCGTAATATAAATTACCAAAGCCAACTCTGTTAATCACTCCAACATTCTACCTAAATTTGCTCTTGAAAGCTATATCATGATAAAATCCCCACATTTGTCGTTATAACCGTATCAAAAACCAAATTTATTACATCAAATTCCAAAAATACTCCAACAAAGTAAGCTCTTAATTTTCAAATCTTCGTTCAAAAAAGAAAAAACTTCTAATGTCGTTTTGAAGCCTTAGTACGTGTGCCTAGTACAATTAAATGCGTAACCCACAAACAATTTCAGTTGTCGCCTGAATACCCTTTTTTGTCCATATGAAGGACAGATTTTTCAATTAACATCCCAACTTTTTAATGGTCCTCACAAGAGCAAAATTACTTTCAAAAAATTTTAATAAAAATTCTCATACGATTTTTAAGGATATGGTTAAAAGAAAGCCAAAGCTTTCGGGCACTACGCGCGCCTTAAAATGCACTACGTTGCCACTCACCGAAACTTATTCAAAGCCTTCATTGGGACCTTGAAATGCTGGCCCCCTGGTTGGGGAGCTTGGCCCCACTGTCGGTAAAATCGTGGTGCCCCCCCCCCCCCTGTATCTAAGTAACGGAAAAACTGCACTTTGAATTGCAGAGAACACTTTCAAAACCGTCAAAGTGAGAATGAAGGTCACCTTTTCGGGTAACTGACAGCATATTGTCAATGAGTGACATCCTTAGATGGAAGTAATCCTCGCCATCCTTCCCAGGGCGAAGATTTTGTCGCATTAACCTCTTCGTGAAAAGCAAACCATTTGGGACCCAGTTCCTGCAAATTCATTTTATCTGCTTTAGCTTTCTAGAGAATTTGTAATAAATTGAAGCACACATAGATAACAATAAATTTATTACCTCGAGAATAGTCACATGTAGTCTAAAATAATAAAAATGATGTAACAATATCTCAAGAAATCTATTTGGATTATATTCTTCATTTTCCACCAGGATGTCCAAAAAAATCCAAGATGTATCGGCATCTTCAGCAGAGATGGAACCTAATTATTTAAAGCATCGTGCCTACAAAGTAAGTATACAATAATGAGATCTTATCATGGAGTTGTAACAGAAAGAGAATGTTGGTTTCCGAAGGTAATCTTGCTTTTATTCCCAACATTCTTAACTCAATGTTCAGTTGCCTGGGATTAGTGACGAAATACGCAAATTTCAGGGCATAGACGCATTCCTCACACTCTTTATCATTTTGTTGACAACCATTGCGTAAACGTGTGAAATTTACTGTTTTCGACGCCCTCCTAGACAGGCTGAATCATTTAATTTGGAGACAGGCAGCACTTCTCTACAAATGACTTTAACACTTCTGTTTCTCAAAGGTTACAAAATTGTTCAAAATTGAAGGATATATAAGCCTACATCCAATGACGACCGGGGAGCTACTGAACTACTAGTAGTCCTACTGAAAGCTCTTATAAACTTTGTCATTGGTCGAACCAAATCTCCAACCAGGGAGAAACTCCCTCCCCCAACTCAAAGCATGTGCAGAAAATAGCCTTTCAGGGAATACTTGAAAAAGAAAGGAATAGATCGTCATAACAATGCTAAGAAAAGACATTCAATGAAATTGTGGCACCTCGAAAGATAAAATTGCTCTTGTTTTTACCGCACTATTAATTAGTTGAGAAGCAAGATGTTGGTCTTATTCATTAACCCTTTACCGTTGTTCGGGTCCTTTTGGACCCATGCGGAGAACTCGGCTGTCACCCATCTTTACTGTTTCACGCGAGTAGCTACCGGATAATTCGGCCACAGCAACGAGAGAGACAATAGTTTGAGGTCACGGGGTCAATGACCTACGGAAGCCGATGCGGGGCGGGCTACGTCCGCTTTTCTGCCCTCTCCCGAGGCGCGCAAATATGCCCCAATCGGAGCACAACGGTAAAGGGTTAAAGGCGATCCAAAGTGACACGGGAAATGTCCCCCAATATTGAAAAATCACCCATGTACAGTACTTTTATTTTTCACGCAGTTTTTGATTTTTAAAAGATGTTTTTCTCCTCGCCTTAATATTAAGAGGAACTTTGTATCATTGTCAGCTTACTCACCTAATTAAAGTGGTTAATTGATGTTTTCTTGCAAAATTTCTACACTTTTGCTAAAACGTGATCACCGCCTTATTTTCAATGTACCGACCTAGGATGCAATTTCTTATACAAGTTCTGATTTTTAAGGTTGATTTTAACAATTTTAAAGTATATAAGGAAGTCAAAAGAACAATAAAGGTTAGCTGTCAACAACAGTATTTTATGATATTTTATAAAATTATCTTTTCGAATAATCTGAAGAAACATTCCAAAGTTGAGCAAAGATATAAAATATGAAGATTGGAGATGGATGAATAAAATCCACTTTTCAACATCTGAAATGTAATAAACACGTAATTCTGCAATTATGTTAGTAGATCATTTCAGTATTGCTTATTTATAACATCAGACTCCGTGGTCTACTAGTTAATAATTATATCCTTAAATGGAAATGAACATTGGGTAAGTGATAACTTACCGCGCATTTTATCCCTCTGAAGATTATCTGCTTGCCCCAGTAAGGATATTATGTAACCTTCAAAATGTTATTATCGTAACACCATAACGGTTTTTTTTCACAATTTTAAGTGGAACGATGAAAAAAGCCCAAGTTTAGAGGACGTATAAGTACTTACAATGGACTAAGGTTTAGCTCAATCTACATTTTTTGATAATTTTTATATTTAAGGGAGACGAACAAGGGATATCCCCAGATCGAGTTCTGAAAGATTCATTTTGAAGTAGGTGAGCAAAAATGATTTCAAAAGTGGCTACATGTTGTACCAGGTTACATCATTAAAAATTCCTCAAAGACCTGTCTTACCCATAGATCTCTCCCATAGGTTGGCGAATAGGATTTCCGATTGGCCACCCCATACAAAATTGTCTTTATTAGTGTCGATTAAATATTAAATATAGTTCGCGAGTGTTACCTTCAAATATAACAACAATAATAAGATAAGATTATAATGAACATCTAGAATGGTATCAGTGCCAAAGGCAGAATGGCATGCCAATAGAGTATTGCGCAATAGGTCAAAGGGTAACACCTTGACATGTGCTTACAGCTGATGGCGGGATGCAAGCACACGTTATACTAGCGTGGGCCGAACAGCGTTCATACGTCAAACTTCGAACTTCGAATTCAACTATTGAAAGGTCTTTTTAAACTTTACGGAATAAGTACAATACCCCCAGTGGCGAAACAGGGGGGGGTGAAGGTCAGAAGCCCCCCATGACCCAACCTTGCAATGCAAAAAATCCCACCTAAAAAGCGGTTTTTTCTCTCTATCCTTAGATTTTTCCCTAATGTCGTGCCCCATCATCCCCCATGACACCATGACAAAATACTGGCTTCGCGTCTGTAGCCCCCACACTATTTTAAATATCCATTGGAATTATTTCATCATTCTGCTGTTAATGATAACTATTGCGAAATAACTGATATCGTGTATTGCAGTGTTGGCATTCCTTTGTTAAAGATGGCCTGTGTCGCCTCTTGCAAATGCAATAAGGCCTATGCCAGATTTTGGATGATTTTCACTTTCATGTCATCAGTTTTCAATCAAAGGCAAGACAATGTATTTTGTGACGGTATCCAGAATCCAGCACAATTGCTATTGCATTTTCATGAGCGATAAGTTGCCCCTACGTAAATCGTTTTTAGTTGCGGAGCGAAATACACTTCTCTTTTGCCATTCGTCCTTTGCGTTAATATCAACGTTAATTGTCAATAAAAGGAACCGTAATATACCGACCGTTAAATATTGTTATATCGTTACTCGTCTTGTTACAGTAAACCCGGGAGGAATTGGAATCTGAACAGAAGACAAATATGTTAATAGACGATGGAATCAACTGACGATGGCTACGGACCTTTAAAAAAACATTAAGTCATGATGAGGAAAACAATTTTTTGCATTTACATTGATGTAGTCTACAGTTTTTAACAACAAATTTGCTTTTCTGTAGAAGCTTTGTAGAGAATCATACTTGGAAAGTATGTTTAAGTTTTAAATATCACTTGAATTTATTTTGATTTTGTGATCTGGGAAGGGAACCGTCTTACATCTTACATTGAGATGATTCAATGTGTTTCAAAGCAACGCGTTTTTAAACAAAAATAAATGCGTTCGGCTTATCATAAACATTGTTACGAATGACTGATACACATTTTGTATTAGACGGTATCTTGGGAATCCGTTTTTTCCATTTTGAATTGCCATGTTTACTAAATTGTCCCACTTTTGACCTTTGAATACCTCAGAATGGTTTCTATCCGTTAACGTGTATAGACAACATATTCGCGTGATTGCAGGTAACGAGGTTCGAAAGATCGACGTCACCACATGTGGTTGTCTTAGGCTTTTACTGTAGCACTAAAACATTCAAAATATCTTAAAACATCATAGGAGCTTAGGAATTGCTGTCATCAGAACAGCTCATGTAAAACATCCCAAAAAGGCCATACTTGTAGAACAGTCTATTTTTCGAAATGGAAGTTCTCTATCTAGAGTAGTCTCTCGGCACACTCTTACTGGGCTAAAGTCTATTTTTACTTCTATTTTTTTTTTCTTGGTGTGGTATAGAGGTGATAAAAGTATTCATCACTCTTATCTTGATTCACCGTGTTGACAAGTCGAGTATCACTCAAATGCACAGATCTGATAAAGATCTGGCAAGTATCCGGATACATTGCCAGACTCGAATGTAAGCATTTCGATATGGAGTGATCGTAGAAACAGGGACGTGGAAGTGGACTAGTTCATAAGTGAGTTTTATAGCCCAGTTTCCAAGCTCTTGGTTCAAGTTGAGCCGGCCACCACTTTTTTCCTGTTGTGGCTCACTGGCTTATTTTCCCTACCCCATTTTTCTAAAAGTCCCCACGACTCTCTGGCGAAGAGCCAAGGGGCGAAAACCAAACGATAACTTCCCTACCCCATTGCCTAAGCGGAACACCACACACAACCGGACGTGGGGGTGGAATTTAGTGTATGAGGGAATTAATTTATAGGCACTGTCACACTATATTGTTTACTATCTTTAGGGTGCCAGCTATGTTCAATCGAAAGACGAACACCTCGAGAAAACAATATTTCAAGATAAGAGTGCCAAATTCCTTTTTACACTCTGAATATGTGTTTAGCAGTTAGACACTTCTTCATTCCCCTTTTGTATATTCTGAAGGTGTTAGCCGCTATGTAAGCGCACTTAGATTAAAAAGAATAAAAATGTGTGGGCAAAAAAGTGTTTAGAAGCACGTTTAATTCCTAAGCATCTTTTCATCCTATATTTAGTGTTTTGTTTTGGAAGTAGATCATGTGTCATCCCACGACACCAGGGAAGAAGTTATGACAACGTTATCATTGCTGGTAATTCTCAATGTCTCAAAAACTTTTTCTGCGTGGATTATTATATTAAACATGCCTCTCGTCACGTTTGCTATTAGTCTTCATTTAGATCGGAGTTTATATAAACCCAACGAAGGTCAAAAGAAGGACCCATATTAACACGATATGACTGGAGGATAGCAATAATTTTTCTTTTCATGGCGTTTCTATTTTTCACAAGAGGTAACTATACGGTCACTTTAATAGCGGTCTTATGTCATTTTTAAAGGCGGAGGAGAGTAAATGTAAAACAAGTCATCACAATGTTCAAAAAAGGTCACTCTCTCTCTCTTTCCAGTTTTGGAGATAACCGTTTTCGGGGGAAAATGAGGTTTCATTTTTAGATTGGTTTTTCTTATCTTCTTTTTTGTTGAGGAAATTAATGTTTAGCAACATCGTTAGCTACACCCTGCTTATGATGTAGAGTAAGCTAGATCCACAAGAAAAGATGTCTAAACAATCCACCAGTACCAAATTTAAAGGAAAATTACGACATTTGATTGTAAGGAACATCGAAAATGCTACCACATTACCTTGTGTGTTTTTGTTGAAAAGTAGAGGTACCTTTTTAACCAAAAAAAGAGATGTCTTATATTAGAAAAGGGGTTTTGTCTAAAGGGTTTGGAGGACATGGTCTGGAAATTTTTTTCTAATAAATGTGTTTAACTGCAAAGTCACCGGAAATTGTCTTAAAGTAGATAATAGTAGGACAACAATGCAAAGTCCAATTGTCTATACCAATTTCTTTGTGGAACATCATTACATTGAAAGGGCCCACTTATGTTTGGATGATCCTGGGATCCAATCAGAATAGGTAACTTTAGTCCCTCAAACCATGGAGTCGTTTGAATAAGAGCCTTCAAAAATCAATCCCTACCTGGTTTTCATAAATAGTGTAAAATACGCGTGACATTTGAAAATTTCGACAGGCCAATATGCACTCAAAGCACTCATAAAAAGTCTGTATGAGTAAACCTTTTCTTGACACTTGTTGCCCCCTGTTTGTAAACATGTTAAGAAGTTCCACATCATTTGAACTTTGCACAGATCTGAATGCTAAACACTTGGTGTATAAATGCTAAAAATGTAAAAATGTTTAGAATGTAGAAAAATAGGTGTTTAATTGTTTCGCACTTTTTTAGTGCATGTGGTTAATATTGCAACGAAATTCATATTATGAGAGAGACTCTTATTATATGAAAGATTAGTAATCTGGTGGATCTCGTGACCATTAAACATAATTTACAAAAGGTTCTCAGCTTATTCTAGTAGATCTACTAATGTTACTAAAAAGCAGCCTTATTGTGGCTTAAAGATATAAGGCGTAAGTCTTATCAGACATTATGTAAATTAATAGTGGTTGCCCATCATAAGAGTTCAAGTGTTTGCGAAAAAAGCTAAACTACCCTAAAGGTCAGGTCACACTACAGCGATATCGGATCGAATTACTATCCGATTTTTGTAAGTTTTAGCTAAAATCGCCTCCATCCATTGTCAGAAATAACCAAAATTTTGCCATCCTGTTTAAAATGTATGATCAGTACCGGAGGACGAAATGAAATGTCAACTACTAATTTTGTAACGTCACGTTGACAAATAGCTTTTATCGGACTACACTCGTCCGATAAAAGCTTTCTGAAAAAATCAAGACAATGAAAAGTATAGTTGTTTAATATGTATAACCTTTTCAGATATTTTACTCTATAAACATTTCATGCATCTGTTTACATGAACTTTTCTTTCCAAGATCACAAAAATCTATCAAACACAATCTGCAATTAGGTTTTAAAATTTTATTCATACGCAAAAGCCGTTAAATTAGTATGCAAAAAAACATTTCATTTGAAATTGCCGATGGTCGATTAGTAAAAAGTCAACGAGGGTCCATCCGGCGTCCGTTTCAATCAAGTTTCCATTTTAAATTCCAACGTCGGCAGCATTGACTACAAGGAAATCGAAAAGAGAGCGGTTAGCCAACAGACGCCTGATTGCCTAGTATATAATACTAAAAACACAAATTAAGACAAATACAGAAAGTCCTGCAAGTAGAGTCGCCAAACGATGAAAATGTAAATTAGATACAAATTGCACACCAAAGGCTTAAGGGTAAACCTTTCACTCTCTAATAGAGTGAATTGTGTTATTTTACTCGAAAATTGCAAACTTTACTCCAAGAAGACAGAAATTTCAATCTTCAACAAGTGCGTTTAATGATCACTTATTTATTAAGAGAGAGAGAGTATTTGAAGGACTCAACCAAGAGTGGCACTTTATTATTTTTGCAGTAAATCAATAATGCAAAGGAGGAGAAATCACGCTTTTCATTATAATAGATACTGACTGAGTTCACTCTTTTGCCTGCAGAGTGATGAACAAAGATGTTTCTTTCCAATTTTAAATTTGTCACCCTTCATTGGTGATTCAAAAAAAATTGCCATCACTTGTATATATATATATATATATATATATATATATATATATATATATATATATATATATATATATATATATATATATGTATTGATGATATATATATATATATATATATATACATTGCATTGATGATATATATATATATATATATATATATATATATATATATATATATATATATATATATATATATATATATATATATATACAAATATTAAGCATCAGTTTGCATGTGTACGTGATCAAGAAAGGTTTACCTTTTCGAAAAGGTTGTACAGTTTTACACTTTTAACTTTTTACGTTTTACCAGTGTCTTCATCAAACTGCTTTGAGATTCACCTATCCTGTTTTACTTTTCAACATTTAATAAACTTTTATGGATGACAGTAATATTTCGTGTGTCTGGTGGCCTCTGTTTTTCGTCTTTATATACATGTATATATATACATAAATATATATATATATATATATATATATATATATATATATATATATATATATATATATATATATATATATATATATATATATATAGTCCAAAAGACGCATCACATCAGGCACTTCAGATAAAGTA
Source organism: Holothuria scabra (assembly GCA_037179385.1). Lineage (NCBI taxonomy): Eukaryota > Metazoa > Echinodermata > Holothuroidea > Aspidochirotida > Holothuriidae > Holothuria > Holothuria scabra. The sequence goes on along the minus strand of CM074189.1, from coordinate 9,102,088 downwards.
AAACAAAAACCCAACACACGAGGATTCAGTTTAATTTTCGGGCAGCACAGTACCCTTGAACACAACTCGTACAACACTAAAACAAAAAGCGAACACTACAAGCCTTAAAACGGAAGAACACACAAGTCTACGTACATACAGACAAGATTACACGCCTTAGTGAATAAGAAGACCTGAAAAGACGGGAACTCTACACTGGAAGAAAACTCGACAACAAACAATAAAAGTTTAACCAAGCGGAGAGGAGAGATCGAAAAAGAAAGCTCAGTTACGTTTTTGTCTGCTGGAACGGTTTTGTGAGTAAAAAGTGTCGTCAATGTTACAGCCATGTGGAACCAAAGTGTTCAATTTCCAAATCCATCGTCTTTCTTTTTCATCTAATAATCTATCTAATTTACGGATATCCAATTTGTCAAACCCTTCTGTTTTCAACACTTCTAAAATCTGAAATTTAAAGTATTCCCCGGCATTAGATTTAAGATGCACATAAAGTGCAGAAGTTCCCGATTTAGAGGTTTCCCCGTTAACAAATTTGCGAAAGTCAGATTTATGACCATTCAAATTTGTTAACGGGGAAACCTCTAAATCGGGAACTTCTGCACTTTATGTGCATCTTAAATCTCATGGCGGGGAATACTTTAAATTTCAGATTTTAGAAGTGTTGAAAACAGAAGGGTTTGACAAATTGGATATCCGTAAATTAGATAGATTATTAGATGAAAAAGAAAGACGATGGATTTGGAAATTGAACACTTTGGTTCCACATGGCTGTAACATTGACGACACTTTTTACTCTCAAAACCGTTCCAGCAGACAAAAACGTAACTGAGCTTTCTTTTTCGATCTCTCCTCTCCGCTTGGTTAAACTTTTATTGTTTGTTGTCGAGTTTTCTTCCAGTGTAGAGTTCCCGTCTTTTCAGGTCTTCTTATTCACTAAGGCGTGTAATCTTGTCTGTATGTACGTAGACTTGTGTGTTCTTCCGTTTTAAGGCTTGTAGTGTTCGCTTTTTGTTTTAGTGTTGTACGAGTTGTGTTCAAGGGTACTGTGGTGCCCGAAAATTAAACTGAATCCTCGTGTGTTGGGTTTTTGTTTTACTTTATATATATATATATAAATATTTATTTATATATATATACATATATATATATATATATATATATGTATATATATAGTAGGTCGAAGTTGGTAGATCGAAGTTACAATGTGTAGGTCGAAAGTGTTGTAGTAATACATTATAAAATTCATGATCGAATTTATTACTACAACACTTTCGACCTATATATATATATATATATATATATATATATACATATCATTTACCGTTAGAAGTAATTCCAAAATTACTCACTCTGGCTACATGTTGACTGCCCGATCAATACTCCATCCCTATTGAAGGAACAGAAACACCTAGGGTTGTCTGGACACTCTACGGGAATGAAGATAAAAACTTTGAAATGATTAATTTTTGCTTCTCTATGCATAAGATGCAATACCTGTTAGACTAGATAAACAATACTTATTTGAAATATACCCTTTATAGTTGCAATCCGACTTTACGGTACATAACTGTGAAAAATCGAAGGTTTGGTAAAAACTAACATGTAATCTAGTCAAAGTAACCCTTCCGTACGTGCATTAAGGGTCTGCTTCTTTTGGGTCTATACCGTCTTGATGGGGATTGCCCTGACAACTCCGTGCTTGATGTCACGGATCAGATAACACTGATTTTGACCCCAAATGCGTGAGGGTGGTGCTTTACTTCGAAACCTTTATATTCATGTCATCTCTGATATTATTGGCCACTTGGAGAGTTTATACAATAGGAACTGATTTTTTTTTTAAATTATGGAATGCTCATGGATATGAATGTCTTTAATACGATTTCAACGATAATATCACATGCCTCTATATCTTAAGTGAGAGTGCCTTTACTACCAACACAATTCAAACACGTTGTCTAATATTTCGAGGTCCTACCTTTGTGCTTTCTATTGAGGATAATTGGGGATTAGGGACAGACATGTTGACATACCCGGCAGGTTGAGCGTGGTGTGTTACGTGGAGAGTTTCTTGCGAGGGTAAAAGGCCCAGGACTATGTCTACTAACAAGAGTCTTTCTAATCAAATCATACTCAAAATGTGGTTGAAATTACTGACAAGGGTATCCGTTAAAGTGGCGCGATGTTTTTGTGAAATTTCGAAATTTCTTGTCTTGAAACTTTACTGTCCGCTTTGATTTTGGTCCTGCCGGTTTTTAACTGTGCTTGGAAGGGCTTGTGATTGTTGTTAAACCTAACATTCTTCACACGTGGTATACGTTGCGGCTGACAAAACCAACAGCTTCTGCAATTAAGAACCTGAACAGCATAAGAAGCTGGTAAAACGGAACGTAAACAAAGCATACAAAAAAGCACCACCCAACACACGCAATCAGATCACTGCAGCTGACACAATTGAAGCTTCAAAACTTGACATTAGTGACAGAGTCGACATCACAAGCAAAAAACAAGCATTTTTTACAGTAAAAGACCACAAACCGAACTTCAGCAGCAAACCCACCACGCAGACTATTCAACCTATCAAAATCAGAACTGCGGAAGATTAGCAAACAAATACTAGAACGGATAAATCCAGAAATCAAACAATCTACAGGTTTCAACCAATGGAAGAACACAAGTGAAGTCATAGACTGGCTTAGTGAAGTACACGACAAACACCAACAATCGATTATTGCTTCTGACATTTGTGAATTTTACCCCTCAATTACTGCCGACCTCCTCTACGTGACTTTAGACTTTGCATCAAACTACACAGACATACCAGCATTCGAAAAGCATATTATCTTCCACACAAAGGTACTATGATGTTCAACGTCGAAACACCATGGTGCAAGCTTACCGAATCTTTATTCGATGTCACCATGGGTAGTTTCGACGGTGATCAAACTTGTGAACTAATATGATTGTACCTCCTACCACAACTTCAGCACATTAACATGAATGTTAGCCTATGCATAGACGGCGGTTTGGCTGCTTGCAAAACAACACCGAGGCAAACAGAAAAAATGAAGAAAGAAATATGCAAGATAATCTCAAATAACAAGCTAAAAATAGAAATCGAAGCAAACAAAAATAGTGAACTTTTAAGACCTTACCCTTGATCTTAGCACAAGCACATAAAGGGTATACATGAAACCAAACAACACCCCTCTCTATGAGCATAAACAGAGCAACCACCCCCCCCCCCACTTATCATAAAGGACATTCCAGAGAGCATCAACAGGAGACTATCCAACATTTCTTCCGACGAAAACACATTCAACACATCTTCGCCCGTATACCCAGAAGCGTTACAAAAAAGTGGCTATGGGTACAACCTAAAGTACGAGACCTAATCCCCTAGCACCAGTCATTCCAAGGGAGCCCCGAAACGAAGACGAAATAGGAACATAACCTGGTTCAACCCCCCGTATAGTGACAGTGTCACAACCAACATTGGCACAACAAATACATACTGGCGAAACAGGAAGCACAACAAGCAACGCGAAGCAACTGCACAAAGCGAAGCGAGTGCCCATTGGAAGGCAACTGTACTCACGAACACCATTTTGTAACACGCCACGACAACCACAACGAAGAAACATACATTGGTCTAACAGAGAACACATTCAAAACAAGATACACCGCCCACAAGTCTAGCTTTAAACACAAAGACAAAAGAAACGCAACTGCACTCAGTGAATACATCTGGAAACTAAAGGATTCACATGTAGAACACTCCGTAAACTGGACACTAATGAACAAACTCGATCATACTCCACATCATCTAAAACTTTTAATATCTGTCTGGAAGAAAAGTTCTTCATTATACTCAAACCTTCTTTAGCAACTCTAAATAAAAGAAGCGAACTGATAAGCTTTTGTAGACACAGGAACAAACACTTGCTATGTATTTATTCTGAAAGGCAATGTATCTTGGCTCGCTGTACACCGTTCTTGCCTGACAGTGTCACAACCAACATTGGCACAACAAATACATACTGGCGAAACAGGAAGCACAACAAGCAACGCGAAGCAACTGCAGAAAGCGAAGCGAGTGCCCATTGGAAGGCAACTGTACTCACGAACACCATTTTGTAACACGCCACGACAACCACAACGAAGAAACATACATTGGTCTAACAGAGAACACATTCAAAACAAGATACACCGCCCACAAGTCTAGCTTTAAACACAAAGACAAAAGAAACGCAACTGCACTCAGTGAATACATCTGGAAACTAAAGGATTCACATGTAGAACACTCCGTAAACTGGACACTAATGAACAAACTCGATCATACTCCACATCATCTAAAACTTTTAATATCTGTCTGGAAGAAAAGTTCTTCATTATACTCAAACCTTCTTTAGCAACTCTAAATAAAAGAAGCGAACTGATAAGCTTTTGTAGACACAGGAACAAACACTTGCTATGTATTTATTCTGAAAGGCAATGTATCTTGGCTCGCTGTACACCGTTCTTGCCTGTTCACAACGAACACGGAATGAACACGTGCTCTAAAACGGAAACGTTCAAGAGCAGGTAAACACATACGTATTCAACGTTGTTGACTTCATTCTACTTCAGGCTTCTGAAGAGTGAGGACCTACATTATTAGCCCTTACGAAACATTTCTGTAAATCTATGTTGTAAAAACCTATTGCAACCTTCAATGTATTTTTTTTTGTATTTTGTAATATATATATATATATACCCTTATATATATATATATATGTTTATATATATATAGATATATGTATATATATATATATATATATATATGTTTATACACACACACATATATATGTATATATATATATATATTCAAACGTTACAGGCACCTAGCATAGCGTTCACTGCAATGGTTAAGTAAATTGTCGGAATAATTGTGACCGAAATCACGAACTGAACACGGAATATTCATTTTTCACTTCTTAAGTTAACCGAATAATGCCTTTATGCAATTTTTTTCCAAGTAACGATGGGGGGGGGGGGGGTTACAAAATAAAAGAAGCCGTTAAACCCTTAATAAGTTTCATTGATAATGTAGGTATAAGGAAACGTCAACTTACGGGCAAAGTAACCCTTTCCTTTACCCTTTCCCCTTCTGCTGCCTCTTGCCCCTTTCCCATTCTTGGCCCTTTTCTCCAACATGTACTCCTGGAAGTCTGTCATCAGTTCGTCCTCCCATTCAGGCGCCTGTGCTGTCACAGCGGCAATGGTGACGGCAAAAGCAAGCAAGATGTATAGAGTTTTGGATTGCATGACGCTAAAATCAATCAGAAGTAAAGATACCAATCTAAATGTTAAAATGTTACAAACATCGAAATTCATCATTTTTACTAAGTATTCAAACCAAGTATTTTCAGGAAATTAAAAGGATTGGAAGAACTTTGGATCATTGGACTTTGAAAGTTGAGGGAAGCAATATAGTAGTTCTTTGGAGCAAAGACATATACGTGAGACAAAATTATCAACGACTTCAGTCGGTAGAGATACAATGTCCCAAAGAAATTTAATTGTTTACATAAGGCTTGCATAACCTTCACAGTTATACAATACTGCTCGTTTTTTCATACACTCGCTACCCTTAAACAGACTCCCCAGATTGAGAGAGAGATAGAGTGTTTAGGGATGTCGTAACACTGTCGATGAGGAAAAGGATGAATTTTCAGCCAGAATTTGACAATTACTGTATCTGCAGTTGTCATCTATCAAACTTGCCTTCATACAGCCAAATGTATACCTCACCACTCACGCTTCTACGTTTGTTTGAAGACTGATGTGTTGGTACCCCCTTCAAGATGGAGCGCACTCCCTTATCATGATTTACAGGTTGGAAACGGGATGAGGAATAATACCAATAATGATAAGCAAGGAGCTTTCTAGCATTACCGATGACTAGCCAGTCTTGTATGAACTAATTGTATTATAGTTAAAGAAAAGAAATAAAGACGGACCTAAAGCGAGTAGACATAAGTTTCTCAGCTGTCTTCTAAAGCACTCCACGGATATCCTATATAAATAGACAGGGTATATAACGCTTAAGTCGTATGCGTAGATTGTTCCCCCCGACTGAGGCAAAAAAGTGCACCTAGATGGCCGCCGTGTAGCTATTTATTGTATGATTTGAACGAATCTGTAATATTTCAAAGGAAAGTTAAACTTGATCAAACTCAAACTCCTGCATCCAATGAAACGGATGCAGGAGTTAGAGGCATACTTGATATTATGGAAAAACCTCTTCAGGTTTTTTTTTCTTCATAAAACTGATGAAATGCATTACGTTTGATCTTCGCAAAGAACACCGGAAAGAGAACAAAAATCGACTCCAATTTTATTTATGACCACATGGGACAGGGGGTTACAGATCCATCTCCATTGGCTAAAACCTTTCTGAATCTGGAAGGTTTCCATGTTTCAGTCGAGCAGAGTTTATATCCTGTGTTGGGATATGGAGTCGGGCTAAAGGGCACCCCAACCCTTCCTGAGAGAACTAGTCCCCTGTGGATATGGATTTTAAAAGGGTAAAAATTAATCGCTAAAAATAAATAAAACAATACATACTTGTTTAATACTTCAGTAGAAAAGAATTATGGTCTTGAAATAAATAGGTCCAAAGGAGAGTATAAGAAAATCAACGGAGAGCTACCTAAGTATGTTGAAATTATTTTACAGCTTTGGGGTTCTATACAATGTTTCGACGAGAGCCTGTCCTCGTTTTAATACGCCGACCATTGTCTACACTTTATTAGAGGAGGGATCCGAAAATATGCGGGAGGTTGATTAAGATTGTGTTTTATGATGGGTACATGGTAGACTAATATTTTCCAGAGCTTCGTTTTGAGGAAAATGGTATATAATAACTTAAAACAAAGTTTTAAAGATTACGCCTACATTGAAGCTGTTCATTAACGTATCCTGAGTTGGAAGCAAGAAACACATTTCTTTGTACTTTAATATAATGCATGTATGGTAATTTTCAGGTCTTCTAAGAAGGACGCCAAATGCCTCTTGACTAAGAATTGTGTTAAAAAGTGCATTTGACATGTAAAATTATAACACGGTATTACAGTCTTGATAAAAGGTCAAAGTTGTTTTTGTAATTAATTTGTTACAGTTACCAAGGGCAGTATCAAATATTCTTAAAACTTTTGGCCTTCATACAGTTTACCTATGAGACGATTTCCACACTTTATATTTAAAGAAGTCATAAACCCTAGAAAGTGAAGATTTTACTTAATAGTAGAAATAATTAAGCCCTTTCCTAATTGAGCTTTAAAGAACTAGTAAGTGAAACAAAATGTATTACTTACATTTATTCGCAAAAACGAAGAGGAAAGCAAAAATCAGTGCCGTTCAGCCGGTGAAACTGGTTGTATCTGAGATTCAGCTGGATATGTGAAGTTGAAATGCCGCTCCCTTATTTATATATGTAAAATTTATAATAATTCACATATGATTTGAGAGGAGTTAAATGGAGTCATTCAAGGGTGAAATAAAACTGAAATCACAGTTGACAAGTTAATGACTAAGGGAGTGAATATTCTGTTTGGATAAACGAGAGACTATGATCGGCATGTATTGGTGGAAAGAAATTCCAGATGGGTGTGAGTCACACTTGGATAGAACCTCAGTAACTATCACGACTTTTTATTTTCGTTTAGGGCGTTACTTATTTAGGAGTCTATGAAATGACTATTGACAGCCATCTGGCCTAATTCTCTTGCCATATGTACCATAATATAGCAAAATGTGTTCTAAAAACATGTTCATCCTCTGAAAAGGGCAAAAACGAAATAGTACCACTGAACTTCGCCTCAGAAAAGTTAAACTGCATTGACCAATACTACGTTTTATTAGGAACTAAACCTCGTAAGCGATGTATTTACCTTGCAGTGTTTGTACAACATCACCATTGATTAATGTGAGAAACTTGCTTTTATTTGTGTGTAGGATCTACTTTCTATGATTTCCAATGTTAGACAGGCAGTCCAGGGCCTGGGAGGTAGATGAACTAGGTACCAACAACGAAGTGTATAACCATTAAGCTAGTCACCTGGGATGTTCAGATATGTCAGTCTGCCGTGGACCATCCGTTGCCAACAGGTCTGGGGACCATTTTTCAAAATGGCGGCCATGTTTTAGTAGGCATCATTATGTTTAATAGTAAAGCTTTGACAGAACCTCCTATCAAAACGTGAAAGGTGTCATATAAAACACAACTAAATATTCTACCAAATGGTACCCTATATGATGGGTATTGTGCTAGATGAGGTTATATTTTGGTGCAAAAAGTGCAATTTTTAGCCAATTTTTCCCGAAATTTAAATTACAATAATTTACATATTTCTACATGTTATTTTACAAATCTCAAGATAACATTTGTAAACTGTTCTGAAAAATTTTGTCAAAAAACAAGGTTATTGCTTTAAAAAACTTAAGTTACAGTCTTTCAAAGCTAGCAATTTGAAATTTCAGGAAAAAGAAATTTGGACTTAAAATAGTGTTTCGCTGTATTCTCATGTCACGTCAGCCCAAATAGTCCAACTGATTAGGTCCAAATACAACCAACATTGTAAACGTTGGGGTTTCAACATAACATTCAGGACTGTGATTACAAGAAACATGCATAAATTCATCTCTGCGTGTTTGGCGGTTTGTGCTACAGCTTTTGTTTGTTTCAATTTTGCTACATTTGTTATAACGCAGTTGAAGGGCACAGGGGTGTCCGAAATTTTCTTCTCAAATACAGACTCTTGAGCTCTGAAACCCGTCGTTTTTATCGTTTTTTGGTTTGCTTACATTTAACGCTAATTCCCACCTTAGGGGGAAATTGTTATATCTGCGCGTACATAGGGCGAAAAAATAACAATGAAATACATAAGAAAAAGAATTCGCCCTAACGTCTAAAAATATAAACAACGTTATTTTAATGGCCAGCCATCCGTTCGTGTTAACAGCTACGTGTCCGTAAATTTGACAACTTTGAAGTAATTGCATCTACTTTGTAAATCTTGGTGGGCGTCCTTGTCCGTTTACGTATTCCTATAGAAAAAGTGTGTAGAAACGTTACGGCGAAACTTATATTTCGCCCCAAAACATTTTTCCCCCTAAGGTCGACTTTTCAACAACAACTTTCCCCCTAAGTGCCGAATTAGTGAAATATATATATATATACACCTTGAAGTACGCGTACTGAATTTCCAATATAATGAAAACAAGAGAGGGTAACGCCTTCATCAGATCCAGTAAATCATAGCAAACAATATATTTCAAGCTACTTCGCTCTTCCTAAGTTGTTAACGACAAAATTGAAGACAACAAGTTCGAGTATTACTAAGTGCTGGGCTAGCTCGTAGTTCAGCTTGTTGACTTCCACTTTGTCGCAAACAACTGATATGATGAAAGCGCTACCCTCTCTTTTTTCATTAAATATATATTTATATATATAATATATATATGTATATATATACATATACATATATATATATATATACGTCAATCTAAGAACCTCAAAAGGCATTTAGTTCACAGTGAAATTCCGAAACCTCATCAGCGCACTGGAAATCGCAAGTGCGATAATCCTAGATGCAAAGTTTGTGATATATTATTAACTGATGAAGAGATTGTACTTAACCGCCCGGGAGGACCAGTGACCCTTCATCCGGGCAACTACACCTGTGATTCCTCCAACATCGTATACATATTGAAATGTCCCACCTGTGATAACGGACTTTATGTTGGAGAGACCTCTACTAAATTTCGCCTAAGAATAAATAACCACAAACAGAGCATTAGAGACGGAACTCAATGCCTGCCAGTAGGTAAGCATTTTAGCGAAGCTAATCACTCGAGGGATTTTAAGTGTTTTATTCTTAAAGGGGTTTTTCCGACATCCGGGAGAGGAAAATCTTCGAACTTAAAATGATCCATTACTTGAAAACAGTCTCCCATGGCTTAAACAAAGATCGGGGTTTCCTATCATTTTACCCCCACATCATTTTGTAATCATCTCTAAGCGTGTCTTTATCACAGTTGCGTCACAATATTGTAGCCATGCGTCATAATTTCTTTATTTTGATCCTTGCAAACGCGTCATTTATTACTAACTCATGACGCGCGCATCAATGTATTAACTTTGAACAATAACTTAAAATCGTTAAGCGTTATCATTTACATTTTCATTTGTAATCGCTGTACGTTCTCCGTCTAATCCGCTGAGGAAGATCCCAGGTGGGATTGAAATATATTCGGATATCTATCAATCTTGTTGGTCATCAGTATTATAAATTTCTCAGTCTTGTCTATTTAACTATTGACCAATACACGGAAAACATTTTTATTATATATATAATATAGATATAGATATATAGATAGATAGATAGACAGACAGACAGACAGACAGACAGACAGACAGACAGACAGACAGACAGACAGACAGACAGACAGACAGACAGATAGACAGATAGATAGATAGATATATAAACGATAGCAAGAAACATGCACAAAACACACGGCATACTGTTAAAACGATCTGAAATTTCAATAAAATACTGAAGACAAAGATCGTGTCAAATCTTCTGAGGCAACAAGATATTAAAAGCGGTAAAGAGTTCAAAACTTAAAAGTTTTAAAACGGCAAAGCTCAGATGTTAAAAACGCACTACGTTTCGGGGAGATACACTCCCCTTGCTCACGTGCTAAGAAATAACAGTAATGGAAAAAGTACTAGCTATTAGGCAATGCTCTATTGAGGCTTACATCTTTTACGTTAAGACTTATAGGGGCAAGAGTATTCAACCGGTAAATCCATTTCAATTCAACCTCTTCCCTAGTTTTCTTATTATTGTTACGTAGCTTTTCGATACCTATTAATTCGAAATTTTTACACACCTTAAAAGGCTTACCAATGGGAGTTTGACCTTTTCTAAACTCCTGTCGGTGACCCCTATGTCTACTTCTAAGCTCTAATCGCGTTTCACCCACATACTGCTTATGGCAATCCAAATCATTAATCAAGTAGATTACGCCTTTGGTGGTACAGGTTAAATCCCCCCTCAACTGAAAATTCTGACCTGTATTAAAACTTTGAACGACAGAAGTTTCACGTAAGACACTACAGGTGACACACCTTTTATCGTGTGTCTTGAAACAACCTCTATTCTCTGCATTATGACGTATTTTAGCTCTTACCAGTAAAGATTTTAAATTAGGAGGTTGTCTGTAAACTACTGGGGGCGGGTTAGAAAAACTTTTATTAAAGGTGGGGGACGATTTAAGATTATGAAAATGCTTCTTAATAATATTGTTTATGGGAGGTAACCTTGGGTTACGGGTAACAACCAGGGGGGCATTAAAACTCCTCCTAGCACAAATGGAACGGTTACGGTTGAGAAGCGTCCTTCTCGGAACAGTACAGGCTTTATTCACCTTCTCTGTAACAATACTCGTGGGAAACCCTCTTTCAATCAGATTACTTTTAAGGGTATTAAGGTTCTTTTGAGCAGATTCTTCTGTAGAACAGATAGTACGGATACGAAGAGCCTGACCGTAAGCAATATTATCAAGAACATGTTTGCTATGATAAGAATTATATTTGAGATAAAGATTTTTGAACGTAGGTTTAACAAAAAGGTCAGTATATATAACTTTATATATATAACTATAACTGTATATATACACATATATAACTATATATATATATATATATATATATATATATATATGTTGTTTCTGTGCCAAGATGGTGGCTAGAGATCAATGCACTTCTCACTATTCCTCCTCATTTCTATGTTTGAGTTGAAATTCCCTCAATGAATGCAATCTATAGCAAGTCTTAACTTTGTTGCAGGGCAAGTTTTATGAATTTGTAAGACGGTGGTCAAATCAGTTCAATTCACTTTAAAGCAGCTTATGCTGTTATTTTTACGTTTCCAGTGTTCATCAAATGTATGGGCTGTACTCCATACAAATGTAAAAAGCTTTAAAAACTAACGTACTTTAGTCTTTTCTCCGAAAATGAGCAAAAATTCGAAAAAATTCGAAAGGATTTCAACGGTTTCCAAACGCTATTCTGCCTTATTATCTTGCTCTAGCTCCGCCCAATGAATTTGATGCATATTCAGAAGGTCATTTTGAGAAGGAGTCAAGCAAAACGTAAACAAAACAGACAGTGAAATTTCGTTCAATTGATACATACGTTATTTAAACGGCCTTTACGTGTCCAATTTGCTCATCGCATCGAACCGGCTGCGCAATTCGTTCGTTTCATTTGTGAACCCAGATTCAGTGACAAATTCCTACTCACTTGTTTCGGCTCCATCGTTCAGTTTTTAATTTTGTCGCTGATTGTGCTATTTGAATCCGTCCCAAGTTTCAAGATAATGTTCATTTTCTCTTTGATTTGATGCTGTGGCTTGGCATTCAAAAACAATCTTTGGGTTACATACGTATGAAACTAACTGTCATTCTGTGTTGGGCCCGAACGGTTGTGAAAGGACTCCTGTAATGCATGTACACAACATGTGTGATATATTGGCAATGCGTACATCGTTGTGTCAAAGGGTAGGCATAATTTTACGTCATTCATTTCTTGCATTGTGATTGGTGAAATTGAGATAAGAGCCCGTTGTCTTTGCATAAGAGTTTAGCCGAAAAAAGTAGATGAAGTTTTTTTCTATTGTAATTAGCGCTCTATAATTAGTGAAATTTCACCGGAAAAAAACCTGGCGTGGAAGATTTCTATCGGATTGGTATCAAATGGAAGAGCAAGATTGAAGATTAACGATGAAGGTTATTTTTTTTCCATCAAACAGCATAAGCTGCTTTAACTCATGTTTTGTGGAATTAGCTCATAATGGGGTAGGATTCGACCAACCTAGTTCAGATTCCATTGCGATGGTTTCTAGAAACTTTCATTACATTTACATTACATATTTGACATTAGCAAGGTACCTTTTACCAATACTGGGGGGTACATCTTACAGAACAGTCACTCTGTCTTTGAGTACATGGTTTCTGTTCCAAGATGGCGGTCTGGGGAAAATGTACTTATTTAAAGTGTAGAGCAGGCCACCATAATACAAATTTGACATACTCTAAACTTACTCCCTCTCCGAAAGATTCTGTTTTATTTAACTTTCTCTAATTTAGTGAGAAATTTAAAATGGTCTAGTATGTGAGGTCGTCATTTTGAATTTCAAAATGACGGGCTTTTTTACATTTTCCTAACAGTAATAAATGTTGCAATGTTAGTTTAAATCTTTTCATTACCGCTTTTGACCAATTGTGAGATAAGTTTGAGATTAACTTATAGACTATAAAACATTGCACATTTTAAATTACTCTTGACGCTATTTGGGGTACCAGACTGTTCGATGAGCTAAAACTGAATATACAGAGGTGAAATCTTCCGAAGAACTACAGAACTAATGAATTGCAGAGCTCCATAATTCCTTTCGTTACTATGATTTAGCAAAATATTTTTTCTGCATAAGACATAGGTCCACATATGGGAATGGGCTTCTTTTACACATTTCAGAAAATTCAAATCGTCCGCCAAAAGAATGTTAGCCTGATGGTACCTTTTACAGATAAACAGTAACATTTGGTAGAATGACGCTAAACATGATTATTGATAAATGAAAACATGTTCCCAAACTGTTCTATGAGCTCTTTTAATACTTTTTGAAGCTAGGAATGTCTTGCTAGCCGTTTCGGTGCTCATGTGTTACCATTACTATATTATTGTCTTAATTTTGACGTAGAATGCAAATGTAATTTTAACAAAATCACTATATGACTTTCCATCCTTACCTTTTACCTAAGAAGTACAGATAAGGTGATATTCCTAGTGTTTGAAATAAAAACTCCTCACCAAAAGAACCATAAAAATTATTTTTGAAGAGAATTTCAAAACTCTACATTTCTTTTTGCAACACTTAATGTCAACTGTAGAATATTCATGTTACTACGTTAAACTTTACTTTTGATCATCTTATTTCAAATTTGTGCATCCATTACCAACTTTTATTGTCATTATTTAGGCTTCAAATTGAAAAAGAGACTTTTCCTTGCCTTGAAGTTCAGATTCCATTTTATAATTTCTTAGACAACTTCTACATTAACCTTATTTTACTTTCCTATAAATATTTCATTCACTGTGACTGTAATGGAATTTTTTGGGGGGAGGGGGGGGTGAATTAAACTTGTTTTACGTCATACACGGCACATATGACTTATGCGTTAAGTTTATGACCTTCTATAAAGTTCAAATTTATTTGAAAGACTACCATTGTAATCTTGTTATACTATTCCTTAGATTTAATTATTTAACTTTAAGTGCTACAAATTCGACTTTTGACCTTGACTCTTAACATATGAAAATTGAAATAGAATTCTGAAAGTCATTGTTTTAACTTCAGCTTTCTTTTTTTTTTTTTTTTTTGGCTTATTGAAACCATTACATTTTCTTGTATCTATTCTCTTGTGAACCTTTGGACCTGCAGTGCCATGATCATGAGATTACTTTTCACAATATCGACAAAAAAGGTTCTTTTAAAACATTGAAATCCACATTTTGAACTTAGTAATGATCCAAAAACATAACATGAAAATGTAACATTCATGAGATTAAAAAGTAAAATAAAGGTATCACAACTAGAAATCATGAGATATGAAGCAAAAATTTACCTTTCCAAGTTAATGTCATGACGCGAAAGTCGTACTTCAAACATCACTTGTTAATTTTTATGAGTTTAATATTTTGTAGTCCAACAAATGACTTCAATGTTAATTAAGCAAGTTGGATTACTTAAAACTGCCACTGTCGATATCTTTTATCGTTCTAAAGATATACCTCTTCACACGTTTAATGTTTCTGAAGCAACTTGTTTGTTATGCAAAAATAGTGATGCTGATTGTTGCACAGTGGTGGCATTTCTTTTGTTAACCCTATACTAATTATCTCTTAATTATTCATCAGATGTTTAGTAATTGATTCTGATGATTTTCAAGGTCACAACTTTAACTTTTAACATGAACCCTTCCGGAGATACTAATGTTACAACTGCCCTTGAAATGAACATTGCAAAAAAAGGATAACCTTAGCCATATATGGCATGTCCCTCCCATGACATCACAAGATTCACATATTGAGTTCATATTTATGCATGATTAAGTGCAAATCAGGAATAAACATGTAAAATGGCCAATTTTAACCGATTTTGATGGAAATTGCGGGAATTGCTTGGGTCTTTTAATGCTTTTTACATCAAATACCCGACTTTGTCATTTTGGTGTCAAACTACCTTTAATGTATAAAATTAAGGAGTTGAAGTAAAATAACGTCTTATTTAAAGCCCGACTTTATCTAAATCACTTTAAAAGTTTATTCTCTAATTGAATCAGAAATAAATCTTAAGTTAAAAGAAACATTAAATTGAAGCAAAGACTTTTTATTACCAACTTTAACGTGTGAAGAAATTGACATTCAAATTCAGGAAAACCTGTAAAGTTAAAGTAATAAGATACTAATAACTATTCTGAAAGGATTTTTCTACAGATAACATAAGAAGCCACATGGACAAGATTTTCTTATTCATCATGTTATGAAGGTTACTTAAAAGTCAGTATTAAAACTAAGAAGGAATACTTTTTTGTGTCCAAATTATAAGTGGTGAAACGCTAATAATGACAATAACAACCACCCTGAATCTATACCTACTATATTAAAAGGACGGAATCATGCAAAAGCCAAGTGAAAAAATGTTAGTAACCGCACTTGCTGTAAAGGCAAAATTACGAACTTAAGTCTTCAATATAGTTTTGATCACACCTCATGGTTAACAAGATATTGCTGGGTTCACATGGCATTTATCAATCCCATTGGATGTTTCTTGCGCAATATGGTAACAGTAACGAAAGATGAGGTCTCTAATATACTCACAGTAACACCGAAAGTTCTTTCAAGACATTTTTAGATTTGAAAGGCATGTATTGACCTCTTGGGATTGTTTTAGAACATGTTTCGATCTGCCCATAATATATTTAGTGGTATTAAACCACCTACTTTCAGGATGCCATCGTTTTGGGGAGGGTGATCAAGTTTTTTGCAAGTGATTTAACTACCTCATTTCCAAACGTGAACCTACTTCATTGTAAAAAATATAGAAATTATACTTTAAGGAGTCATAATATAATAAATATGGTAAAAGCTAATATACCTCAAAACTGATAAAATACGGTGATGAAAAGATTACAACTAACATTGAAACATGTATTAATGTTCAGAAAATATAAAGAGTCTATCCTTTTGAAATTATAAATGGCGATATCGCATGGTAAAATACAGTAATTAATGAAACACGACTATTTCAAATTCATTAAACCAATCTAGACAGAGTTCAATAAAACAAGATCGTTCGGAGGAGGATTAATTTTACAGTCTGTCAAATTTGAATTCTGGTGGTCTGCTCTACTCCTTAAATTAGAACATTGGCCCCAGTTCGCCATCTTGGAATAGAAACCACTTACCCAAAGAAAAAATGATTGTTCTGTTGAATGTATCCCCAGCATTGTTAAAAGTTACTTTGCTAATGTCAAATGTATCCCTTGTAAATAAAATAAAAGTTTCTGGAAACCATCGAAATGGAATCTGAACCAGGTTGGGCTCATAGTTCCCCCATTATGAGCTAATGCAATGAAAGCAGGGATTGTGAAGGGAAAGTGAATTGAGCTGTGACCACCATCTTCAAATCAATATAATTTTCTGCTGCAACAAAGTTTAGACATGCTATAGATTGCATTCATTGCACTCTGTGGCAGATGGTTATTGCTTTCTTGAAAGGGAATTTCAACACAAATATAGAAATGAAGAGGGATAGTAAGAAGTGTTTTGATCCCTAGGCACCATCGTGGCACAGAAACGATGCATATAAATAGACAGTCTAACTAATTAACACTGTATCCTATTCATGTCGGATTTATGCTGTTTTTGCACATATTTTCTCCAAACACTACGAATGTATGTGAAAGCCGTCCAAGTGAGCAATGTAATGGGTTTAGCTAGCAATGCCACCATAGGATAATTGTCGAGGAAAAGGGTGGGACTGTGGAGTGATTGGAGTTCCTAAATCAATTGAACGTTGAGTAACACCTAAGAATAGATTCCAAATGTACTTAATGAAGTTTAGGAATGCAGAAGATTGCACCCCAGTGCACCAACAAACGAGTGGTCATTTCTTTCTTGATCGAAATTTCTAAATAAAAGATTGATATGGGGAGAAAATAGTTCATTGGCCCCTAACCGCCACCTGCTTTACAAGCAATGTGTATAATAATAGTAACCAAAAGTGCATTGACCAATGGCGGCCATCTTGGATTTGAATCAAAATGTCTGAAAATCAGCAAATGCTTGTATGCTGTAGTCACAGTCCTAAATATTATGTTTAAAACCCAAAGTTTACAATATTGGTTGTATTTTGGCCAAATCAGTTGTAATATTTTAGCTGATGCTAAATGAGCACACATCGAAACACTACTTTAGGTACAAAATTCTATTTCCTGAAATTTCAAATTGCTAACTTTGAAAGCTTTTGTTTATTGAAAAGCAATAACCTTGTTATTTTGACACAATAGTACCTATGGATAGGAAACAATTTTAAGAAAAGTTTCAATATATTTTCTTCAGAATTGGAAAAAAAAACATGAAGAAATGTGTGAATTATTGTAATTTAAATTTCGGGAAAAATTGGCCAAAAATTACAATTATTTTACCAAAATATAACCTTATTCAGAACAATACCCATCATGTATGGTACCATTTGGTAGGAAATGTATTTTTCTTTTATATGACACCTTACACATCTTGATAGGAGGCTCCATCAAAGTTTTGTTGTCAAACATAATGATGCCTACTAAAAACGGCCGCCAGACCTACTACTAACAGATGGTGCACGGCAGACGCACATATATGAACATCCCTGGTGACTCGTTTCGTGGTGATATACATCGTTATTGGTACCTTCCTCATCTACCCCCAATGCCCTGGGCTGCCTGTCTAATATTGGAGGTCATAGAAAGTAGATCATACACACAAATAAGAGCAAGTTTCTCACAATAATCAATGTTGATGTTATATAAACACTGAAAGGTAAATACATTGCTTACGAGGTTAGGTTCCTGTATACTTTCACAAGATTTAACACGCATTGCGCCACATGCGGATCCGATCCTTAGAAAAACATTTGTCAGGTCTCGTTGATGATTTCTTTCCTTTGCATCACTACCGTCTCAAACATATTCCAGTTAGTCGCCTCCCCAATCAGGTTTACGGTTTTGCTTCTGAGAGGTTATAACCCAAGATATAACGGGGCTTGCCCCCCCCCCCCCCCTGACAAGCAACTGGACTAGGCCCGCAGCCAGACAAGGCTCGGAAGGAGGGCAAAACCTTTTCTGGGACGGAGACGCTTTTCAAGATGTTTTTTCCCTCGGGTAGTGATCTGACCTGGACCCCACGTGATATTAGCTTTTTGCTAAGCGCTTGCCGTAGTTATGAGATTTGTCACATTTCACCTCGGTCACCACCCCCCCCCCCCCTCCCTTCAGTGGGAAAGACATTTAGCTACTCCCATGTCCTTCTTTTCAGGGTTTAAATGTTAACTGGAAGATGGTCTGTCGTCTCATTAAAAAAAGACTACTCACTTTTTCAAAACTGGGAAGCCGAAACCTTTCCTCAATGAGATTCTCTCAACCATTTGGGCCTTCCTTAGTACGCCTGACGTATCATGAGAATTACAAAGCTCCCCTTAGTTGTGCAAAAAAGTTTGGCAGAAAGTACTAGCGAAGTGCATTTGTTAGTTAGATGGAGTTTTACGACCAAGTTTTCAACGTATTGGCTCAAGTGGAGCCGGCCACGACCTTCTTTCAGTTGTGGCTCACTGGGTTGTTTTTCTTACACCATTGCTTATGCGAAGCATCTCACATAACGACAGAAGGTTCCATTTTTATGGTCTTTGGTATGATTCGACCTAGGAATCGAACCCCGACCTTCCCCGTGACTGAAGACGGGGTGATTAGCAAACGGCAGAACTAACTCTGAAAGAGATTCAAGATTGAATCAGGGATATGCACACTTTGACTTACTACCGAACAGTAGTTAAAACTACATTGAAACTTTTTACCCAATTAAACGATACACAATTTTTTTTAATACTGCAAAAGGATAATACATATGACTGGAGAGGGGGAGTTCCTCTTCCCCATAATGACACAAGCCAGACTTCAACGTTTTCGGGTTAAACTTATTCCAGGTTTCGTTGGATATAGCTGAAAGGGTCTCAATTCTGTTCGGAAAGAACCCCACATTTGCTGACTTTTCGACTTGTGTAAAAATATGATTTTCATCAGATGATTGAAGAATATTTAAATTAATTATATCGTAATGTCATATTGATAGACAGAGTTAACTATTTGGGCTTATTCAGAGATTGCCAGGATTGGACGTAAATAGAATATCGCTTTGGTGAGGGAATATCATTTACAAACTCATGGCAGACCGGTTTATCGTGAGGAAAATCATTATTTCGATTGAAAATATAAGTGAAATATCCTGTTCTGAACCCTGCCAAAAGTAGCTGGTGTAATACCTTTCTACCTATTTCTCGTCTGCTTTAGATCTATACGACCAACTACTTGTGTTCAAAGTTTTTCTCACAAGCAAGGTAGCTGAGACATAGATTATGAAGTGCTATGGGATTTAAAGTCCATCATTTTGTGTTTAGACTCGACACAGTCTGCTCGGATAATACTTACCAAATCGAACTTCACTCCTTCTTAAATAAGACCTGTAATCACTGCTTTTTTCAAGAAAATGTCTTCTCCCCATTTCATGTCGATCCTTGCATGAAAAACTGACAAAAGGGGAATACAGGGCTGGCGATTTGTATAGTTGACAGGGACACCTAGAGAAAGGCAAATTTTCTAGAACTGGTAGTTACTAAATCTGAACATTTAATGGATTAGATTAAACGTTAAAAACCCTAATCAAGGCATGATATCCCCGAGAAAGAAAGGAAATGCTTTAATATGTGCTAAACGGTAATTTTCAAAAAGTATGTGATAATACATTATTTACGTTCAGTTGCACAGAATAAAGCACCTACAGCTCATTGGTCCTTCAAAACTCGTTATCTGTAAATACGAATGTGTTGTCTATATACGTTGAAGGTCAGAGACCATTTTAGGTAGCCAAAGGTCAAAAGTGGGCAATTTAGTTAACATGGCATTTCAAAATGGAAATAACGGACTGAAAAGGTGACCTACACGGACCGGCACTTCCCTGAACCACCATGCACAACCTTGTACATCCCACTGCACACAGAACGGAAAAAACGAACGTATGCAAGACTAATGTGCAAGAAATCAAATACAATGTGCGCCCTGGTTATAAAGAAGAGTACTTCTCACAATCCTATGCAGGTGACGTCTTTGTTGGTTATCGATTTTCATGGAAGGGGACATGGCCATGCTTAACCCATCCTGCTTAATCTCACATTCCTAGTGCGGTGTTTTACACTACAATCAGAGATTAAGTGTCATTCTACAACAAACTTTCGTTGCGTGAAAAGCGAAATGCAGTCTGCACCCTCATTGAATAGGCATTGTAGACTATAATGTGTCATGGTTGGCTGGCTGATGAGAACTATGTGACGATACTTTGCCAATTTTACGACTGAAAGTAACTCTTTGGTTACCTTGAAGACGCAATATTAAAACCATTGAAAAATTGATGAAACATTCTTCGAAGAGCAAGAACTAATAAGAAAACTTAGCTGCTGTTCCAAAATCAGCTTTGGAAGATTTTTTTGTCCTTTCAGGTTGCAACTAAATACATGGTGCATTGGGCAGTACTGTTAACATGACTAAGTAATAAACTTGAGTGGATAATTAAAAAAGTTAAAAGTGACCAATTGTCGGGGCACGGATTTCATATTTAATATAAGACAGTTCAAGGGACGGGGCAGTTTATTTATGATACAATTTTACACAAAAATTATTACGCCATCGCAGTCAGTCAATTAAATAAAATCAGTGTATTGTCTCCCTTAATTGTTACATACACTCACAAAGTGTGGTATTAAGAAGTCGATACCGTCTAATACAGAATGTGTATCCGAACGTACTTCTTTTAGTTTCTAAATGCATTGCTTGGAAACACATTCAATCATCTCAACGTAAGATGTTATCTGCTTCACATAATAAGAATATTATAGATGCATTTTAAACACAAAAGTCACAAAGGTGTACAGTCTTGAGCATTTTACACCCAAGGCTTTGATGGTTCCCATCCCAGATCACAAAATCAAAATATATTCAGGTGATATCTAAACTTAAACATACTCCCCAAGAATGATTCCTTGCAAAGCTCTTACAGAAAAGCAAATTTGTTGTTAAAAAACTGTAGACTATATCAATATAAGTACAAAACATTATTTCCTCATCATGTCTTAATGTTGTTTTAAAGGTCCGTAGCCATCGTCAGTTGATTCCAGCGTCTATTAGCATTTTTGTCTTCTGTTTAGATACCAATTCCTTCAGCATTTACTGTAAGAAGACGAATGACGATGGTACAGTATTAAAAGGTCGGTACATTCAGGTTCCTTTTATTTATAAATAACTTTGAAATATTTTCAGCTTTGAAATTAAAAACGATTTACGTAGAGGCATTATGTAAAATTTGTTAAAAAATATTGATATCACTCAAAAACAGTGTGGTCAATGCAAAAATGTAGTTGTGATCTTTTACACTCTCTCAAAAACGAGCCGTCGTTTTATCGCTCATGAAAATGCAATAGCTATTGTGTTGGATTCTGGCCTCCAGTCCCCAACCTGGTTTCGCCACGGGGGGGGGGGGGATATTATAATTGTTCAGTTAAGTTAAAATAGACCTTTCAGCAGTTGAGTTCGAAGTTACATATATGAACGCTGTGCGGGCCGCGCATAGCGTAACGTGTGCTTGCATCCCGCCATCAGCTGTAAACACATGTCAAGGTGTTACCCTTTGACCTATTGCACAATACTCTATTGGCATGCCATTCTACCTTTGACACTGATACCATTCTTTATGTTCATTTTAATATTATCTGATTATTTTTGTTGAATATGAAGGTACCATCGCGAACTATATTTAATCGACACAAATCAAAACAATTTTTGTAAGGGGTGGTCAATCGGAGGGCCTATTCGCCAATCTATGGGAGAGATCTAGGGGTAAGACAGGCCTTTGAGGGATTTTTAATGATGCAACATGGTGCAACATTTAGCCTAATTTGAAATCAGTTTTGTTCACCTACTTCAAGATAGGTCTTTCAAAACTCGATCTGGGGATATCCCTTGTTCTTATCCCTTGAACATAGGCCAATCAAAATCGAAACGTTTTTGTAAGTATTTGACTAGAGACTGAACAAATTATAAAAAAAATGCAGACTGAGCTGCAGCTAACCCCTGTTTCATTTTAAGTACTTATGCGTCTTCTTAACTTGGGTTTTATTCGTCGTTACAGTTGCAATAGAGGAAGCCACTACCCTATAACAACAATAACCTGTTGAATGTTACATAATTTCCTCACTGGGGTAATACAAAGATTTTCAGGGATAAACTGTACTGAAAGTTTTCACTTACCCAACGTGCATTTCCACTGAAGGATATAATTATTTAAAATTCCACCACCGAGTCTGATATTTTAAATTTGCAATACTGAAATTGTCTACCAACATAATTGAAGAATTACATGTTAATTACATTCCAGATGTTGAAAATGGATCTATATATCTATCTCCCATCTTCATATTTGATTTCTTTGCTCAATGTTGAAACATTTCTTCAGAAAAGGCGAATTAACTTGATTCTAAAAAATATCTTAAGATACTGTTGTTAACAATACACCTTAATCGTACTTTTGACTTCCCCTTTCACTTAAAAATTGTTAATATCAACCTTACAACATCAGAACGTATATAAGAAATTGCACCCGAGGTTGGTACATTGAAAATATGACAGTGATCACCTTTGGCAGAAGTGTAGAAATTTTGTAAGAAGAAAAAAGTTGCAAAGAAAAACAAGGAGAGTGGTTTAAAATTGCAAGTGAATGACATCACATTTCTACATCAATTAACCACTTAATTAAGTGAGTAAGCTAACAATGAAACCAAGTTCCCCTCAATATTAAGAGAAGAGGAAAAACCTCATTTCAAAATAAAAAACTGCATGAAAAATCAAAGTTCATGTGTGATTTCTCGAATATTGGGGACATTTCCCGTGTCACTATGGATCGCCTTTAATGAATAAGACCAAAATCTTGCTCCTCCACTAATTAATTTTGAGGTAAAAACAAGAACAGTGATATCTTTCGAGGTGCCACAATTTGATTGAATGTTTCTTTGTCCGCATTGTTAAATGTCTTATGACTTTATACTTTTAATGACGATCTGTTCCATTCTTTTCCAAGTAATACCTAAAACGCTATTGTCTGCACATGCTTTCAGTTGGGGGGGGGGGGAGTTAATCCCTGGTCGGAGATTTGGTTCCACCAATGACGAATTTATTATAAGAATTTTCAGAAGAACTACTGGAAAGAAACGTTTTAACAACGTGCTTCAATTGTTCCCCGGTCATCATTGGATGGAGCTGATGTGTCATTCAATTTTGAAGGATTTTGTCATGTTTGAGAAACAAAAGAGTTGAAGTCATTTGTAGGGAAATTGTTGCCTGTCTCCAATTTAAATGATTCAGATTCTCTGACAAAGCGTTTACACTTAGTTTGAGGAATGCGTCTATGCCTTGACATTTTCGTAATGCGTCACTTATCCCAAGCAATAAGCCCTTTCATGATTACAAATCGGCCTCCCGGGTCAAAGGTCATTCGGGATAGCAACACATAACAACGCTAGTCGCAGGCCGTCGCCTGTGCATACTATCGTTACGTTACGTATGCATGCCTACAATAAACAACACTGACATGAACCAAAAGTAGCTTCGAAAAATCACATCTCTAAATGGACAAAACGTTTAGTATCGCCCGAAAGGTGTTTTGAAGTATCACTCATAAATTTTCCTTAGATACTGGCTGAGTTTAAAATTTTTGAATGTGCAAAATCTCAAAAAAATTGTCCGTTCCCGTGGAAGTACGAGCTGAGAGTTCTCAAGCTCTCTGCTAGGCTAAAAACCGTAGGCTAGGCCTAGTCAAGGAATGAACCAGCTGTAGGCTGGTATACCAAATTTCGTGAAAAAAATACCTAAGCTACAAGAGCTAGGATGAGTAACAGGGGGTTATTTCTACACTTGAAGTTTTATTACCATGCTACATGATACAAAGGCCTAAAGTATGCTTCGTTCTATAAGTTCGTAGACGACGCGTACGTTGTATGTACTAGGTCGCCTTAATTACTGCTACTGCTATAGCCTAGGCCTAAAAAGGTAAGTTTCGGCTTTTTACCTTCATAAAAAGTCTCACAGTGTATCTATCCAGCACTTGCTTCGCCCAGGCTCAGTTGTAACTTACCTCAGCCCAAGACTGTGATTTGGAGTGTAACTTCATGTAACGTTCAAGTGCTATAGTAATGTTGCACTAACCGTTATACCGTGTTAGCACATGGGTGTTCAATGGAGATAGCGCGCATAAGATCGATTGAAATAGACGAAAATCATAGGCCAAGGTAACTCTAGGTTTTTCTATAACCATAGACCCAAAGCAAAATTCATTCCTAAATCTTACGGAGTAATAGTAGGCCCTCTAACCTGAATTTTAATCTTTTAACCCCAAATCCTACAAGTCAAGTGTAATCTTGTGTAGCCTACTATTGCAAAATGTACGTACACACAGTGATACGAATGAGCGAGTGATACCGGATGATCTTTGTTCTGTCATGCGCAGTAGTAATCATGAAAGGGCTTATTGAACACTGAGTTAAGAATGTTGGGTATAAAAGCAAGACTACCATCGGAAACCAACATTCTCTTTCTCTAACAACTCCCTAACAAGATCTCATTATTGTTTACTTACTTTGTAGGCAGGATGCCTCAAATAATTCGGTTCCGTCTCTGCTGAAGGCACAGATACATCTTGGATTTTTGGGACACCCTGGTGGAAATGAAGATATGATCCAATAAGATTGGTTGAGTTAGGTGTTACAGAATTTTTATTTTTTCGACTACATATGACTTTGCTCGAGCTAATAATTTTATTGTTATCTCAGCATGCTTGAATTTATTACGAACACAAATTCTCTACAAAGCTGAAACATAAAATGAATGTGCAGGAGTTGAGTCCCGAATGTGTTGCTGTCGAAATTTCACAAAGCGGTTTATGCGAAAAGATCTTCGCCTTGTGAAGGATGGCGAGGATCACTTTCATATAACGATGTCAATCATTGACAACATGCTGCCAGTCACCCGGAAAGGTAACCCTTTTTCTCACTTTGACGCATCTGAAAGTATTTCTTTGTAATTCAAAGTGTAGTTGGTTAGTTGGTTAGCTAGTTCGTTCGTTAGTTAGGTGTGAAGTTTTACGACCCAGTTTCCAAACCTTTGGTTCAGGTGGAGAGTCTTTTTGCCAGTTGTGGCTCTCTGGCTTGTTTTTTACTCTCTACCTCATGCCTATGAGGAGCATCACGCAATTGACAGTAGGTTCCATTATTTAAGTCTGGTATGGCTCGAAATGGGAATCGAACCCTGGCCTTCCACGTGAAAGGCGAATACTCTACGCTAGACCAATCACCGTGCACTTGGGAAGCAGACCTCGCATTCGAAACCGCTATTGTGGCATCTTTACTCCCTTAGCATTCACGGTGAAATGCATTCTGGGAGACCGTACTCGAGTTCGCCTTCTCAGAGCAAAAACGGAGACCCGTTTGATATTAAAGAATTTTGTGGGAGTTTATGAATACAATTTAAATATTCAAACAAATATCGTTTTAGATAGATAGCCATCGTCATGGAGTGAAATTTGGCTAAAGTCTCCGACATAGGCGTGGGATTTTTGAGAGACCGAAAGAGGGGGAGGGGGGTTCAAAGCGAAGTTTCAAACTGCATGTTTCCCGTCTTCAAAGCAAAAATTTGCTGAAATTTTATTTGAAAGAGAGAAAACAAATATCTTTCCCCAAAATACATTAGTACTTTGATATCATTCTTTCTTCAATGGAAGTGCTGTATATCAGACTTATTGTCTGGTCTGGTCAATCTATGCGATGTAGTGTACATACGAATGTGAACGCACAAGTTGCTTTGTGTTAGATCTTGCGTCGAGGTACTGCCAATTCCGTTTTCAAGATGGCTGCCTGACAACAGACGCACCGAGGTGTTACTGTAGATTCGTAGCATGAACAAGCAAATCCCTCAATGATTCTGAGGACTTTTAACCGACATTTTGCCTGACAGTGTGATATATGTAATTTTCAAAAAAATCCTGGTAAGTTTGCAATGGTGAGTACAGTATAGCACATTAGCCTTCGCATGAACAGTTCCAAACATGGACTTCGACAGGGGACAATGCATCGTAACTGCGTATGCTTTTTAATATGAGGTACAATACTTTGTTTTCTTTTAATTTGCTGTCAATCAAAGAGTCGTGCCGATTAATAATTTTTGTAGACTACTACAAAACTTGAAATTTTGTTTGGGTTGGAGTTGGCTGGTTTTTGGTGATACGACGTATATTTAACGTACCCTTCAAAGCAATCAATTTTCAACTCAAACAACCATTTCTGTAGTTAGTTTACAGAAGTTCTCGAGTTATTTGACCCAGCCTTTTGGCTGTCACCCAAATCAAAAAATGCGTAGTACTGTTGTTAACATGTACTCTACTGAGGACGTTCTGATCACACACACTGGGTCTTACATCACACTGAAGCAATAAATATGAAATGTAGTACAAGGCCTGGGTGAGGGCAAGTTCGTCGGTTGCAGACATGCGGTCGTGGAAGCGGTTTGAGTTAGTATATACCTTTGCAAAACTAGTGTAGGATCGTGCACTTTAGTGTTGTCGTATACTCTGGTTCGTTGACTTCCTTAACGTTGGTGTTGTTACCCAGGTCCTCCTAATTTACTAAAGACCTATTGTTCACTGTCTAAAGCCGATAGAGTTTCTCATTGAAAGTGCTTGGGATGACTCACGCTAGACGAGATCATTTGCAGCAAAGTTGGCAACTATGGCTTTAACTATGGTTTCTACTTCTACAAATTATGGTATTTTCTGGAATTAAAGAATGCAAAGTATTTTTTTCTATTCGTTTTCACAATGTATTTACGTAACTATATGTTTACTGTTCGATTTGAAACTTAGGAACGGTTAACTTTGATGTTGGAAATATTTTTACCTCCTTTGAAACATATTTATCCTTTTTTGGCATTTTGTGACGCAATAGGTATCTTGCGACCTACAAGGGATAGTAAGAACATACCGAAGTCGAGTAGAATTACAAAAGAAAGGTAGGCTATATATACGTATAAGCAGTTTGGGGAATCATTGGATAAGTTTCTACGGCTCAATTTCTAATCAGTTTAAAAGTCCGACGCACTAACCCCTTGACCATGCAGGTAATTCCTTCGGGAAACCTTTCACAATTCATTTTTGATTTCCAATTGTGGGTCAGATTGTTTACCCCACTCCATTGCTTATGTGGAACATAACCTACAACATCCGCCATAGGTTCAATTTGTATGATCTTAAGTATGAATCGATATTGATGGAATCGAATTCAAATACCCGGGTCTTAAAGGATTCAGAAATTACACGAGCTGTTCATTTACATATACTGCACAAACCCAAATAAAATGCACCATCCCAAGGAAAAACGCCGGCGTTATTTATCAGAGGTTTTCACAGGATAACGAACGGTCACCTGACCGCTATGGCCCAACAGAGGTTGATGATTATAGCCAATAGACCTTATGCACTGACGACACACTGACGTCATCTTTGGGGCAAAAACAATGGAACACGTGGCCGCACCTATACCCTGCACGTGTAAAAGACTATACACACATTCGACTTGTTGACCAATCAGCCGTCTGCATTTCTCGGTGTTGGTTTCCTTTGTCACCAAAGGAGGGAGTACGTTTTGCTCTGTGCCATCAAATGCATAGGGTCTAATATGAATGAATCATGTTTTTTTTCCTCTCGAACAAAAGAGTACTTTTAATAATGAAATGCATTTAGTGTATTCTCTGACTCATGGTATGACTCTGAGGCCCTCTTGCCTTACCCTAATGTGACGTAATGAGTTCAAAACTACACTCACTCTCATAATAGTTGCCTTTCTTACTGCCCTTTCCCTTTTTCTTCCCGCTTCCTTTCTTTTTGCCTCTCTTCTCCAACATGAATTCCTCGAAGTCCGCCATCATGTCGTCCTCATCGTCGTCGTAAAATGCAGTAACGGCAACAATAGCAACGGACAAGGCAAGTAACAGGTACAGGGTTTTGGATTGCATGGTGCTAAAAGTGATTTTAAGAAAAAGAAGTTATGAACTGTAAATGAATACAAGTAGAAGGGGTTAAACCGGAACAAATAACAGAAAAATGCAGAAAATATTTTTGCGGTTGAAGGTATCCATTTCTGTGTGTATGTATGTGCTAAAAGTTGACAGTAGAAATCTTCCTCTGGGGTTTTTATAGTAGTCAGATGAAAAATGGAGATACGAGCTGAAACAGGCCTACGAAGAAAGGATTTATTGCCGTAAGTTTACATGCAGTGATGTGTGGATAATTTTTATGATTAGCCAAAGACCTTAGCAATGTTTACCTAATTCATCATGTTCTGCCATGTGCCAATGTTTTGTATGCAATCACGCATTAAACTCTGCAAATGGCTTTTTACCAATGTACCTATGTCAAATTGGACATCCCAAAAGTTTAAATCAGAGGGATGGTATTTGAATAATTCAATATACTCTTTTATAATTAATTTTTCCAAAGTACTCTCACCTTTCTTTCTAAGGGGGAAAAACTCAACCCTCGAGAAATATACTGTTCCCTTATTACTAAAGGAACTGCATTCCCGAGACGAACTTTGGTATCGTCATTAGGTATTAAACGTTTGACCAATATCACCATTGCTTTGCTATGCTTGGTATCATTCAAGTCTGGTTTAAAATTAAAGATACGAACACATGGGCTTGAAATAGACAAATTTAAACTATTCCCACATCCACATACGAGAGACGACACCATATGTTATTTCTGGAAGTTCACCTCAAATGAACAAAATAACACAAAACGTAAACGTACCTGTGTGATATATGTAACTATTTGGAAATTGAGCCGTAAAACTCCATCTAACTAACGTATACATAGGTGTTGACTGCGTGAATAGATTCAAAGTTATGGTAATTGTACCCGTTGAGTTCTACTGGATGGAACACATACAGATACTTTAAAGATGCTGATTTTGATCTAGGCCTACATACTCCATATCGAAAACGTTTGCCTCGATTCATATCAACTTCCATCGTAGCAAATATGGGCAATAAAGAGTGTGATTCTCAGCTTACACTTTCGATAGCATAAGCAATAGCTTGCATGTAAATTCGTGACGGAAACAGGGGATCAAGAAAAGACAGTGCGGTACCAAAGGGGGCATGGGGGAAATTGTGCCCCAGGCAGACCCTTTCTCATCAGATGCCCCCTATTCCTTAACCAAATTTATACTACCTATCATGAAACTCATTTGGTCACCCACAGCAGATATGATAACATCTTACTAGGGAACTTTCCTCCTGAGTCCCCCAGGGGCTTTTCCCTCGGGGACTTTTTCCCGAGACTCCTATTGAACGAAAGGCAAACACCTAGAACCCACTTACCACATAAATATAAATAACGTTCTTCGGGTTTTGTTCAATGTTCTTCAGTGTGTTAAACACATGATTGATTGCAACGCCAAAACTTTTTTACCCAGCAAGATACCATTTATTTTAACTATGTTACTTTTCTTATTCCATTGAGATTGTTCTTGGCATAAGTAATGAAGTAAGGGAAACAAGTCAGTGAGTTACAACTGGAAAATGGCCGTGGTGGGCTCGACGTAAACCATTCGCTTAGTATCTGAGCCGTAAAACTCCATCATTAGCTAGCTAACTGACAGGTTACTCTGGACCTCTTTTCAATGCCTAATTTAAAGGTCAGATATAGTCTGCTGTAAGCAGGCTATTGTGTTTGCGTTTCAACTGCTGTATTCAGAAATTCAAAACTCTTACTTCCAACTAAGTTACATGGCATACAAACGGTAAACAATAGCCTGCAAACTTTCTATCGAATCTCATTTACGACCACCAAAAATGACGTCAGGACAAAAATTAAAATACTGAATCATACCTCGCGTAATAAGAAATAGCCTGTATGTACATCGAAAGTACGGCTTGGTACACATTATCCACCGTACAAAAGCTAATAAAGTTGTTCGCCGTTCATTGTATTAATTGTATTTACAAAAACAAACTATTCACGATTGTTTCGTACACCACGTGACCATCTCACGTTTACTAATTCGTCCCTCAAAATGAGGGATTTCTGTAAATGGAAACCGGGGGAGGGTTTGTAGACTCTGTATGTTATACTGTTTAGAGACCTGGATGTATTATGATTTTGAGAGGGCGCCATCTCTCTGCCACTACAGAGTTTGCACAGCAAGATATGGCTGTCCAGCACAGCTGCGAGACTTAACAGGGGGTACCACCACCTTGTACAATTGCTATACTAGCGGGACAGTGTTACTATTACTTCATTTGCATCCCATACAATTTTAAATGGGGAATGCAGCCAATCTAACTTGAAGAAGGATAGTAAACTTTTCTGTTTCATGCTTGTCTCTTGCGAGTCATTACTCAAATGTGGAAAGTACCAGGAAAAACTGTTTCGTATATTTTAACTCTGCAATTGGGAAGGCCTAAAATATTATGAAAATGCTTTAAAAGTAATAAGAAGAAATCGTGAGATTTTGTTGTTGGTTCAAAATAAGTTTGAAGCGACTGCTCTTGACCTTTCAGAAATTATTGGAGGCTTAAATATTTTGAGCTGGTTATTTATACCACCTTGGTATCATCCTCGTTAGATATCCGTTGCACAAAAAAAATGAAAGTGCCTAAGTATGAGTATCTAAAAGAACTTCATTGACTTCCTTTTAGGTTTATATGATACTTTTCGAACTCTAATAAACGTCATAAAAATGTATCAATGACCAGACTTTCTATTAGCCTACTGTTTAACTTAATATATACCTTAAAGTACGGGTATAGTACGGATAAGAGAACACTTTCTTGGGTCTATAACTAATTACATTAAAGGCATATTCCTGTGGCTTTGTCTTGCGTCTCGTAAGGAAGACAAGATATTTCACACCATTTCCTTCGAACCATGTAGCAATATCGTTTTCCCAATTCAAGATATCTCACTTTAAAAACTGGTTATTTCTGTTAAAAAATAAATACTTCAAATTTTCAACGGAACTCGCAAGGAGTTTTGTAATGTGGGCACAATGTGTCAGATTCTTTTTTATATATCATTAAATTTCCTATTTGCCCTTGAAATTTGATACTGTTGAAACATTATATATTCCCTGAAGAGGAATCGAGGTTATAATTAATTAAATGTTATTTCAAACTAATGTGCCGAAATGATATCAAAGATTTCCCATAGTACACCAGTTCTCAAGCAAGAATCCTATTTTTCTGAAAGTTAGTACAAAATCTTCCGAACACTATACTGTATGCTGTAGAGATGCAATTTTGACATCCTGCAAGAGAAAATTTGTCTGCCAATTTTGAAGTCAATAAATTTTGTGTCTGGAAAATTCAGGTTATCATCAAAAGACATTTCACTACTTTATTTTGCGTTACCGGCCTTTTCCCCACCTTTTTCTATCTAGACGAGATTTGCTCTTTGTAGAGCGACACTGCATAAAGCTACTAAGAACTTTTTGGTATATATGCCGTGATAATTTGTACTGTAATTATTATTTTTCTAGAAGTATAATTATAGGAAGTATTAAATCGGTGTTATACTCACAGCCTTTCTTGTTTCCAAACGGATTCAGGGCAAATCGAGAAGGACTTTTGTTGGTCAGAGCGATCGGTTCCTCGAGTTCCCGTCGTATGTCAACGTTTCTAGGTTTCTCGGCCATATTTATGCCAGATCTACCTGTAATTTCCCTCGTTGACAAAATCAATCATTTGGCAATAAATCTGACACTATCTAATAACTGTTAACAAGGCGACAATCAAAGATAATTAATACAGCTCTTAAAACAGAATAGTGATGGATAGGTTCCTGTGATGTAATCTCCATATGGTTTAAAGCCGACTTGCACTCATTAATTAAAGCGGCATGCATACTTTTTCTGCTTGGTCAATTTAGAGACATTTACGGTTAACAGTTGATAACTAATTTTCACGAAGTTATTATGTTGAAGCCATAAAGCTACCTCATTCAAGGTTTTCAACACAATTGCTTTAACTAAATTTCAAATAAAATCAATCAATGTGATTCTTCATTATTAACTTGCCAATTAAAACCTGCGTTGCGAGTCCCTCTACTGCTCAAGCATTGTTGCCTAACCGAGGTCAAATAACAACCCCTCGACCAATTAATTTAACATTTGAGAGAATTTCTCTGTTGACTCACGTTGTGATCTGTGAAATTTTAAACTGAGGTCCAATTTACCCTCAAGGGTGTCAATTTTTAACAAGAATCATATTCATATTCCTTATTTGTGTTACAATTGTGTCTGGTTTCTTCTTTCTGTTGTATTATGATACCATCTCTTCATATCGAAGAAAGATAGTGCCACTGTCGAGCTGGTACAATCAGCATCGAATAATGAGGCACGCTTAACTTTTCAATGGAATGATCATTGAAGAAATTCTCGGGTTCAGTTAAGGGCAGGTCACATTACAGCGATATCGGATCGGTTAGGTCAGGGTAGATAAAGTTTTGTCAGGGAGCGCATAAGGCATTCTCATCCAGACCCAATCTCAGTTAATTGCTTCAGAGTGAGTATATGAAACCCCAATGAGCAATCAAAACACTCTCAGAACATGAAGAACCTTTAATGTTTTAAGTAGGGGGGGAGCTGAGACTGCCTGTATAATCTATTAATTTTTCAATCTTCCTTCAAAGCTACGTTCATGTTATCATATTTGATCATGTGCAGGAGTAGCGAAATGCGTCCCCAATTTCCTGAGATGCTCTGACGATACAACTGATGATCTAGTCGGCCCTCACACCGGTGAAGACTGTGAAAAAATACTCAATAGGCACATAGCATGTCTGACTTATGAGTGTAGCATTTTGGGATTCACCCAATTTCACCTTCAGTACATCAACGTGTTAAATATCTGCTTCAGATACGTCGTATAAAAGGGAATGAGTAGTCAACCAAAATGGTTTAGCAGTCTATAATAATTCATGAATGGTTCCACACTGTCATAATGATACAATAAGGAAGCATCGTGATTAACCCTTTACATGCCGTGATGTTGCTTCTTGAGAAAGCAACATAGACACCTCAGTAGATCAAAGGCGCTGTGGGGTGTAACTGATATCTGAGTTTATCACATGATCTGTGCCCTAAAATGAGCTAAGCGTTCGTTGTATTTACACTGCGTAAAAACCAATTAACACATGCTTGATTGACCTGTTAGCTAACCTCAAATGTTACGTAACTTTTTGTGTATTTTAATATATTTGTTACCGTCAATCGATCAATCAGAAATGAAATATTACTATATCAAGTGTGGGTGTATTGAGCTTCATTTCCTCCCTGAGGCGATAAGAGGTAATCAGGCAGAGAAGGAGAATGTAACAAAAAGTAAGAAGGAACATTTCATCATGACTTCTTTCCCTTTCGTGCATTAAAAAAAAGAAGAAAATTACCACCAGTATCCGACATTTTCGCTTGGCATGTGATCTCTTCTAGCCGACACCGATAGTTATTTGTTTTATTTATCAAAGATTAACAACTGCATAATAATTTTTTCGTCCAGCTATCATTGAATCTTGTACAGGTATCTTGTTTTACATCAAAACAAATAAAAGGTAATGATTTTTTTGGTTCTCAACATCGAGGAAACTATTTAATGTTTCTTTAGCCTTAACAGTTGTTTAATAGTCTGAGTAGTAAATCTTCTTCTCAGATCTGTTTATAGTAAAAAACAAAACTGGTCCCCAACTTTTTGAGATGGTAAAATTGTTCTGTTAGTAAACATTCTTCGCTTAATTGAAGCAATGTGTCAGTCGTTCTCCTTTAAATTAAAGGTGTCATAACAAAATGATCAAATGGATAATGCTGCAGAAACGAGCAACCGAACTTCTATCCGCTCAAGAGAATACACCAATGTTCGTTTAAATTTAATATGGCATCACCGAACCGTCCTTTAAACAACGAGGCGTACAGTTTCTTGTTTTGAATATTGTCCAGCTCAAAGCGCATGATCGAGCTGTGATCCCAAACTGCTTACTTTGAAGCAACAGCTAAACCTCACAATTTTCTTCTTATTTCTCTTCAAAGTACCTTTGTATTGTATTTGAGGACTTATATATTATTTCATGTCTTGAAAAACCAAGCAGTCACTCCTAGTGAATTTTACATTCGCAGAGAAAAAAATATCACGTGGTGATTCTCAAGAACACATCATGACACAGGGCACTGCTTAAAGTTGAGACGATTGGAAAGGAATTTCCATTTTAAATCAAGCTTTAGGTTACTTAAAGAAAGGTTTCGGTGACGCCGTGTTGCAAATTAAAAAGAATTTAAAACGTTTTTTGGATTGTTTAATGTCGTTTTTAATGGGTTTTCCGCACAGCATCTAAATGCTTCAAAAACACTAACAAAGCAAAATGAATTTAATTAAAACTATTGTTAAAAGCCTGGCTTGTTTGTGGTGTGAAATTTGCGATCGTTTAACAATAGGTTTCAATAAGATGTCTATTTTTCTTTGCTTTGGTTATCTGGTGGTGTAAAAACACCTTTAAAGGTATGTCATTTCGTTGCTGCTATATGTTTATTCAACTGGCCGAAAGGATTAAAGATCGGACGTTTTGACATGTAAGCAAAAAGGCCTCAGCGACTTTCTTTGGCTGTTAGGAAGTTACCAAGTTCCTCAGGAAAAATCATTTAATAAAACTATGCAAGTATCTTTTACCCTTCTCGAAAAATACCCCTTAGAAGTTTGAAAGTGTAGGCAGCAACTCGTTGTTCACGCTTAAATAAATGTGATTTTTTTTTTTTTTTTTTTTTATTTTAAATGCTTTGCACATTAAACAACCAAATGTGTCATTTTCATATCACACGACCTTTAAGTGTGTATGAAGAGTGATGTCTTCCATGTCTTCCAGCCAACTAATTTAAGGATACTTTTCTCTGACTTTGGTAAACATCGGAGGGATAAGGAGCACGTTCATGTGAGGATATGCTTATTTATTCAGAGTAATTACACAAAAGGATACCGTATGATAGATCTAGTAGCTTACAATAATCGCTCATTCAATCAAATCCAACTGGATAATGATTTACAGAACCGTTCATGAATTAAAAGCATTGATTCAAGAAGGAAACGCCCACGACAACACGACAATTTTTTCGGGCCTCGCAGTTTTCCTTCCTTTCAGTAACCTTCCCTCTTCCCACGTTTTCAAAAGTTGCTTTTTATTCTTGAAAGTAATTCTCTAAAAGATAAAAGAGAACGATATGATCACTACTGAACACTATTTTTATTCTTATCTGCACGTATGCTACAACTATAGAAAATATGACTGATATGATATAGATATATGCCTTAAGCAATATATTGCAATATTTAATTTACTAGGGACGTTCTTGGAATACATTATGCATGCATAAAGCGAAAATTATTCTTAAAACGACTGACCAAATGATCCCATTTCCCGTCTGCCCCGTTTACTTTTTTAAATGATAGGAATTCATTTTTTAATTTCGCAATAGCATTGCGTTAAATGATATTTTGCTTTTAATTGCAGATTTGTTGTTTTAAAGTGGCATTTTTTTTTACAGAAGATAACTGCATATGGTGTAGATCATTTAAATCAGCGCCACAATATGTATGTCACCAATGAGAAAGAAGAATGAATATTTTTCAGGCAGAACAGGTTAGCGCTTGATTCCACTGCATATTTCTAAGTACGAGTATGAAAGACAACTTTTGGCAAATTCTGGTAATTGTACACCACCAAAAATGCATTCTAATTGCAATTGGCGAAGTTCAAACCCATCCCCCCCCCTCCTCCCCCTTAAAGAAAAAGAGTGCCAATGCAAAAATCACTACGTGAGAGTGAATTTTTCCCTCAAGCAGAGTTGCACACCATTCAAGGAGGGGTGATATTTGACTCAAATAAGGATGAAACACCGCTGTTTGAAGTGAAGTTATCACTCCAATCCGGGTGAAATTCCCTCTTTACTAAGAATGATCACTACTTACATTTTTGGAAGTTAATGTCGCTTTATCTACGATGTGTGAAGGGATGCAATAAATACGACCGAAATGCAATGTTATCTCATAGAATGATCAATACGTAAACAGAAGATAAATTAGTACTAAGACAAATATACAGTTAAGGCTTCGTGCCTTAGTTATGTCAGGTTTCATTCTGTCAAAGGAGACAACGAGATGAAGCTTTCAACAAGTCCACCATGCTCCAGAATAACATTTCTAAATGCCGATGTTCTGCGCATTAGCTGTAAAGAGAGGAATTGCAAACATGTATTGGTCTTTGCATTATTTAATTTCAAGCGACACACATCGATATTAATTTAGCCTTAATTTGAAAATTTACATATATATAAATTTAGGAATGAAAGTTAAGTTATGTTAAATGCAGCACACAGACCTTAGTTAATGCAAGTACAACGTTGCAAATTTGTACCTTCCGAACGCTAAATCATATTGAGACGCAATATAAACTCACTTAAAGCGAAAGTTGTTGAGAATAATTTGAAGACAATAAAATTGAAGTAACAATTAAAGCTTTTAAAATTAAATTCCTTTAACAGAAGGGATTAAGGCCACATCATGTACTGAAATATTATAGGAGTATCTATGCTAGCCAGTTCGGTGAAATTTGCATTGAAATCTGATGAGTGGTTCTTAAGATATGAGCAGGTAAAGATGTCAAATTTTCAACAAAAGGCAACTTGAACACACATGCCATCATATCCTCAAAGTTATGTACAGTCTTTTGTTTTTCCTTAAAATTAGCAACCAATTTTCTCCTCAATAATCCCACATTATCAAAATGTGACTACATAAAGGGCATGGGAAATTAAACTTTACGTCCGCCACAGGTTACCCTATTAAATGCATGGTCACAACAGCAGTCTGAAAAGGGGGGGGGGGGGGACAAATCATTCCATGTCATTGCGAAGGAGTGATATAAACTTTGATGCCTCGAGCTCACTTTGAGACGCAAGTTCAGTTATTTCTTTTTACATGTAGCTCAGTATTAATTAAACATTAACGCCTTCATTTCCCAAATACGCTAATGACATTATCATGTCTAGGCTTATGTATATATGTTCACTTATTCATAAAAGCTATGTATAAAAATGCTCGACATATTAGAGAATTTGGGACTGAGGTTTTGACTATCTTCCCCAATGTTTTAGGCAAATTGATCTTCCTTGGCTGAGCCTGTCTTCCTTTGGGATAACACCCACAATGGCTGATGCATAAATTGGCAAGTTTTTTTTCCCACGCCCCCTCTAAACATATTCATCATCCAATAACGTGGACTGTTAAAGTATAAGACTCACAAAACGTGACATATAAGGAGCATGTAAATTTTTGATTTTCCACCCATTTTGTCTAAAAAATCCCCAACTGTTCAGAAGTCCCTCCAGGGCACTGTCTTTGAACCGTTTCTTACATCTTCTTGATGCTATGTGTATCCAATAGATGTACATTGATGTATATGCGTGACACCAGAAGTGTTTATGATAAATTACTGGTTAAACATACTCTCTGAAACCATAAATAACTGCAAACGGTGTCTGAATTGACTGGTCTTGTTAGTCAACAAAATTGACGTAGGCCTATATTTGACTAAAATGTGACTAGTTGCGTTTTCCATATCTTTTACACCTGACTAAGTTATGATTGCGTTTACTATTGTTTAGTCCATTAGGGTGAAATGACTTAAATACGACCAAAAAGTGGTTGGTGAATTCAGACACCGTTTTGACTTATTTGTGTTTACAGTGCAACCGAAGCTGATATGTGTGGCTACGTGACGAAGTCCGAAGCCAGTTCCCCAAAATGATATCAGTTTCCATTCCCGCAATTTGATAGGGCACAATATCATGCAATTCCTTTCCATCTTATTTATTTTAACACAAAGTTTGTGAATAATTAATACTTGCACCTTGATTTATGTTCTTCTTATATGACATTGAAGTGAAGTTTTAATCTGAAACATTGTTTTTTCTCTCTTTATCCTACATCCAATATTATATGCAATATTTTGACACATTTACTTACTTTGTGCGCATGGTCCTCGAATTAGGATAGAACCAATTGGAGAAACAAGGCAGGTACATGTCGGATTATCCGGACACTCTGTGTAAAAATGAATTCATCTTTCACCAGTTAAATTGATCAAGAAGGTTTAGAAACAAATAAATAACCAACAAACAACTTATTCGAAATGTTACCAAAGCACAAACCAAACTTTCAGACAACGTATCCAAACTTTAGGTTAGAGAGTAACACCAGGGTTTACTCAATAGGAAGTTTTAGGCGTCACGAACGCGGACGTTATCGTCGATTAAATTACTTCATCTGCGTGTTTGCAGGGCTTCGAGCCCAACGTGGAATAACGCTGCATCAAGTTGCAAAATGTCGCGGGCAACACAGATGGTGACCTCATTGCGTTGCAGATCACTGGACTATACCGTGAGGTCCTCGTCGTGAAATCGTAACGCTCGCTAGTATAAGCCCAAACGACGGAGCCAATAAAACGTCCAAAATAAAGCACATTCCCCAATGAAACATCAATCTCCTGTGCATTTTAGGAAAAAAAGTGACCACACTTCTACAAAATAGATCACGATGAGGGGAACTAGCGTGTATTCTTGCCAGTTAATCGATTTTCAGAAATTCTGTGACGTCACACGTGAACGTTCGTTGCCGTTTGGGACGAACGTCAAAATCAAGGTGGACACGTTCTCGATTTGGCTGGTGGACGAGGGAGACGACGTGACGCATGCGCAGAGGTTAAAATTGACGTAATCTCGTAGCAGTCGACTAGGTGAAAGTGCAAACCAAAAGCTCCCTATTCTCACAGACGAGGGACCGTGAAACCTAAGGAGACGGGGAACTCACATTATTCGCGGAGGAAAAAATGACAACTTTTGAAAAATGTAAGGAATTTGTTAGACTAGTGAAAATTAGAAAATTTTAGGATTTAATTGATAAAGCTAATTCCCTCTTTAAGAGCAAACTGTAATGACCCCAGAGCAATGTGGGGATTTCTGTGGGAATACAAAATAATTTTTTAGACTCTCTCTGAGACTATAAAAAGTTTATGGAAGGGAGTAGTTTGGTTTTATGGAGACATCGACGCTTTCCCCTCCTGCGCCTGGGGCAACCAAGGGGCAAGGGGTATACTGCCATTCCAATGAAAATATAAGAATGCAAACATATCATTTTGCCCCAGCCCGATAGCTGATACACATTTAAAAAAAAGGAACAAGCAGAATAATCGATTGGAAGTATAACATTGTGGTGTACAGTTGGGTTTAGGGTTTCGAGAGAACATCAATTTTAGTGTATGTGCGTGTCTTAGTGAGTGTGTTTACCTGCTTGTTTGTGAGTGCACAGGTGTGCGCTCACGTTCTAATCGGTGATTGATTTCTAAACAATTTCGGTAAGGGACACAATCCAGGGTTCAACCAGCTGTTGGAAATTTTTTGCCCCACCCCCCTCACCCCCAATTCAAAACCAGATAGAAGACCCGTCGCCCTTATTTTACACCACTGAGACAAAACCTAAAGCAATTAGCATGATTATTTTGAGGTCCTAGAAATACTTCACTTCCTCCTGTGCAAAAACCATTTGACCTTAAAAACACTTAATTTCTAGCTTTTTTTAGAATAGTCAGAGTTTTGATTTTGGAAGTCTCGATTGTTTTTGGTAGCAAACTGTCTCTTACAACTCAAGCGTAAAGCTCTGACCTTCAGCGTACCAAAATGCATCACTGTATTTTACAAAATACTTTGTAAGCACATTTTGTAGCATACATGCACTACACTTATGTCTATACTTAAGTTGGTCTTGATGTTCTACCGATTTTTCATTGCCCACTTCTCGGAAGCCGTCTCTTGAAAGTTTGGCAGCCTAGTCTGTTTTTGGCCGTTGCAAAGACCAAGAGACACATCGCTGGCCTGTTTCCACATCATTTGCAAAACAGGCAAAGTTTAAACTGAGAGTTCCACAAAACACTCTTTGATTTAAAAAAACTACATCCCCTATGAAAATATTTTGTTATGAACAGAAATACTTTTGCTAACATGTAAGATTTTTGGCACTACACAGTCTGAATGCGAATAATGAAGAAAGATCAACTGCACTCACTGAAATGGCGGCGCCACGGGAGGGCATAAGAGGGCATTTCTACCTTAGATTTTGTCCTTTTCCCAGTCCCCCTCCCCCAGGTTATGTCAGTTAAGAGCTTGGTCAACCGGAAACAATAAATATAAATTCTCCTAAAACTTAATTTTTACCATCCAGTAGATATGCGAAAACCTCAGAGCATCGATGGTTTCACCCCCTGAGACCCCGCCAGTCCATTTTCCCCTTCACCTTGTCTCTTGAAAAATAGTTTAAACCACACTTTACGTGCAGGTTATTCTTTACTAGAATACATAGGCCTACATTTTGTAAACAACATAGAGCTTCCGGGGCTTCACCAAAGACATCTCATTGAGAGGTTGTCCCTGGGTCATTTCATTGAACCTAAGAAGGACTTCCTGGACCATATACGCCGCCAGAAATATCCCAAAGATCCCTAAGCGAGGCCCAGTTGTATTTTATAGCTACCCCTCGATGAAAACTTTAAAAAATGGTTATTAGCAATGATGTGATAGAAGGGAAAATAGGAAATATTTTTAGTTAGAATGACTATTCATTATTTGCATAAATGTTCACTTACCGAGCCATTTTGCTTTCATTTTCCTGCTCTTTCCTCTGGCTCTTTTTTCTGCCAAAAATTCTTCAAACAATTCGATCTCATTTTCAAAAGTGTTGTCATCATCGTCATCAAATGCAGATGCGACTACGGTTATCGTCACCGAGATAGCAAGCAAAACGTATAGGGTCCTCGTGTCCATGGTATCTGCTTTAAAAAGATCATTTATAAAACACTGATGTATAGGTTGGGAGGATCGTGCGCAAGAAAGTATACCAGACAGTGACGGCACTACGGGGCGAAAGTGGACATTTTCCTCTTTAGATTTTGTCCTCTCCCCCAATATGCATTCCAGTTAGGTCATAGGAGTAAATTTAACCAACACAAATCAATAATGTACCTTCCTGAGACTAAGTTGTTCTCCAGAGATATGCTTACACCTCTGAGCTTCCGAGGACCCGCTTTACCCCTGGACCCTACCAGCAGGATCGGGCTTTGGCTAGATATCGCTGGTAGACAAGATAACTTGTCTCCCAGCTAGCTCCCTGCCTGATTTTGCGTCCAGCCAGGGAGCTGGGAGACATGCTGGTCCAGCCTTGTGCCATCAAGAAATAGCGTTTAAAAGAGTGGACGAAACGAAACAACACCCCCTTTCCCCACTATGAGCAACTCCTAAAGTTCAAATTAAAACTGCCTTACTGTACTAACTGAAATTCCATGTCTAACACGCACTACAGTTCTGCGTATTTGCAAGTTAATGCAGTTCTATTTCGTCTAAGTCTTGCGTGCCATCGCAAAATGCGCGAATATTTTCTTCCGAATGCTCAATTCCGTGCATTGCCAAGGAGTGATCTAACGGAAAATACGTCTTATTGGAACAAAATTTATTTTCATATATATATATATATATATATATATATATATATATATATATATATATATATATATATATATATATATATATATATATATATATATATATATATATATATATATATATATCTAGTAGGTCGAAGTATGGTAAATCGAACGTTGAATAAATAGGTCGAAAGGAGTGTTAAAGTTCGATTTTGAAATTGAAATTTCAATTTCAAAATCGAACTTTAACACTCCTTTCGACCTATATATATATATATATATATATATATATATATATATATATATGAAAATAAAATGTTGAA
Organism: Holothuria scabra; assembly: GCA_037179385.1. Lineage (NCBI taxonomy): Eukaryota > Metazoa > Echinodermata > Holothuroidea > Aspidochirotida > Holothuriidae > Holothuria > Holothuria scabra. The sequence continues at coordinate 9,059,680 of CM074189.1, read as the reverse complement.
TGAAATGTACTGGAACCAACAAAATTTCTCGCTTAGCAAGTAGGATCCACATAGGATTCACAGACACCACTGAAATATTGCATATTTTGAGTGAGAAAAGTTAAGTGGCGGTCAACAACACGCTAAAGATGACAAGAAGCGCACCGTGCCTGGTAGCTTTCGGTTATTTATTCAACCTTCAACAGCCAAGTAAAATGAAACAAGCTAAAAGACGTTATAAATACCCCTGTGCATCAGAATTAAAAGGTAAAAGGTTAAAAGTAAAAAGGCCCCCTCAATAGACTACACAAGTCTCGAAAACGATACCAAGAAATAGCCGTCTAATACCAATCACCGGAGAAAAACCATTGAACCATTTGTGTGTTCTTCCGTTTTAAGGCTTGTATTGTTCGCTTTTTGATTTAGTGTTGTGCGATTTATGCTGTTGTTTTACCAGTTTTTACTATTTGTTTTATGTTTTTACTGGTGTGGTGCTTTTCCATTTGGTTTATATATATATATATATATATATATATATATATATATATATATATATATATATATATATATATAATATATATATATATAGTAAAAACTGGTAAAACAAGTTGTGCGGTCTGCTTATTTGTAATAATTTTATTGTCAGTACTTCTTCTGGTAGAAAGTTCAAGTGCAAAAATTTTAATACTTCTTGTGATGCTAAATTGGTTATTTATTGTATCTTTTGTCCGACTTGTAATTATCAGTATGTGGATCAAACCAATAACTTTAGAATCCGTATGAATGCTCATAAGTCAGATCTTTCAAAATGTGTTAAGGGTGGTTCTGATTTTAAACATTGCACAGAGCTTTACAAGCATCTCAAGGCACATTCACCTACCAATTTCTATTTTCAAATTTTAGATGTAGTGCATTCTTCTCGTAATTCGGATAGGGGTAATCTTTTGGATAAAAAGGAGAGGGAGTGGATTTGGAATTTGGATTGTGTCTACCCAAAGGGTCTCAACATAAATGACGGTTTTAACTGCCAAGCCAAAAAACGACGTGCTCGTAGACTGTAGCCGCCTTTTTATCCCCTTTTATGTCTCCTGCTTCTTCTTAGCTTTTTTCTCCTTTGTAGGGTCCTAGTTTTTACATTTTATCTTTTGTGTTGGGTTGGATCTGTTTTTAGATTTCTAGTAAGTGCTTTTTACCTTTCATCCGTTTTATAGTGTCTGTTTTTCGTTTTGCCTTTTAGTTGTCTAAACACGTTCCCGAGGAAGGGGCCGGTGGTCCTGAAAGCTAAATATATGCTCTTGTTTTACCAGTTTTTACTATTTGTTTTATGTTTTTACTGGTGTGGTGCTTTTCCATTTGGTTTATATATATATATATATATATATATATATATATATATATATATATATATATATATATATATATATATATATATATATATATATATTTATATATATATATATTTATATATATATATTTATATATATATATATTTATATATATATATATTATATATATATATATATATATATATATATATATATATATATATATATATATATATATATAAAAGCTTACTTTTTGATAGAAACATAACATTACTCAAATCTATTTTCCCTTTAGATTCTACACAAAACGTTGTTAAATTTAACAGTCCATTGTGACATTTATAGCTTGTTTTTCCTTTTTTTTTCATAACTTTAATTCTGCACCATATTTATACATTTACTTAAATTAACGAAAAATAATCCATGATTGGTTACAGTGTGGTCGATGCTGTCTAGTCTTTTATCCGTGTGGATTTTGTTTACCTACACACACAAAAATCATTTGACAGTAATTAAGACAAAATTGAGACCTCTTCTAAACATGAAAGACGTCTCCAATGTTTCTTCATTATGTTTTTAGAAAAACACGTTTTGCATGAAGAAAAATTCAGGTACCGGAAACAAAAGTCTACTTTTTCTGAGAAACCTTTTAATGGAGCGATGTGCGGTTTAAGAAGTACGAAACAATTGGTCTGGGTATTATAAGTACACTGTTTTAGATACCAGTTAGTAGTTATTTAGAAAAAAAATTGTACCTGTTTTTTCGAAAAAGTGTCAGTTGATTCGACGGATGACGGAATGTGCTCTACGTCAGCTTTAAATTCTCTAAACTGGACGACGGCGCTTCAAACATAGATTGTCGGATGCAACAATGACTATCTTCTGCAAGACAAATGTCATCTATTTTTGTATGTAAACTGTCTCGTTTTATACTAGATGTCGAAATAAATTCAAGGTAGCCAGCTACTTAAAACCTTTGCATAATGATATTAATTTTATGAGTTGACACTGCTGATTACACAGAGACGCAATTTCAAAAGATCAATTCATTGCTATACAAAAACGTCAAATATTGATAAAAATTCACTCCGTTGCTGCAGGACAGGACGAAGCAGAGTTATTATAACATGGAAGTATTTGTTATCACACAAAAGATATCGATGGACATGTGAAGGTTTAAAGGATCGTAGATGACTGAACAGAGAGGATATAATTAAATACTTCATCATTGTCTTGATAAAAGAAAGCAAAAAAGATCAAACTTTATTCCGTACACCAACCTAAGAGGTTGAGCATCTTAAAAGTATTAACTACCTCCTTTTGGAGAGCTAATTGGTTTAAAGCCATGGGCAAGACTGTTGAATTTTGTTAGTAGCAGGTGATGAATTAAAATGATTTGAAGTCGCATTAATTTAAAAAATAGTCTAGAGCCAAATTTACTTTTATAATGTTATAAATAGGAAGAAAATCTAAGCAGTCAGGAAAAAGTTTCATTCATTCCCCATGTTCGGTTTTTGAGATACTATAGCAATTAAAGTTAAAATGTTGACTTGACGCAAGCATGTCATGATGGCCAATGTTCCTTTTTTCTTATTTTGCTTTTATTATTTGTTTCCTTTTTCTTACTTTTCATCCTATCAGTTTGACCCTGAATCAATTAGAGATGCGTTCTTGACCTTTAGGTATATAAATTTTCAATTCCATTGTTCCGTTTGCACCTAAGGTATCAATAAATCAAAGCTTATTTGCATAAAATTGGTGGTAAATTTAAAACAAAAACATAACATTGGTCAACAATGTGAATCAATGACATCAAACCTGCTTGTCTCAAGTTCAGTCTATGTAGAAATTTGGGTGCGCATCGCCCCAGAAATTTGGCACATTCAACTGCTCATATTTCGAGAACGGAACATTGGAAATCTATACAAATTTCCCCAGAATGCTCACAACATTCACTCTTGAACATATTAGAAAATAAATTTGGCTCTGGGCTTTTCATTTTAAAGGAAATAAAAATTGTGCCGGATTCTGGATGACGTCACAATGTCACAAACATCATTGTGACTCATAAACTTCGAATGGGAACTGATCCGATGCACCGTCAATTATACAAACGTTTTCGATACGCTATCGCTGAAATAACATTATCGATGGTGTGTTGAATCGGTTGGGAATCAAAGTTACGGCGAGCCTGACTGTTTTGTGACGTCATCCAGAATGCGGCATGTATAGTCTTAATTTCATTTTCATGAGACGAAAGGTCATATTCACGCAAACGGTGAATCTGAACATGTAATCAATGACATTTTATGTTCAGACACGTGACCTTTACGACCTTATCCACCCTCTTTGACCAGGGAGGTGTGATTAGACCTCCCTGATTTGACCTTTTCAACAAAATACCCAAACTTTAAATCTAGGAGAATACTCAAGTGAATATTACACCTGGTCCTCCTTAGGGGACTTCTCAGACACTCACCCTCCCGTTTCACTCAATACAATTGCCATTTGCAAGAACCTCATTTAATATTTAGATTTTAAGATCTGTGGATGTCTTTCGACCCCCTTTGTCTTCCTCACAAAAGCATGCATTATATAAACATTTCCTACTATCAGGAGCGGCTGTATAAGTGCTTTTGGGAGAGAGGTATTCCATTGAAACGAAGATGTCTCTCACATTACTGTATTTATGCCCGGTCCACTATGTAAGCGGGGAGCCACCATGGTTTAAAATGTAGCCATACAAGACAGGCCAATGATGTAAAGGGTCTGAGGGCCGTGAGGCTGGTCAAGCGCTGACCTTCAGTGGACGCATGGCTTCTTTGGGAAGCAGTTTAAAGCTTGGTTTCGCAGAATGACTCTTTGCCAGAGAGTCGGGAGGACTTTAAATAAAATTATCTTTATTTGACGAGGACCGAACCGAAAATTTTGAAACATCACGACCCCTATGGCAGCCGGAAACAAATAGCAAAAGGTTCAGAACTGAAATGTAAAAAATGGCTCAAATTTGCTGTAAATCTACAGAATGAAAAATAAAGAGATACATGAAGATTTCAGAAAAGTTCTGGTAATAAGTTTCCAGGATTTTTCTGTTATCCTTATTTATTTCTTTATTTTGTTGTTCTGTAAATCTACAGTAAGATTTTTTGGTGTTCCGGTAGGATTAACCCACTATTTGTCCGAGGATGATTTTGGACTTGTACTACATACACCTGTGCCGTCCTTGTTATCTGGCCCTTTGAAACGCCACAGATCTTTTTTTTTTTTTTTTTTTTTTTTTTGCAACTATCGCCCGAGTAGAATATTATACCATTTTGGGCAGAGTGTAAGCCTATGAAGTGAACTTGACGAAAAATTGATTTTTCGTCAGTTCAACAAGTCTATCATGGGCCAAATACTCGACAATTTTTGTGCCTTTCTTGATTTTTATGCAGTTTTCTAAATCTGTCATCCGGCATCTATACAGGTTCAGTAATATATTTCTTCATAGATCTATAGACCTACTGTTTGTAAAGAACGGGAATGGTTATAAGTGTTGACACGAAGCGCGATAGATTTCATAACAGTGCGGATACGATGTTGCCTCCCCCCCCCCCCCTTGAGCGTTTGTTTTCCCCTTACGATGAAAAATACTAGCTACGCAACTGTCGCCATGTCATCAACATTTTTAATCTGTCATAACCAAATTTGTTGAAACTTTATATCTGGCTTACCTCCCAACATGTCAAGTCCTCCATGAGAAAATTCTGCCCCTTTGATAATGGACATTCACATTGTGACCTTGTTTTCCACATCCAGCAGTAAAGCGACTCATTTTGTGGCTAATCGCATGGAAACTCGCCTTCAAATGATTCCTAATGATTGATTTGCATTTCGGTCGAGGTATAGTGGGACTAGAATCGACATCAGTGGCTACCTGTCAAATTATTGATGTTTAGGACAAAAAATAACATATCAAATAGCTACTTCATGTTTTGACATTAACGAAAAGCATGTTTACAACAAACAAAAGATTTTTTTTTTAATATTTTTAGCAGTGAGATATACCCCTAGTCTTTGCACTGTGAACACTTGGTACCGATAAATTGCAAGGTCAGTTTGGGGTTTCCTTTAGTTTTGAAAATTGGCCAGGCCATGAAGCTTAATTTCAGCGGGCAGAATTCTGTAATGGTCATGAAATGGGACAATCTTTTGCTCAAAAGTCAACCGCATTTTCTCATTGAATAGTGAGTGAAGTAGTGATGTTGAGCCATGCAACTTGGGGTTTTAATTGTAGTAGAACGTGAATCACGTTAGATAGAAATCTTTGCAACACCACAAAACTGGTTATTTTCCCGTTCCTTGCAGAGCTATTACCTTTAGTCCTCGTGATGAAATGAACGTAAACATTTAGGTAACATTTAGGGCTCGGAGGATTCCAACCAGACAAGAGTTGTGTATCCGTTAGATCCATAACCATGATACGTGGTTATTACTTCTCAGAACTTAGAGAGAAAAATTCTTTACGCATGGTTAGCAGATTGAAACGTTTAGATCGCTCACTTAAATACAAAATATTCTAATTGGCTTGTCATGGAAGTGTTTTAGTGACATGTCATTCGCTAAATGCAACTCACATCTAATAAGAAGTCATGTGCCTATTGAATCAGTAAAATATCATGTTTGGGAGTAGCCAATGTCTTTAACACAGAAGCTGTGGTGACATGAACGTTCCTGCTACATGCGTTAGCTTTTCACCCATCTGTTCTATACTTCAATTACAGGTTCATTACATGGTAACATTTTAAAAACCAATTGAGCAGATTGATTGAAGACACGTCATCATCCGAGATGAATCACGTACTGGCACATGGCCTATCCATCTTGTTGTGCTATGGTTTAGCAGGTAGGACATTGAATGGAACATGAACTCGTTCTACTTCATGAATGAAGTACAAAAACTGATGGGTAAAACCAAGGTATGCCTGACAGACGTTCCACGCTTCACCACGAGCTGTTGTACAGCAACTTCATAAGCTGCAATACGCGAAACAAATTTGGCACTCAAAAAAGAACGGGATTTACATGAAACTTTCAGCAATATGGTGTGTATTATGTACAGTATTGGGGGAGGAAAAAAGGTAACGTACTGGCAGATGACCTACAGTATCTTTCTTATTATGCTATGGTCTAGTAGGTATGCAACTTTGAGTTGAATATGAACTCATGCACCTTTATGAATACTTTATGAATGAAGTGAAAAAACTGGTGGGGAGAACAACGATTTCACTGACAGATGTTCCACTCTTCACTTCGAGCTGTTGTCCAGCAACTTAATAGGCTTAATAGGTAAAAAAAATGGGCACTCGAAAAAAAGAGCGGGATTTGCGTGAAACTTGCAGCAATATTTTGTGTATCATGTACAGTATTGGGGAGGAAGAAAGGTTCGCAACGTTAAATTTTGCCAATGACGAGTATTCTCATTAAAAAAATAATATTTTTGACGTGGTGGTCCAATTAATATGGCGGGATATTTCATAAGGCTAGGTTATTGTAATTGCGCGTTACTACAACTTACTGTCTACATTGCTAATGCCCACAGTATGGATTCTCACGTTGATGGGGAGTTCTTCGTGGCACAGTCTAATGAAAATTTATAGGTACACAGAAAAAGAGTGAACATCGAGAGATAAAAATATGCTTTATCTCGGTTTGCTGGAAGACCATATCTTGAACAGATGTAACATAATATACACCTTGACCAAGCCTCTCTCCTTCCATCGGGCGCTACAGTCTGCAGGACAGCTGCGATGACATCACTCTTTTTGAACTAACGACGCATGGCTGTGCAGGCCACTTTAGGTCATATGGTAAAAGTGTGCGCGATAGTTTTACTTTTCTTTAGGGTATGGAATAGATCTACTGAAGAAAGTGAAACAAAATATCGCGACACTAGCTTCAGCGAGAAAAAGTAAAGCTACCCTCCTGAGTAAGTGCAAAACCAGCTAAACGTTTGGTTTCATAACTTTGAAAACAGAGGAAGTCAGTATCCTAATACTGGGCCATTTTGTGCCCAAAGTGACTTACTTTGTGTTTCCGAGTAAAATATTAACCCAATGGTAACTCCATTTTTATTTTCTGTGCACCAGGGGTTTCAGATGGGCAGTGGAGGCGTTACGGGGCATGGAGGGTTATTTGTTCCCTCAGATTTGGTCCTCTCCCTGCAGTTAACCCGCCTCTAAGTTAGGTCAGTAAGAAAGTATATCAACCGAAAAAATAAAAAATATCCACTTTTGAGGCTTGCCACCAGAGATATGCGAAAGCCTCAGAGTTTCGCAAATACCGCCCCGTCCTGGATCCCACCCACAGGAGCGCGTGCTTCGCGGTTGAGTTCACTTTACGCACGATGTTCTTTTGCCTCCCCCCTCCCTACCCCAACATTTTGCTTTTTCCTTTGTTTGCCACCTTTTCCATTTTGACATATGGCTCCCGTCACTGCCGAAGGGGGGGGGGGGTATTTTTTATTGCCTTTTATACTCGAATAGAACCTTGTAGTGTCATACCCCAACTTAGGCTATACTTGAATATACTTGCTTAGTTAACTATCATATGGCAATACAGTTCGTAACATTTTACGCAAAAAACAGTCATCCCAGTCATTATACATGGAAAACATTAAATTTTAATTTAACGTAAAATATAAATGAAGCGATACAGATTTAATTTTAAAATGACAGGTAAATTATTGATACCGTCAAACAGGTTGACAACATCTGTCGTTCTGGAGAATGAGCACTTTGAAATGAAGTAAAAAGTCAGTTTTGCGGAAAGCATTTTTAACAAATCAGAAGCCACCTTAATAACTCTCCTGTTTGTCAGTTATTAAATTTCTATCGGCGACAGAGAGGACGAATGATTGGTAATGACCTTTATTAACTCACTCCTCTTGGTTCGAAACATAGGCTAACATTAGAAACTTTTGCCTCTTGAAAGCTCGGAACTTAAACTTTGACCTTCGTTTCCGAATCCAGAAGTACAGTGGCGTAGTTTTGCGTTTAAATTTATAATAATAAGCTTCCATCATTTTAAACATTTACAGGTAAATTGTGACTAGAAAAGATTAATTTGGCTAAATTCAAAGTTTTCCGAGGGAATTTTGAACCCTTAAAATTGGGTCAGATGTAGTAAAGTTTTGCACGGAAATAAAATTAAAGTATGATGGAATAGAATGTAACCTTTCCATACCAATCTGTTTAATAATTGATGTTTGGGATTAGTTAACTAATTTAACTACTGAATTTCATTCTAGTCACATTTGTTCGTGCATGGAACTACAAATCACACCTTAACATATTTTGAAGGTGGATTCACACTTTCTTGAGGTTAACCCCCAAAATACTTCACTGTACTGCTCGATTCCAAAATCAAGGTCAACTGGTCATAGTATTGACGACCAGCGTTTACGGGGCGAATTTTGTAATAGTAATAACGTCCAGGGTGTCAGTGAATAAAAGATAAAAAAGAATTGAAACACTTTTTTTCAATAACACAATTCATCTCCAAGATGACCAAATCTTCCTTGTTTTCTTTAAGGACGCCATTTGAAGCTTGAAAGTTACAAATATGAAACATAACTAAAGAAACAAATAAATCGTAAGGCTTCTTTCAAAATGAAAACAAATGATGTGTAGTCAAATCGGTCACAATTGAGTGATGCGCGGCACGGGGATGTTAATCTTCCACGAATAAAATTCATTAAAAGAAGACCTTTTATGCGCGATGTAATTGCAGAAGACATATGGCTAGGCTGAATTGAGATTTAACTGACGACTTCGCATCGTTATGCTATCGTAATGTCACGCCCAGATGGTTCAGGATATATGATTGTGACGTCAAATTGAAGTGAAGGGCTCCCTCAAAATTGTCACGAAAAAACAGTTATTCAACGAAATTATGTATATCCTTCAGAATACTTGTCGATGTGTGCATGTTGTCTTAAAGTATGGTACGCTGCAAAAGTAATCATTAGACCTTACTACTGAGAACGTAATGTAACACTTTATAATAAATTTATAAGTCATCGTTAAAGGGAGTAAAAGGCCGTGACCGGCTCGACTTGTCCCAATTGGCTGGAAACTTGGCCGTAAAACTCCATCTAACTTATGTTGTGAGAGAACTGGTGAAGAGGAAGAGCGGAGAGAGAGAGGGAAGGGTAGAAATGTATTTTAAAGGGGCAACCGGAGTTTGGCAGAGGATATCAATCTTTTGCTCCAGTACCTACTTTTTCCTTTCTGAAGTTCTGAACTGATTATTTGTTAATTTTAATTCAATGGACAAATGTAATGCTGGACTAAAGTTGTGGAAAAATTTTAAAAACAACCCCTGATTTCCCCCTTAACAAACACGATGCCTACCACGTACAAATATTTGACTTTTTAAGGGTCGAACGAACCACACACTATTCAAAAGGAATTTTTTCTCTTTCATTGGAGGTACATGTCCCCAAGGGTCCTTATATACACTTGATCAACTTTTTGATTGAGAGCTCAAATCCTGGCCGGGTCATACCGAACTCTAAAAACAGCACCTACTGCCGTTGTGCTTGGTGCTTAGCACAAGCAATGGAGTAGGGAAAACAAGCCAGTGAGCCACAGCTAGAAAAAAGGCCATGGCCGGCTCGACCTGAACGAACTGGCTTACTAAAGATTAAACATGATCTAATAGCAACAGGTCAAATATTACAGCTCTTCACCTTATTTTGTGCATTTCTAGCCTATTCGTCAAGAAAGTTATACCTTAAGTTGGATTTTTTCGGTTTTATTCTAATGGGATTTACTACAAACTTTATAGCATTTACTCTTTCAATGAGTGAAACTTCACTATTTTCATTTGACGAGTGTGATGTCTTGTCATTTAAACTAAGCCTACTTTTGAAGGAAACGTATTATAGGTAGGTTTTACCCAGTTTAACTCTTCTCGATATAGATTTAAATTTAAAAAATAGTTCCTAATTTTAGTTTTCATGTCTTTTAATTTCTTTTATTCTGCATTTTGGCATATCGTAGTGTATTTTGTCTTGCTTTCATGTTCTAAATTTGATTATTTTGAGTTTTTGGTCGAACCCGATTTTTAGTTTATCTGTTTTTATTTCCATTGATGGAATAAGCAATATTAGATTGAATTGAATTGAATTGTATGGAATTATAATTTCTCAAGTTGTTATACAATATTTAATATTGATAAATGGATACTGAAAAATTATGAATGTAGCGACAAGACTTCCAAACTTGATACAAGGCGAAAAAAAAACAACTCATCTCCTTCAAAATTTCATTTCTTTGTCTTGATTAATATCCTGTGTAAAATATGTGTAAAATTTATGGAAGTAATTCTTCTATAGCTGATTCAAACATCCTTTTCCAAGACTGAAAATAAGCGGCAAAGGCGACAAAAGGGTCTTCCCGATATCAACAATTTTACTCCAAAAATAAAACCACTGCTTTATAATATTTTTTGAAGAAGTGATAAGCAAAAGTGACAGACAGGTCAACCTGACATTAACAACAAAAAATTTTCCAAAATTAAATCACTGTCTTTAAGTTATAATATTTCTCGGAAGGAATGATTTTTCCAGTGAAAAATTTCAGGATAGCCCTAAGTTCTCTCTAAATTTCTTACCATCGCCTTCATCAACAAAGGGTTCAGCCGACAAACTAATTTTCTGTGATTTGAATGTTTAGCCCATAAGTTATGTTTTCTTTCAAAGTATAGTTATGAAATCCTACAGGAATTAAAAAGAACGAGGTTCACAAAAATAATCAAAAACATGAGTGCGAAAGATTACTGATGACTGCTAAGTTTATACCCCACGTCGCGCAACGCCCTAGTTATTTCCGCTCTTGCTAGTTCGGGATATAAACAATAATGACCTTTAGATTGCATGAAGGGGACCTCATCTGTATCGTAATGAAGCCATCTCCTGCGATGCCCTGCCACTCTGACATTTGACAACTTGTCGTAGCGTAATTAAGCGTTGCGCTGGAATCGACGTAGTGCAGACACAAATGACGTCATTTTGTGGAAGATGACTGGGTCTGGGCTTAAGGCTGTACACTGTTAAAAATATCTGTAAATTTACAGACTTTTTTTAACTTAAACTTTTTGTATTTTACTTTTAATAGAGATTTTCTGTATCTTTACAGACACTTTGTATTGCTACAATAAAAAAAGGTTGTTTAACATGTATTTTCTGTTTATTTGAAAAACCATTTCTGTATGCCTTTTTAACCAAATTTTACTGCTTTGTAAAACTTTTTCTGTAAATTTACAGAAATTTTGACAGTATTTTGTATTTTTCTGATTTCACATAAATATACTGTCATTTAACAAACATTCATTTTGTTTTTAAGCTGAAAAAGAAACAAAAATAAGCCCAAACAAACAAATAAGAAATAGCCAGAAAATTTTCAATATATAACATGCATCGTTCTGCGAAGTTTCAGTTAAAAAAAACATTTTTGGCAAATTTATGGCCCTATTTGAAAATGAACTTACATTTATTATAAAAGCATACTTAGTTATTACGTTCTTAGTTATAAATATCATGCAACTGGTGTTTTGTCACACATTTTTAAGTAAAAAGAAATTGTAAGGCCCTAATTTCAGAGCACTGACAATTGGTATACTGATGTCAACTAATCGCCACAGGCGCTCATGCACTTGATCGGAGCAAATTAAAAACGTTTCACAAATTTACTTGAAAGAGTCTGTAAATTTACCACTTTATGACGTAGATCTCATTTTGCATAAATGGGTGGAGCTTATTTTGTAGGCACTTTCCTAACAAAAGGATTGCTGTTGCTTTGAATAATATCTTCTTTGGCGTTTTTTAATCAGGAAGTGATAAACTTATTGTTTACTTTGTCTGGAAATGTTTGCAACCAATGTATTTGCATTCTTTGTCATATTTATTTTAAAAACAATTATTATATTGTACAAAAAATGTGACTTTCCAATTACAAAGTTCCTAGAGATAGCACTCTATTTGACAACAATATGACAACAAAGCATCCTCAATGTGTTTTGATTGAAAACAACTTCCTAACGACACATTACGTTGGTAAGCAAATACCTGATCTACGTAATGGTGAAGTGTATGTTACGTAATAACATATGAAAGGTAAAAAAGCGATATTATAATAAATATTAAAACGTCGGGAATGAAAACAGTAGGCTGTAAATTCACATAAAATTAAGGTAAACAAAACAGAACAATTCTGTAATTCGATTTTACAGTAGACTTTTGTAAACTAATTTACATGCAAAAACTGTAAAGAAAAAACAAACCCTTAATGTTTTTTCATGATTACAGTCTGGCTGTAAAAAAAACATTATTTGGTTGGAAAAAAATTTGCCATAAAAATTATGTAAATTTACAGAGAAATTTTTTAACAGTGTAAGGTGGATTGTTTCAGGTAGAGGAACGGCAAGGTCTTGCACTATGATCCCCCTCTTTCACAAAGAAATGACAAGCACAAAGAGAATATTTAAATATCTCTCATAACACGTTTTCTGTCTCTTTTAGACTGAAAATAGGATTCATCAAACGAGCAAGTCAAAGTGTTAGTAAACCAAGACGTCCAGTTCAATATCGATTGCGACAATACGGCGAATTCCTTCTTACGGCAGGGTCGATGAGGCGTCTGTTTGGGTTACCGCAAAAATGTAAGCTAACATATGTTACATATGTCGAAAGAGACCCGCCAATAAAGTGTGAATTCCGTTGAATTTTGTTGACTTTTGATGGAATCGCAATCGAGATCTCTGGCGCCTAATAATTCCGACTTCAGGGATGGTCATGATATTCCATGAAAAAACGAGAAATATGCATGCTATAACTTTCATTTTCCAATTTAGTTGGCATAAGGCAATGCTCGTTCTAACCTTGATTTGACGTCAGCGTTATAATTTTTAATGAGTTTGTACAAACATATTGTATTTTATGACTCCATTTTTGTGAATCTTACATCTGTGCTGGATTGAATAAATGAAATCAAGTGAGTTGAATGCAATTAATGGTAAAATTAAAGTTTCAACATTCAGTTGAAAAGCCTAATGCTACTATAACCGAAAATTCCCGGGAAGTGTTTCATTCGTTTATAAAAAATTCAAAAAACAGGAGTGTCCAGAATAATCGCTCCTAATTTTAAATCAATTCACCCGGAGTGGTGTGGAAATTCATGATCACTACAAGTCGTGCTGACTTTCATTCCATGTGTATTAAATATCGCTACATTTGGAGTGAATTTTCCCCATTTCGGCTTAAACTCACTCATTGTACTTTCATTTTCCAATTCAGTTTCCATAAGGCAGTGGCGTAGCCACGGGGGAGGGAGTTAAGGGTCAGAACCCCCCATGACCCAACCCTGCAATGCAAAAAACACCTATAGCGGTTCTCTCTCCATCCTTAGACTTTTCCCTGATGCCGAGCCCCCAAAGACACCAACCCCCCCCCCCCCCCCCATGACACGATCCTTGCTACGCGCCTGACATAAAGGAATGTTCGTTGTAACCTTGGTCTAATGAGTTACATCTGCACTGGACTGAATAAATGAAATCAAATCAGTTCAATGCAATTAATTGTAAAATTATACTTTTTAACATTGCTAAGACTCTGGTGGGTACATTGGTCGCATCCAAGTGTTTCAATGTAGAATAAGTTGGTCCCTTGTTTGTACTTCAACCCAGTTTTTTCTTCAGTTGAAGGTTACAAGCCGGGGTAAATTACGGCAAATCCGAAAGTGTGCACGCAAAGCGTCCGAGGCGAGCGCGAAACCCTTAAAGTGTGGGGCCAGGATGGGTCTCGGTGGGTCCCGCTAGATCCCGGTGGGTCCGGGTGGAGTCCAGGAGAGCCCCAAAAGCTCTTAAGTTTTAACCTCTAAGAAGCCCTCGGAAGACTGGGGGTAAAGACTGGGGTAAATGACAGAGTATGAAGCGCGAGCAAATTTTGGGAATAGTTTGAGTACACAATGTGGTAGAACATGTGTGGTAATATTAATATTATATTAACTTGGTCGGTGACATTCGTTGGTCTACCAATACAGTAATATCGCTTAAGGGTCTTTGGAAGTTTGAGGGAAATCACAAATTGATGGGAATATTCAGCCATTCACCACGCATGCGCCCCTGAGACTATGGAGTATAAGCAGTCAATTGGGCGTGAAGCGCGACGAAGTTTTGCATTAAAACTGTTGTAAAATCCACTACCGTTAAACTGACTCTAAAGTAATGCTATTGACGTGGATTTTATTGGATAACACGATAGAAGCAGAGATGTTAAAATCGATCGCAAGGAAATTTGATGTTGGACAAAAAAGGTTAGTAATTGGTGAGGACGCGTCCATTATTCGTTTCAGCAACATTCACCTCACAAAACTCCTGAAGAGAAAGAAGGAAGCAGACCGTCACGAATGCAATCACATGCGTACCGAAATTATGTATTAAAATTCATTTATTTCCATGACAGACTCCGCGCTTAGACATCTTAAAAGGCGAATATGCTGCCTGGGCATCCGATAAAACTTTATAGTTTTTATTTGAAATAATTTCGAAAACGAGGAAGGCAAAAGAAATATGCTTGAGTTGCATTCTTTAATTTTGTGCTCCTCCATAACGAAATCCATTGGCCTATAGTACAAAGGAACCAACCCAATCGCGTCAATTACTAATGTTTGTTTGAGACGCTATTGACAGCATAAAAGGCTTAAAACAACTTCAGACTTCAGGTGAGTGATAACGAAGTCTAGAAAATCACCACTGATCTTGCATCCAAAAAGTGTTCATCTCTACATGTACAAGAAAAAAAAATGGTATGAGTTACCAAAATGAATAATAATTTGCTCATGGAACTGGGCAGGGTGGTCACTGGAGAGGTCACCCTTCTCTCACCCCTCTGCAAAAAAAAAAAAGCCTGTATAAAGTCTTCTATGAGCCAAAACGTGTATTCAAGTTCATGCACACTGGTAAAATTTTAAGCCCCAGTTGGAAAATCTAACGTCCACACCTTCTCGTTTTTTTGTCTTTTTTTATTTCTCACATGATATTTGTTATTTTCACACTAGACCAGACACGTAGCCAGATAAGTTACCGAAAGGGGACCAAAATCATTCCAGTGGCGATTTTTTTTTCAGGACGCAAAATCTGAACAAATGCATTAAGTTTAATTGCAAACTTCAAAACTTGTCTCTACGGTGGAAGGGGGACTTTCAGGCTTCGCCCTGGATCCCCACTTTGATACGGAAAATGTCAGTCGAATGTTTCATATTAATTAGGAATTGAAACGCCTAATGATACTATAAACTGATAAAAAAAAAAAAATTATAACAAATTTCCCGAAAAGTGTTTTATTAATTTTTAAAAATTAAAAAAAAGTACCACTTCGTGTTATTTATTACATTACCCTCTAAAATCAAAAAGAGAAATTCATTCCAAAAGGAGTGTCCAGAATAATTGTCACACGGGTAGGTAGGAGGAAAATTTTCTTTGTTGCTGCCCAGCTAGTGAGAACGGCTTAAAGCAGATTGTATAGCAAGCCAGGCATAACTCTCCTATTGTTAGGTAAATTGTACTGTTATTGACAATGGGCAGGTTGGCTGGGTAATTTGAATTGGGGAGTAGTTGCTTTACAAGGGCAACAAGGGCGGACGGAGAAAGAGGACCGACCAACTCTTGAGTGTGCCATTGAGGGCATGAAATTTGTTTGTATTGGTAAAATGTGTTACTGAGAACACGTAAATTGCCGTTTCGTGTCAATGAGGACACATTATTTCTTGAAACGTCATTGAGGGTGAATTTTGAGAGAATCCTTTCGGCGCTGAGGTCGGAGAGTGATATTTTCTGGGAGTTGGCAGTCCGGGCGTAATGCCCCACCTATATTCACCTTGAAGTCCGTTAAGGGCAATTTTGTACGATTACGACATGTAAGTTGATCTTTTAACCCTTTACCGCTGTGCTCCTATCGGGGCATATTTGCGCGCCTCGGGAGTGGGCGGAAAACGGACGTAGCCCGCCCCGCATCGGCTTCCGTAGGCCATTGACCCCGTTACCTTAAACTATTGTCTCTCTCGCTCTTGTGGCCGAATTTTCGGGTAGCTACTCGCAGTTTCGAGCTCCGCGTGAAACAGTAAAGAAGTGTGACAGCCGAGCTCTCCGCATGGGTCCAAAAGGACCCAAACAACGGTAAAGGGTTAATGTTGTGAAATGTTAGCGCTGTTGCAGGTTTAAGTGAGGGAATGAAGGTAAAAGGGCTTTTGGAATGATAAACAAGTTGCGTATTGGTTAAGTGAGTATCATGATTTTGAGTATTAAATGTTGTTATTGCACTAGTGTTATGTGAAATGTGTTGAATACTTGTTCTTGTAATACGTGCAAGAGGTAGATGTTTATGGAATGTAATTATCATGTTTTGGTGTATTTGTTAAAGTAAGGAAAAGGTGGCCAGGGGTGCAAAAGATCCCGTAAACTGGGCTCGTTAAAAAGTATGCAGTGTGAAGTTTGTATAGGTTTCCGATTGAACGAAAACTAGTCAAGAGCATTGCAGATTTTGGTATTTAAAGACGCCGGGATATTAAGGGTAAAAACAGAGGGCGCCATAATTAAAAGCAGTGACCAGAAGCGTTCACTTGGTTGTATATATATGTTCGTTGGGAATTTAAAGCCTTGGAGAAAAGCTAGAACCTGTATCAATTTTGAAAAACCGACAAGTGGTATTAGCCAATTGCTTTATTACATTTTCCTAGTGTAATCACCAACGTGCAGCCTTTGGGCCAGTCCTGACTGACTGACGAGGTCACTTGCTGCTGCATCCCATATCCTACCTGAATTACCTAATGATGGAGTAAAATACTGGAGTACTATATATCCCAATAGCATTGAACACTGGAACATTGTAACCAACGGCAGATTTAAGGGACACGCGAAAATTAACGGATATTCGCGGGCCTTATGTTTGGGTCAACAGAGCGTGAGCGAGAGATTCCGGGAAGCAAGTTGCAAGTCTCCATACACCAAGATGGGGTTTGATTTGTTTTGTTTTTGTTAGGTAACCTATTTAGCCTATATCCTTATGTAATGTTATGCAGTGGCGTAGCTACTGGGGGGGGGGCAGGGGGGCAAACTGCCCCCCCCCCCCCTGGAAAAATTTTTGGGGAAATTTGATGAAAATGGGGAAATTTGATGAATTTTCTTATTCTTACAAAAATTTCTCAAAATCTTTGGTAGAATAAGAAATTGTGAGATATTTTTCATACATAATTCGTATTTTCATGCAACAAATTAACTCAGATTTCGTCAGTGTCGCATGAACCGGCCCTACTCGTGTTCCACAGAAATGTCCTCGCCGCGTAGCAGATTGAATGTTCTCTTGTATACGCACTAGGGTTATGATCAGTGCATTTCAGTGCACACATTCAGGTATTTAACAACAGCTGATAATGTGCAACTAACACTGAAAGGCTGTAATCCCGAACTTATCCCCTTGTACACAGTCTCTGTGTTGTGCACTTTGGGAATTCAGTAAAAGGATGTGACTACTGACAAGTCACTACCATAGACCCCCGGGGTTATTATGTTGTTCTACAAGCTATTAGTAGCTATGCCGATTTTACTCTGTGTTCGTAACGATGGATGGGGCTGAAACAATCCATGGCCAACGATAAACTTAAAGTTAGTCTAGAAATTAGAATGAAAGGGATCCATTGGCATACTTAGATTTTGTTACTTAGCCTAATCCTTGGAGGCTTACAGTCCAGTTCGGGAAAATAGCTTTCTGCTCACTTGGGGTGTAACAATAAACGGGTCAATGAGTACCTTGTAGCCTTCTACACTTAACAGACTGCTGTTCTAACAGGATATCCTCTGTGATCGAGCCACTCTTAGGCCTCCTTAGTGGCGTGCGAAGGGGAGACCATTGGGCCATGCCCCCCTCACAGATGCCATTTTTTATTTGTTCTTAAAAATACGTAGTCTAACTTTAGTAACACAGATTTTATTCAAAAGATAGCATATGTGGCACCAGATTGCTTATATGGAGACCCAATTTTTCAAGAATTTCAAAGGGGAAGGATTGTCTCTGCAAGGTCCTTCAGTGATGCCATTTTTTTTTAATTCCTACAAATAGACCTAGGCAAATTCTGTCAAATTCCAATTTTTACCTAAAATGGTAGACTCTGTTTCCCACTGGTGGCATCGATAAAAAAAGACAACATGTTTAGATTCTCTTCAAAAACATGAATAAGCTATTTTTGGCCATCTGAGGGGTCTAATTTTTCGAAATTTTCTTTACGCTCCACGCCAACCAACGGTGGCGCTTCGTTCAGTCTTTTGGGCATAATTACATTTGTAGGGTAAAATTAGCTCTTAACTCTCTGATCACTTTGCAGTTTGCGAACATATTTTGAAGTGCGCGTTTTATTGCAAAAGACAAGAGAAGAAAGCGACTCGTTAGATTCTTCGTATAAGTCAGGAAAATGCTATTTCCGGCCATCTGAGGGGTCTGATTTTCGAAATTTTCCCTACGCTCCGCGCCAACCAATGGTGGCGCTCCGCTTAGATAATCTTTATGATAAAATAACGTTTTGTGGCCAAGAAAACCCACAATCCTGTACCGATCAAAGCTCTTTTATTTTGACTCCTAAAAGTGTGCAAATTTAATGACAAGTTTTACTTCGTAAGGTAGCATAAATGGCATAAGAATGCATGTAAAGACACAAAAGTTTCAGTTTTATCCTCATGAACCACCACAATTAACTTTTAACACTGTTCCTGTCAAAGTCGAAAATCTTGTACCATTTTGCATCTAGGCTCCTTGAAAACGTCAAAAAATTTCCGGACATCCCCTCCCCTTAGACCATACTGCATGCCCCCCCCCCCCCTTCTGAGAAATTCTGCGTACGCCACTGCGTTACTACATACAAATAAACCAGATATTGTTTACCAAAATAATATACTGTGTTATTTCCGATTGCTCTATGTTATACTTTAAGATTAAAATGCAGGTAATATTACAAAAATGACATGGTAATGTTGTTATACTTGTAAATTTGCTTTTTTTTATATGAAATACATACACATTGACCGGGAAAAGTTTTGGGGAAATTTCACACCTTTGCCCCCCTGGAAAAAATCCTAGCTACGCCACTGATGTTATGTGTATGTGTTATATTTTGGGTTTGGGGTCAATCTCATCCTGAAAGACAAATAAGAAACTTGACTTCGTTGACATCTTTTGTTCTAAAACATTCACTTGTTAAGTTGTTGTAAAGGGACCTGCTTCAGGAAGACTAGGGGGCGAACCGGTAGGTCTTTGGGGCGAACTGGCAGGTCTTATAGGGGGCGAATTGGTTAATGTTTGGGGGCGAACTGGCAATGGGGCGAAACGACCGGCTACCACTCTTCCTTATCCCTGTTTGTGGTGTTTTCTTTGTCCACGACTTAAAAGAGGGGTTTCACTTTCGGCCTCGTCCATGCACTTTACCCGTGACAATAATAGCTCCTAATTTCGAGTAAATCCGCCTGTAGTGGAGTGGAAATTCACTAAAAATTGTGCTAACTTTAACTCCATGTGTGTCAAATATCGCTATTTGGAGTGGATTTTTCCCACTTCGGGCAAAATTCACTAGGCACTAAGGAGCGATGATGGTTATACTTACATCTTTTCGAGCGATTTTGTTAACTTTGGATTAAATGAATGTACAGATTTTCCACAATTGCAACATGATTCTTTAATAGAGATCGCCATGAGATTTACACTCGTCCAAGTTCATCATTTATCGTTTTGCTGAGATGTGACTGGCCTCAACATAGTGACAAAAATTATGATTTTTGTGATCTTCGAGTCTTTGTTAAAACAAAATATTTGATCATAACAGCCACACACTTTTTTACGCAAAATTATTCCATCACATCATGCTTCACATTTTCGTCAGGAATCCCTTAATTTGAATTTCAGTTGGGCATATCCTACAAACACCCGTAACGATGACGCCTAATATTTTCTGCCAGACTGTAATAAAAGGGCTCCCTCTATTTCTGCTGTAGAGAAGTCGTTCTCGTTTTTTAAATATGGGCAGCGTATCTAAAAGAGAGGGCGATAGACACTGAAGCAATCATGAACTGAGGTTGAGCCTAGATGAGAATGAGTTCACGAACAGTTGTGGGAGGAACTTCAGGAAGTGGATTAGGAGAATTGTAACTGTCTGGAGTGAAAAAATTTTAATTGTCCTTTAACATCTGATCACATGTAACCGTAATTTACGACTGGGTGCACTTGGAGAATTTGATCTTCTGAGATCTGTTCTGATTAAATAGGTCCACAGCAGTGTGTCATCCTATGGATTATGACTCCCTTAAGAAATGGTAAAAACTTCCCCATCGGGGGTCTTTCCCTACCTGCGGACGTCAAATGTTTACGTGTCAGACTGAGGTCAGGAAGCAGCGCATGGTCAACGTAAGAATCTGGTATCTATTTTGTTACGATGCATGTTGAGTTTTGAGCACTGGGTTAGTCGCACAGCATTGCATATGAGTGTCTCACTACGCCGCTACATCTGAGGCACATCAGCACAAAAGAATAAAGAAAACATTTCTGCTTAATCCTGGTATATTAATTGAAAGGAAACAATTAATTTCTCAGTCAAGCATGTAGCTTAATTTATCTTGCATGTGAACAAATTTATTAGTTTTTCTTTAAACGTGCATTTTGCACGTTCGGGTACATGATTTTTCAAAAACAAATTTATAAGATTCAAAAAAGGGAAGAGACACAGAATTTGGCCGATTATTTCAATTAGGCAATCGACGGTCAAACTGAAAGAAAAAGCACAGATTCAGCCAACGAAGACTCAAAATTTTCGGTCATCGCCAGCGTAAGTTCTGCTGCTGCAGGTCCAAGAAAACGATAGCGCGCAACTACCGAAACTTTGACATGTTGGCTTATCACCTGTGAGCGAACGCAAGTCTAATGCAAACAACTACAAATCCTGCGATTTGAAACAGCGCCAACTTCACCAAGCTCTCCCCAATCTTAATTTGAAATCTACTTCGTGACATAGGATACCATAACTGGAAGAGGTAACTGTGATGGCATTTTGAGTGCCAAGATGAATAATAACATTTTGTAAAAGCGAAGAAATGTGGGGTTTCTGGGGTTTCAACTGCAAAATTCTCACGAACTGATGAAGGATATTTGTGATGCAAAATCAATCACAAGGGATGGTTGGTTACTTTATGGTAGTTAGATGAAGTTTCAGTTAGTTGGTTTGATGGGGTTTAACGACACACAAACACGAATGTGTTATAGTGTCAACAAGTTGGGCAGTTACATTGTTGGGGTAAAACTACCTAAAAAAGGGAAAATTAAAAGTAAAAATGTAAAAACGGGGGGTTCAAATTCAACTTAAAAAGAAAGCAGCAAGACGAAAGTCATGTCAAAAATTTCAATAAAGTGTACTTTCCTTGAGAAAGCCAAGAATAAGGAAAGAATTAGTTTGTTCAAACAAGGTTTTCACAAACTGATTCTTCCCTTATTGAAGTTTCAATGTGAAGCTTTTAAACAATTGATTTCAGCTGGGCAAGCCAAAGCCTGTTTTTCAGCTGTGGCTCACTGGCTACTCCATTGCTCGGTGGTAAAGGAAAGAAAAGGATGGGCCATTATTATGATTGATCATACTGAACTTACAATCATATACAAACTGGCGAAAAAAAAAATCCTGGAGCAGGCTGGCGCAAAGCGCATAGCGAGATAACGGGATAAGAAAAGTCACTGAGAACAACATTTAGGTTGAGACCACAACACCACTGTATTAAAATGAAGTGTTGACATAATACTAGCGAAAACATAAAAGATCTGAATACATCATATGCCCGTAGAAAAAAATATTATTCAACAGTTAACCATGTATCACCTAGAATATCATCTTGACAGTTTATCGTTGCAAGAGAACAAATAAAATTTTCTTCTGCATTAATCTACAGTTGAAGAAAAAACAAAGTTTATAAACGACGAGTTGTGGCAAACGCAGCTGATTTAACACCTGGGGTACTGTAAATTAACTTTGATAGAATCATTTTACTGGTATATTCAATAATGGGTCATCTTTTATGATGTCAAAGCAAAAGTGCATTCACCTCATTTTGTAAATTATATCAAGTCCTGAATGGCTATGTTAGGGTCGTTTGATGTTTTGTTTAAATCATCTATAAATAAATACTCAGTTAAACTTAAAATATTAAGTATATGTTTTATTTGGATAATCACGAAACACATCTCCAAAGGAGTAATGAGAAATTTCCAGAATCTGGTGGCTGCCAAATAAGTTTGAGGAAGGCTATTTCCCATCTTAGTTCTGGGGAATCAATAACACGCATATTTTACAGCTTCATTGCTAGTATAACCCAAATTTCAATTTTATAAACCTCAAAAGCAAAATAAAATAATGATCCTGTAACTAGATATGCCATACAAGGAGAAGTTCTGTGACTAGATTTGCAACACAAATATTGATTTGGTGACTAAATGTGCTTCACAAATAAAGATTCTAAGACCAGATGTGCTACACAAGTATTATTTCTGTCACTAAATGTGCGGCACAAATGAGGATTATGAAACTTGATGGCCACACAAATGAAACAATGATTTTTACATATTTAGAGTTTCATTACCAGCTTAACCAAGACTGCAATTCTTCAAATCTTGAAAGAAAAACAAAGGTAGTGATTCTGTGACTAGATGTACCAAACAGGTGAAATGTGAAACAAAATAGTGATTCTGTGTCTATGACTAAATGTGCCACACAAGGAGTAAATATGTTACTAGATATATCACACAGATAGTGATTCCATGACTAGATGTGCCACAAAAATAGTGATTCTGTAACTAGATGTACCAAACAAATGGTGATTCAGTGATTTTGTGACTAGATGTGCAGGAAATATAGTTTGTCCATGACTAAATGTGCCACACAAGAAGTAACTATGTTACTAGACACATCACACAACGAGTGATTTAGTGACTAGATGTGCCACAAAAATAGTGATTCTACATATTTCACAGCTTTATCACCAGCAAAATCCAGATTCCAATTTTAAAAATCTCAAAAGAAAAATAAGTGATGCTGTGCTACATGTGGCACACAAATAGTGATTCTGTGACTAGATGCTACACACCAGTAGTGATTCTGTGACTAGATGCTACACACCAGTAGTGATTCTGTGACTAGATGTGACACACAAGTAGTGATTCTGTGACTAGATGTGACACACAAGTAGTGATTCTGTGACTAGATGAGGCACATAAGAAACACACAAGCAAATGACACCTATGAATTTAAAAGAAGTTCTACATATGCTACATAACATACATGTATGTCTCATTAAAAATATTGTTCAATACTCAGACCTTTAGTAAACAACTACAAGTGGGTCCCAAGAAGCACACCCCAGGCAATCTGACAACAATGAAACATTACAGACAAACCATTACCTACATTTCTTACAGATTGACCAATTATCACCCATCACACCTTAAAAACCCACAGCCTACCGGTTATAAAGACAGAGATAAAAAACATATCGCTATACATAAACCAAGAATCACTGAGGTTACATTTAATAGGGTAAATTATACAAGTATTGTATAAAGACGTGAGATAACAGCGAGTGGTCTCCATGTTTCTTTATGAAAACTGTCAAATATTCTGCGAACCTCATATCAAGAAACAACGAAAAAAAGGTATAGAAACCTTCTACTGTGTTACAAAATGTTTGATGTGATTATAATGGTCCACTATTCTTCCATATTCTATTGAGGTCTAAGTTCACTTGGATTCAAACCACATATCTTCTCTCCCATAAGATTTTTACTCTAGACAATACTTTACTATTCCCCATCACCATCTCTAGTACCATTCATTATGAATCATTCATTCTAAATATTTACTTTGCCAAGTATCAATGACGGTACTCTGAAGTTTGTCAAAAAATACTGAGAAATACTTGACCCAAAAATTGTAGTTGTTCTACCAACAATACTTACATGTAACTAGTGCAAAAATATACAGTCTAAATGGCAATTAATATTATAGTACATTATTATGAATTTCAAATAAGGAATAAGGCATACATGGTAGAATGTATTATTGTACAAAAGAATTAAAAAAAATGATGAAAGAACAAGAATGTTGGAAATAACAAGACAATATTGCTACAAATTACTGCTAAAAATCCACCAATGTATTACTTCCAAAATCAGGATTTGTAAACATATTTTATTTTTGAATAATACAGTGTCAACCCTGGAACCCCCTGATGAATATTCAAAACATGAAAGGTTGAAAAGTTGAAGGGTACAACTACCCCCCCCCCCCACCCCAACAAAAGAAAAGAAAAATAGGTAAAAACGTGTAAATACTGAAAAGTGTTTATCCTGTTAAGACCCTGCTTATAGATTCTTTAGGATCCTGATGCAATGTAGGCAAGAAAGTTTACTGTACCTCATAGTTTAAACATATGAAAATCCTTGAAGAATATCTTTATGATAAAATGTGGGATAACGTACTGTATCCACAATTTGCAAGAAATTCACATGAAATGAAAAAGAAAAGGGGAGGGGTGCAGGGGTGGCTGAATTTGGAATGCAGAAAAACCAAAGTATATACTGCATGCGCATGCTAAAAATTCACTATTAGCAAGCCACATAACTGTACAAAGCATACTGTACTTCATAAAGAGGAGACACACTGTAAGCATGACAACTGAAGTCAGACAATTTCTTGAGTGTTTTCACTACTAACCACAGTCCCCTTGGTGAGTTAATTAAAGGGTGAACGAGGACGGACCATGCATTACCTCAGGATAATGAACACTCTGTGTTTAATGCATATGATGCACTGGTAGGACACAGTCAAGTGCATACTGCACATCAAAACTTTAAAGCACAGGTCCCAAGTCTTTAAACCTTGTTCATTCATACACAATCATATTTTGATTGAAAATATGAAAACACTCAAGAAATTGTCTATTTTATCACATGAATACAGCACAACCCTGAGCAAAATGGAGTACCAAAAATGAGAGTGCTAACCATTACCATGAGTTTATCTCGGGTTCATGCCCAATAGTTGACCATTAATGGATATATAAATGTTGAGGTTTCAAACTACCTACAGTATCAATGAACATCATTTAACAAATAAAGGTCACAATGTCAATCCTTGTATCTTTCCCAGAACACAAGCCTTAAAACTAGCAACTGTACCTAACCTTTCCTCTTGGGAAAGATCCTGCAGGGTTAAAGTCACAAAAGTGTCACGACTTAGATGCACTATAACTCATACTGAGACTCTTACAATAAGTCTACTCTTTATCAACAGAAGACTAAAGGACTACAGCCTAGTGGGCAATATCAGGGAATCTCAGAAACCACTAACAATTTTTATCATATGCAATTCAGACCCATGCAGTATTGCAGTTTGCCCATCACTCAGGATATTACATATTTCCCATAATGCAA
The DNA here is from genome assembly GCA_037179385.1 of Holothuria scabra. Taxonomy (NCBI): domain Eukaryota; kingdom Metazoa; phylum Echinodermata; class Holothuroidea; order Aspidochirotida; family Holothuriidae; genus Holothuria; species Holothuria scabra. The sequence goes on along the minus strand of CM074189.1, from coordinate 9,033,832 downwards.
TGCAAAATTGGGAAACAATTAACTTTCAAACATTTGCAATTCAACCTATCATGCAACTGACATGAAACTCACCACAAAACCAGAAGAAATTCACAAACCTTATGAATCTCTTGAATAATGCAACCCTAAAATTATTCTCTGTAAAAAGATTTTAATGAATCTGAGAGCAGACATATTAGGCTGATACCATCATACTGTAACTTAAAGGATCGACCACCCAAAGATACCACTTTCAGAGGAATCTCATGGGACTTCCTCCACAAAAACTCTCCAAAGACAAAATAATTGTATTTCTTGAATACAAATTTCCAATGTGGTGTCAAAACAGCCTCTTTAAAAAATACTCCTATAAATGCATCATGACAGTAGAGTGTGAACAAAATAAAAACAACCTGGTGCAAAAATTTAAGGGCCATGGTTTTAAAAAATTAACACAAAAATTATGTACCATATCTGATGGTTTTCTGTATACCTAAAAATTGCTACCTGGGGAAATACTGTAAATAATAACATACTTACATTGAAGTGGGACTCAACACGCAACTGGAATGTACTAAAAGAGAAATACCACATGAATTAACTTTCAACAGGTACTTTTGCCTAGTTCAATTGCAACTCGGTTTTCTTTGGAAGGGAGGGATGGGGCAAGGAGAAGGGCCAAAGGGCTTGCCTCATCAAAGCACCTCTACACCTGTCCCATTCCACCAAGTGTATTGCTTGGTCAAATACAATCAGTTGTTTCTATTGAACATGTGGTACCAGACTGTAGCACATATCCTGTGATCGGTAACGTTTAGTATCAGCGTGGTTCTTGTGTGAGATATTAAATAAGCAATTGGTTAAAGTGATCTTGAGAAGTCACATTTGTAAAATATCTGGGGGAGTAGAACTAAAAGCTTCTTTTTGAGAATTTTTGAGAATGGGCATGATCAATTTTTCTCAAATGCATACAGTAAGCAAGTAATTGCTATTCATATTAAGCACATCTGTCTACTGTGTACACAAGATCTTGTAATTTTAAGCAAGAAAAATGTACCTTCAAGCAGAGACCCTATCCTATGCACTCTCAACTAATTCTGCTTAAATTTAAATTACAAAACTTACAGTAAATATTTCATTTTGAGATAAATATCATATTCTTCCAATGCCCAATACCATACCAAACTTTAGAAAATGAATGCTCTCAGTGTGATAAAATACTGAATACACACATTCTGAAATGAAGAAGTTCATTGTGTAGCTTAAGTCGTTGATGAACGAACCAAACGCATGTTTAGAGCAGCTTATTCAGTCCCATCAGCTGACTGATCTTCAGCATTGCTGCCCTTGGCTTTCTCTTCAGCCTTTTCTCTTTTTGGCTTGACAACTTTGTCATAATACCTGTACATGGCTCTGAAGTGAAGATCTTGTAGGACCACATGAGGTCTCTTCTCTTCCAAGAAATTTTTTGAGTTGGATGGTGTCCATCGCTTTTTCTGAAAGGAAAAAAATATCATAAAGTGCAATATGTCTTCTGCTATCAATGATTTACCAAAAGTATCAAAATAGGATGTCATTAGGGGGAAGCTGCTACAAACTTTTGTGCTTTCAGTAAAACCAGAGAAAGATCACTAAAGGTCATGCTTCATTAAATACTTTCATACTTTCATGGCATGTACTCCAATTCCAAAGAGGTTTATCCAGTGTACAAAACTGATTTTTCAGCTACAGTAAGTGTACATAGAACTTTCTGACATCAATAACATCATATTTGTGATGCACCACAGCAGATTACAGTAGGTACTATGTCAACCAATGTACAATTAAAATACAGCCACTTTCATTGAATTTTATTTTTATGCATTTCATTCCAATTTGATCATCTTGACCAAATGTATCAATTACTTCAAAATGCCATCATGTGTCCATGATTTTGATTTCAGAATAAAGCATTCCCAGAGCTCTTACCAGCAATATGAAAAACTCAAAACCGTGCAGTCAGGAGGTCATGTATTCAAGATTCTAACCCAGCCATACTAAAGACTTTATAAACAAAAACTACTACCATTGTGCTTGGTGCTCACTGCTCAGCATAAGCAATGGAGTAGGAAAAACAAGCCAGTGAGCCACAACTCTAAAAAGGCCATGGCTGGTTTGACTTGGACCAATTGGTTGGAAACTAGGCCATGAAACTCCATCTATCCTAATCTGTAGTCCACATAATACCTGATCTTCAATGGAGTACCTAAACCAGCCAGTTGAGTCACAACTGGAAAAAAGACTGTGGCCAGTTACACTTGGACCAATTGGTTATTGGAAACTGGGCCATAAAACTCCATCTAACCTAACCTATAGACCACATAATACCTGATCTTCCATGGTACAGTAGGTCACATTAAGTCAAAATGATTTTCACACAGCGATATCAATAAATAAAATACTTTGGACACATAGAAGCAAAAACGATGACATTAAAATACACAATTCACTTTGACTTTTCAATGTTACAACATTTGATGAAAAGAATGCATTATAATCATTCATCTTGTTTCTTTACTTTGCAATATAGTATACAGTCCATAAAGAGGGGATAGCATAGGGGGCCGAGAGACCAAAAATTTAAATAATAAAGGCTCCGCAAAACTGAAATTAAGAAAAGGCTTGCGAGACCAAAGAGGTGAAAGGGTTTACGAGACTGAAATGGTGAAGAGGTTTGCGAGACCAACAATGGCCAGAAAAGAAAAGGTCTGCAAGACTGAAAACAATAATAAGCCTAAGAGCCTGAAAATGAACATAAATTAGCAGAATTTTAATGTCGTTCTCCCAAACCTCTCCGCATTTTCTGTCTTGTGGACCCTATTTTTTCAGTCTTGTGAACCCCATAACATTTTCTGTCTCACAATCCTTTGGTCTCATGGACGTACAGTCTCGTGCGCTGCAACCCATAAAAAGCTTGTTAACCCATGCATTAAAGGGCTTCAACATTTGGAGAATCATAGCTGTTTAGTGATGATTCAAAAACCAAAACACATATAACAGCAGTAGTGAACGTGGAAGACCTGCCCTTCAGATGACACCATTTAGTAACACAACATGTCCATGTTTCACTTCTACGAAATATGACAGATGTTGCCTTTAACTTAGCTAATCAATACTGTCTGTCTCCGATTGAGTAAACACTTAAATGGGCTAACCAATAAACCTTACAGTAGGCTTTATATTTATTTACATATATATATATACAGTATACACAATACCCTTCAGAATTTTTCAGAATCTAGGAATCTAGATCAGTCTTATAAACCTTTCACGACAGAAACAATGAATTAAGTATTCAGATCAATTTCTGGGAAAAGTGAACAAGGAACAAAGCTACTGTAACATACTGCACAACTAATAAAAGTTTGGATCTCTTTGATGAAGAAACAGGTAAAATAGCATACAGTACCACAGAATGGGTTGTAATACTGTATGAATGAAGCTGATTTCAGTCAAATCTGCCTGGCAATCTGGCATTATACAGGATAAAAAAACAATCCATGTTTTGGATTGATTATTTCACTTGAATTTGGAGAGTTTTATGTCATACCTTAAACCTTTGGTTTAATCACAAGTTTGCTTTGAAAGTGTTTAACTTTTCGGCACTAAATAGAGGGTAGCTCGAATGACAACTCAATTGATGTTGTAATTCAAATTCTCTGGGAACACTTGAAGGCCATTCTTGCGAGTATTGTATTACAAAAGGTCAACTTTTGGGACAATGTGTTAATTATATTGATGTGTACTGTATAAAGACTTAGCAATCTATGCATACTAACCATATCCAAAATGGATTAAACAAAACACACAGTACTGCAGAACATTTCCCATACTGTGAAATAATCAACAATGCATATCACATAATGTACTGGTACTGTTAAAAGCTACAGGTCATAAAAGAGTTATGGCTGATTGGATAAGCTGAATCAAATGATTTGTACATTGACACTTTTAATAAATGTATTACACTGGTAGAATCACATGCAAACCTATCAAATCCTGAAAAAAATGCATGAGCAACCATACTGGCTTGGTATACAGGTGAATGTATTTTCACAAGTTCTGGGGAATTAAACTACCTTTATATTCAACAAATAAAAAAATAAAATACTTAGACAAGCCCCAAAATGCATCCTGTAGGGTATAATGCTACTGTTCTGTAAATAAAGACTACTACAGAACACACTTGTGCACAACATTGGCCCATGAAGCTTACAGTGGTGGTCTGGAACTACCGTACAGTAGCTACTGTAAAGAGTGGTTTTACTGTTACTACGTAGGACCAGATGTAGGGAGAGTTGTAACAAGTCGCTCAATTCTGCGGCCGAGTCCAGTCCTTTGCTACTTTCAGTGTGACTCAAGTTGAGTCAATGACTCGAGTCGAGTCAATGACTTGAGTCACTGTTCTATTTCTATGAGGAAAATCATGATACCATCCCTCGAGTCATTACCCTTTTGGAAATTTGTGACTGGAGTCATGACTCGTACTCTGTATGTAGGCTCAGAGGAGATCCATTTTCTGAAATGTTGATTTTCATAATTGTCCATGGTTTGGGGGGGGGGAGCCCTCCATTGTGAAAACTTCTGAATAATTTTTCTATTTTTGAATTATCATCATTTAGTGAGGATTAAAGTTATACTATTCTGCCACACAGTGACCTGCCTTTTGCCTACAGTAGCAAAATGGGTTTCCTGGAAATTTTGCTCAACACTTCCGATTTCCTGACATCAGGAAATTTCCGAAACTCTTACATCTTTGAGCCACTGTACCAGTGCCCTATGCTAGATAATGTAGCGCTTAAATGTATTTGTCAAGCCCTTCTGCAAGCTTCAACACTAATTTGTAGAGGATTAAACCAAGTATCTGAAGAAAGTGAATACTTACGGTAGGCTACTAGAGTGTAGCCTACTGATCAGAACTTAGACTCTTTACAAATTAGAATAAAAGTTGTACATCAACATTTTGAAATTGATGTTAGAGTAGCATCAAACTCTATGCTCAATACCAATGGTAGAATACCAATGATAGAAAAATCCTCAAACTCATAGCACCAGGCAACGCAACAGATAACTGTGCTAATGAATATTCACACTGTATGTTTTAGTCAAACTGTCAAAAACAGTACGAGAGTGGATACTTTAAACTGCATACTACTGTACAGTATGTGCCCAAACATTAATGCAAAAGTCGCTCACTACAAGTTTGCAAAACACTTAACCATTTGTTTTTTTACTTATTTACCTGAATGAGGTAGCACCCAACTAATGTGACACTCCTTGTTCTTCCTGCCTTACAGTGAACATACACTGTATCACCTTGATCTGCATACTTCTGAATAAATTCAACTCCAGTTTCAATATCTTCTGTGGATGGGGAAGAATAGTCTACTGTTGGGAGATTCAGGAAGTCAACACCATTGGCCTCCCAATCCTGTAAATTGGGAACAAAATTCAAAGAAGAGTTTCAATTATTAATACTTCTTTCAAAACATGTAAGAACAACTTTTAATACTTCAACACCTACTGTTCAACCTAAACTGTTAGAAAGAATTTCTTGCTCACTTTCTAACCAGCTGGGGAAAGTCGGATCAACTACAACCTTTTTTCCAGTCATGGCTCACTGGCTTGTTTTCTATACTTCATTGCTCATGTTGAGCACCAAATACAATGGCAGTAGGTTACATGCAGCAAGCACACTGACAATAGGTTCCATTGCTCATGTTGAGCACCAAATACAATGGCAGTAGGTTACATGCAGCAAGCACACTGACAATAGGTTCCATTGCTCATGTTGAGCACCAAATACAATGGCAGTAGGTTACATGCAGCAAGCACACTGACAATAGGTTCCATTGCTCATGTTGAGCACCATATACAATGGCAGTAGGTTACATGCAGCAAGCACACTGACAATAGGTTCCATTGCTCATGTTGAGCACCAAATACAATGGCAGTAGGTTACATGCAGCAAGCACACTGACAATAGGTTCCATTGCTCATGTTGAGCACCAAATACAATGGCAGTAGGTTACATGCAGCAAGCACACTGACAATAGGTTCCATTGCTCATGTTGAGCACCAAATACAATGGCAGTAGGTTACATGCAGCAAGCACACTGACAATAGGTTCCATTGCTCATGTTGAGCACCAAATACAATGGCAGTAGGTTACATGCAGCAAGCACACTGACAATAGGTTCCATTGCTCATGTTGAGCACCAAATACAATGGCAGTAGGTTACATGCAGCAAGCACACTGACAATAGGTTCCATTGCTCATGTTGAGCACCAAATACAATGGCAGTAGGTTACATGCAGCAAGCACACTGACAATAGGTTCCATTGCTCATGTTGAGCACCAAATACAATGGCAGTAGGTTACATGCAGCAAGCACACTGACAATAGGTTCCATTTATAAAGTTTTTGGTACTGTATGACCCAGCCAGGCATCTATGCAAGTCCATGCAATAACCACTTGACTGTGTATCTGACTGCAAAACCTTAAGCCAAACATGTCCATATCATTCTCCACCACCCTAGGAAGGCCAGGGGCATGGTTGGATAAAATCAGGGAAATGAGAGTACTGAATTGCTGTTGACAGTGCAAATACACCTTAAATTTTCTGCAGTAAGTAACTGCATTTCATTTGACATGCCTGCACAGGCCTTCAGTTGAAAGTGTGCTTGCACATCATCCCTTACCTAAAATCATTGTAAGGAGTGCAGTTTTTATGTACAACTTGATAAAGAATGGGAACTCAAGCACCTTTACTAACATTTTGTAAATCAGCACCCAAACCACTCTCTCTTATTCTTTAAGAGTGTAAGTTGTACCATACTGTGCCTGGAAAAATCTTAAACCCAAGGCCTGCTCTTCTTACCATACAGGTACATGTATTGACTGTATTCTATTGACTGTATTCAACTCCTAACTTCATAATATGGTCATAATTTTATAATACTGCATAGCTCTGTTTTTACATAATGGTTCAACAGCATGACAGGAACAAAGAGCTGCCTTCTGATATGACAAAATTACTTGCCTCCCATACTCTTTAGCTTCTCAATATTGCTCTGTGTCATATTATGAACACAAATGTAGCTATGCCACTTTAACTCCAAATCAATGTGCTGTGCGGTATAAAATCAATATCCTATGGATGAAGGCTATTTCTTTTCCATTTTATTTGTTTTTTTTGGTGTAGACCTTTAATAAAGTTCACGCTCATTACATCATGTCACCAATCTTGAAGTGCAGTTACAGTATGTTGCAACCGCTGTATACTACCATGTGAGTCAGTGACTACTGTATTAACCACACCCAACAGGGAGCAATATTGTAAAAAAATACTGTATTTGTTTACAAAATACACTACTGTCTGTATACCATAAAACATTTTGCAAAGTGCTGTGTATAACAGGGCATTTGTAAAACATTGGAATAATACAAAACTTGTAATTTGGCTTGCTTTTGTTGTTGTATGAATATAGAGTATCCTCAATATTATTATTATTATCATATTCATTGCACTTTTCTTCCATTGAAGGGCATACTGTATGTACAGTCCAACATTTATAGTACATTTACAGCAGTGGCGTAGCTAGGATTTTCTCCAGGGGGGGCAAAGGTATGAAATTTCCCCCAAACTTTTCCCGGTCAATGTGTATGTATTTCATATAAATATGCAAACTTACAAGTATAACAACATTACCTTGACATTTTGTAATATTACCTGCATTTTAATCTTAAAGTATAACATAGAACAATGGGAAATAACAAAGTATATTATTTTGGTAAACAACATCCGGTTTATTTGTATGTGCTAAAGCAGTGGCGTACGCAGGATTTCTCTGAAGGGGGGGGGCATGGGGTGTGGTCTAAGGGGAAGGGTGTCCGGCAATTATTTGACGTTTTCAAGTAGCCTACATGCAAAATGGTGCAACATTTTCGACTTTGACAGGAACAATGTTTAAGGTTGAATCGTGGTGGTTCATGAGGATAAAACTGAAACTTTGGTGTCTTTACATGCAGTCTTATGCCATTTATGCTACCTTACGAAGTAAAACTTGTCATTAAATTTGCACACTTTTAGAAGTCCAAATAAAAGAGCATTGATCGGTATTTGTGGTTTTTCTTGGTCACAAAAAGTTATTTAGTCATAAAGATTATCTAAGCGGAGCGCCACCATTTAGTTAGGCGCGGGCTGAAAATTTGGAAAAATCAGACCCCTTAGGTGGCCGGAAATAGCATTTTCCAGGCTAATACGAAGAATCTAGCCAGTCGCTTTCTTCTTTTGTCGTTTGCAATAAAATGCTCACTTCAAAATATGTTCGCAAACTGCAAAGTGATCAGAGAGTTAAGAGCTTATTTTACTCCAAAAATGTAATTTTGCCCAAAAGACCGAGCGAAGCGCCACCATTGGCTGGCGCGGAGCGTAAAGAAAATTTCGAAAAATCAGACCCCTCAGATGTATTTATGCTTGTAAAGAGAATCTAAACATGCAGTCTTTTTTATCGATGCCACCAGTGGGAAATAGGGTCTACCTTTTTAAGTAAAAATTGGAATTTGACAGAATTTGCCTAGGTCTATTTTTAGGAATAAAAAAATTGGCATCACTGAAAGACCTTGCAAGGACAATCCTTCCCTTTTGAAAAATTGGGTGTCCTTATAAGCATTCTGGTGCCACATATGCTATCTTTTGAAGTAAAATCTGTGTTAATAAAGTTAGACTACGTACTTTTAAGAACAAAGAAAAAATGGCATCAGTGAGGGGGGCATGGCCCAATGGTCTCCTCTTCGCACGACACTAAGGAGGCCTAACAGTGGCTCGATCACACAGGATATCCTGTGAGAAAAGCAGTCTGTTATGTGTAGAAAGCCACAAGGTACTCATTGTCCATTTATTGATACACTCAAAGTGAGCACAAAGCTATTTTCCCGAACTAGCTTGTAAGTTTCCAAGGATTAGGCTAAGTAACAAAATCTAAGTGTGCCAACGGTTCCCGTTAATTCTAATTTCTAGATTAACTTTAAGTTTATCGTTGGCCATGGATTGTTTCAGCCCGATCCATCGTTATGTACACAGAGTAAAATCGTACAGCTACTGCTAGCTTGTAGAAGAACATAACAACCTCGGGGGTCTACGGTAGTGACTTGTCAGTTTTCACATCCTTTTACTGATGAATTCCCAAAGTATCACCTGAATAACAGCTTCATGTGCACTGAAATGCACTGATCATAACCCCCGTGCGTATACAAGCACAAGAGAACATGCAATCTGCTACGCGACGAGGGCATTTCAGTGGAACATGAATTTGACCGGTTCCTGAGACACTGACGAAATCTGAGTTACTTTGTTGCATGAAAATACGAATTATGTATTTGAAATGTCTCACAATTTCTTATTCTAACAAAAATTCTGAGAAATTTTTGTGAAATTTTTGTAATAATAAGAAGATTCATCAAATTTCCCAATTTTCATCAAATTTCCCCAAAAATTTTTCCAGGGGGGGCAACTTGCCTCCCCTGCCCCCCAGTAGCTACGCCACTGATTTACAGTAAGTACTGTTGATTCTCAATTTCTACAAAGTACTGTAGTTATAAAACACTATTATCTTGTACCTACCTCCTTATTTATAGTACATTTACAGTAAGTACTGTTGATTCTCATTCTCTACAAAGTACTGTAGTTATAAAACACTATTATCTTGTACCTACCTCCTTATTTATAGTACATTTACAGTAAGTACTGTTGATTCTCATTCTCTACAAAGTACTGTAGTTATAAAACACTATTATCTTGTACCTACCTCCTTATTTATAGTACATTTACAGTAAGTACTGTTGATTCTCATTCTCTACAAAGTACTGTAGTTATAAAACACTATTATCTTGTACCTACCTCCTTATTTATAGTACATTTACAGTAAGTACTGTTGATTCTCATTCTCTACAAAGTACTGTAGTTATAAAACACTATTATCTTGTACCTACCTCCTTATTTGCCACAAATCTTTTAGTTTCATGTCCTTGACAGAGGGAAACAACTGCTTTTACTTTCTCTGTTTTTACCAGCTGTAGGAAAATGGAAAGAAATACTGTAGATATACTGTATTTACATGCAGTAACACTACAGTAAAAACTGAAATACATTCTGAACAGTATGTAGTAAATGGGGAACAAAATTAGATTATTTTATTGACCGGCAGGGAACATATATTACTTAACATAGCTAGTTGCCTTAACTTAGAAATCTTCTGGTTTAATAATCAAGCCATGTCCACTGCATTTATACAGTACTGTACATGTTGTTTAGTGACAGATTATTTTCCCTGCCATTGCTTAATTAGGCAGAGCATCATGCACAATTAAATTTGGTTTCATTTTCAAGGAGCATAAGACACAGTAGTGTGCTATGATGCAACTGTAGATCTGCAGCCCTCCAGTATTGTAAACACCTAATACTGTACTGTACATGTAACAGTACAGTACTGTACAGTATGACAACTATAGGTTCATTCAGTCTAGGAGGCCTTTGGACTTTGGGCTGACAAACTGTTTTGACCAACTGTACTGTATACTTTGGGTGCTCTGCAGAAATTTTGACATTTGCCAAGGTTTCTCCTGGCATTCTATCTGTGAGCAGCCCACCTCACATTTTTTGACTTCACTTCCACCTCACACAAAATTGTCCCCTGCAGTGTACTAACTATTGAAGAACTAATAATGCCCCCTCCCTGTTGGAGTCAAAGCTAGCATCATTTTACCCTGGGCCTAGCACTACCTCACAACCACTAGTGCAGTACCAGAATGTAAGTTGATTCAAACTACTTAAACATGGAGCATATGGTAAAGGGCAGAGTTATTTATATCTAACTGGCCATTATGTCCAAGTCACTTATGTTTTTCCTTTGTCCACCTGCTGATCCTGGCCTTTTAGATAAATGACTCTCCCCTTAATTTAATACAGTAATCCAGTTAAGAATATGGCAGCTTTTGCCTGAACTCCCAGAAGTAGGCCTTATAATTGTGCATGGTAGAGTATTTCGGATTTTTCACATGTATCACAATTCTAACAACTGGTTTAAAGGCAGCCTTCCATCTCAAACTACTGTAAACTAATATTTAGCAGTAGTCTACAGAAATTCTCAATTGACACGTACAGTTCCTTGATTGACAGCAGATTCACAAAACTGCCGAGTATTGCACTATATTTGACAGCATGTCTCACAGTATGTACCAGTAACTGTACGGTCTGTACTGTGAGTGTTATTATAACATATTTGTGCCTTGTAGGCCTACAGACTACCCACTATGAACAAACAATCAACTGGGATTGTGCCTGGGAGGGGACTTTAGTAAGCACAGTACAGTAAGTTGGGAGAATTGGAGCTGTCTGTGGTGATAACTTCCTTTAATTCCTACTATACTTTACAGTGAGCTTTGCAGCTGGACCCCACATTTTAAATACCTTTAGTATGCCCTGAATAGTACTCCAGTAAACCACAAAATAGGGTGTAGTATTTGTGGAAAATTCCAGCAAATTCCATGTATGACCACCTGCTTTGTCTTTCATACTGGTTTTAATTTTTTGTTGCAATATATTTTTCATCCATACAAAAAAAAATCCCTTTTGTCAGATAAATACATACACCCCATCAAACATGCCAGACATCCTATCATCTGCCCCTTTGACAGAGAACAAATGCTGCCACCGCATTATTGAAGATGATTGAGTTGCAACCATGAAGTGTGCACTGTACCTTTAATGTATAGTACAGTAAGGTCAGTTTTGTGAATCGGGACTAAGGGTATTGTACAAAGTGTACATTTACAGGGGATTGTGCTATTTCTACCATTTGTATAGTAATGGAAGCTCCACACTTGAATGCTCATTAACTATGTAAAGTGTGTTGCTACAAGTCAAAAGGGGAGCATGGAAAATAGCCACATCACTTTATAAGTGTTTGGAAGAAGGAAATTCTGTTACTAGGGCACATCAACAAAATGTATGTTTATGGACTGAATGCCAACTACAGCACCTACATGTAGCTAAGTACTGTATCACACTGACTGCCACAATGTATTAGCATTGCTGTACTGTACTATACAAGACCCTCTCATGCTTTTGTTACCAAAGGTTTTGGGGCCAAGGATCTTCTACACTTTCCACCATTCCTTGTTCTTTTTTCTTCACAACCTCTACTTTTATTTCTTTTTTTTTAACAAATATTTTAACTGTTCCATGGCATATGGTTGAATATCAAGTTTTCCACTTCCTTCATGTTTACACCCTAAACCCTATAATATTTATAGCGTAATACACTACTGACCCCAATTAAATGCAGGTTGGGTTACATTAGTTAACATTTATATTAATATTCCATACATGCACGGTATTTTTCACATGATTTGACAGTTTTGCCTGATTTTGCTTGAGTATTGCAGCGTTTGGTATCTGGACAACCCCCACCCCCATAAGACTCCAAGGGGAGCCTTACTGTACCCCCTTCCCTTAGACAACACCCTCCCCTCCCCAATCTGGCGATCACTGTCCTCCTTTTTCAAAAGTAAATACCATATGGTAACCCCAACCAAAGGAACAAGAGAGATAGCTTTGCAGCTGATGGGGTTTGCAGTCTAAATTTTAACAGGTTTCTTTTCCAAGAGTAAGTCTTCTTTAGATTTTTGGAAATGGTCATGAAACCATTAAAATAAAAATTATCAATTACTGTTTGATAACCGCCAAAATCACGGTATGGGCTGCTGTACTGTAGATCAACCACCTACAACAGTAACATTATGCATTCACTGATCACATGTCTCACAGAATGATAAGCTAAGATATATTAGCTTACATTCTTGGTTTTCTTCATTTTTTGTGTCAATTTGTCCTGCAAAGAGTAATTGTGTAAAGAACAAACAGTACATCTCTTAAATTTTGAGAAATTTAATTTTGAATTCAGAAGGCAAACATAATGAAAAAGTTGCAGTACTTCCACAAAGGATCACTGGTGATATGGTACTCATATATTAAAGTACACCAGTGCTTTTCATGTATTGTATAGTGCTCTCAAAATGACATTTCAGATAATTGCTGGTTGACTTCAATGGAAGTCAAAGAAATTGCAAATACATGCAGGAAATTAAAAGACCAAAACTGCATTATGACTAGCCTCCAATTTATTGATTAAATGAAGTCATCATGCCTTCATTGGGTAGCAATATGTACTGTACTGTACATTGTACAATAAATGCTGCAGGTATATTCCAAGGGAGGGCTTTGCAAGTTTTTAACATTTAAAAGAATTACAGTACTTACCCATACAGGTACATTGACCTACTTTATTGTACTGTACAGCATGACTGATCACAGTGCCTAAAATTTGGGAAACTATTTGTCCCAGGGACAAGTTCTTCCAAAAAAATAATGGTCATCCCAAATTTTGGCTGCCTATCATAGAAAAACATTGTCGCAGTGCTAACAACAACATGTGCCCTACCCATTCACATTCCCACAAAGCTGAAATTTACAGTATAGCAAGTCATTTTTTCTTTCATATGACCAAATTTTTAATTTCTAGGGGGAAGCACTCAGGCACAAACATCTCAAGGTGTACCAGTGTGCATGCAGGTGTGGATCCAGTATGGTGGTACCCCTTCCCCCACCCACCTTTGATTTCAAGATAAAGACTTTTGACAAGCAAATGAACAATTAGATATGGAAAACACACTTTATGCTTCCCAGATGCTGGAATGCTGGAAAATCACATCTACAGTGTAAGGGCATCTACAGTAGAATTCAAATCTTTGGGGGAAAATGATGTAGCCTACTTTTTACTACTTGTCCACCAGCCAACTGATTTTGCACCCTAATTAGCAGTCCTGATAACAGTGTTGGTGAATTTTTTTTCATATTTTCAGTGATTTAATAAATTGGTTTGAATCAAGAAAATTGATTAAAATCAAGATTTCTCTCTATTAAAATCATAATTACAACTAACTTTAATCAACATGATTTCAAGGGCAAGAGGGGTCATTTCTAACTTACAGTACATTATTTCAAATCAAAAGTAAATCTAGTATTGTAATTTTCTCCTTATTTCTCTTCAAAAAAACTTTCAAAAAATTTTAAGGCTTCACTATTGCACTCAAGGTAAGTGAAGCAGATGCGTCTAGCAGATTTCATATTTGAGGAAAAGATATTGTTTATGCCATGAGCCAATCATGAAACAGTCTGTCTGGCAGTCTACTACTTTACACTACTTCAAGTTGGCGTGACTCACGGACTTCCTATACATGGACTGAGCATGCCACATGGTACATTGTCGCTACCGTAGTTGGTGAAAAAGCGCACCAAGATGGCCCTCTGCTACGGTTTTGAATGAAAGTTTGGACTTGCTCAAGTCAGTCCCCAGATTTTGCAAGAAAGTTAAAATATTTTTGATGTATTTGGCAAGCTAAAGTCAACATCACCCCATGTATTGCAGGAATACGATTTTCTTTCCAATTCAAGTTTAACTTTTGCTCAGAGTCATCGTCAAATCAGACGATTTATAGCTTTAACACGGCCATCTTGGTGGGCCCTTTTTGTCCCAGTCGGTGGCGACCATCTACGGATAGGGCGTACGTGTTACATACTGTGTCCATGTACAGTATATACTTCCGTGGGGTGACTGCATTTCCCTTTTTACCAACCCTGCCTGATAGTGCCACTGCACAGTATACAGTACTTTACCTTCTCCATGTCACTTTTAAATGGTAGTGCTCCAACAATGACGTTATCATCAACCCTATCATACCAATTCCTGGAGGATACCTTACTCATGACTACATTGTAGAAGAGAGACGGATAGAACCCTCCCATCTTGAAGTAGAGGGGGAGCAATGTGTTTCTGAAAGAGAAAAAGAACACAAGAAATGTTTTGTTAAATTTTTACCACACAAATTTGCAGACTTTTTATGGGGGTGAGCTACAGTACTGTAGGTTACCTTTTGCCTAAATATTAAATTCTGAGGTGTAACTTGAGCCAAGCCAATTTTCAAGACACTGCAGTTACAGTACTATGTCATTTAGAATCATCAATAGGTCCATCATTTTAGGCTTTTGTAAGGACATTATGATATTTGCCCCTCTTCCGCTGAAATGCATAGATGATGATTGGACAAGTTAGCTGGGACTCCTTAAGGTGCAATTTGCTGGGGGTTTTTTTCGATAAAAAGGCCAATTACTTATTACTGGAAGTTGCAACATTGCTGAAAAAAGTCCTTTTTGTAAACTGTAAGCGACCAAAATATTGACAATTTTCTAATTTTTATAGTAATGAAAAGGGGGTTATTTTGACAGCCTTCTTCTGGTAAGGGGGAGGGGGAAAATACCCCTTTCCCTCCTCTTTAAAGGTTGTTACAGTAGCTACAATATACTCTTTGCTAGCATCCTGTGTTGTAGAACAGAAAAAATATAGCAGAGCGCCGCCATCAATTTGCTTCTACTTAGAACATAGGGCTGCCACGACAACCATTTTTCATTTATCGATGTTGCCAGCATTTCCGTGACGATATCGCGATATTGCGCATTAGTCTTAACATTTTCCATCAGCGTCGAGGAACGCGAGGCAAAACTGATGTTTATTGCATGCAGCCACTACTGACTACACACCAAAATCATAAATCATCATAAATTATGATCATTTCAGGTTACTGACTTAAGACAATAAAAAAAGGGATTTCACAGTGGTTTAGTCATTTATTTGATTTGTTGCGATATCACATCTTGACAAAACATTGGTCGATATCGTCGGGGCAAAACTGTATCAACGATATCGGGATATCGTGGCAGCCTTTCTAGAACACACAAGAAAATTTTTGACTTTACAAAACCCTCAGGTCCAGGGGGCTGGAAAAGGTCTGCACTACCTGAAGCTGCTTTTCAAAGCTGCACTTTTCAAACATTGGGAGAGGGATGAACATACAGTAAGTCCAAACTTTTTTCCTTGGGATGACCCATCCCCAAGCTCCTGCTACTATCCCCACTGTTTCTACCTGTACCTTGTAGAGGTACACAGTATTTACTTGAACTTTCAAATTTATTTAACTTTCCTCCAATTTCAGGAAATTACTATAACATCATTCTGACATTTTGTGTAATCAGTTGCATTGCTACCCTATTTGTGACTTAGTTTTTACCATATCAATTTCTGCATCAGACTCAAAGTTACTATGTCAGTACTGTACATGTAAATGTTTCTGCCAAACATTGAATAAGAGAGGCCACAAAAATTCATAATGTTCACTATCTCCCTTTTGGCCTGAAATCATCTCTAAAGCCTCAATGTGCAATTAAAGGAAACCTCATCTAAGACAACCATTCATTTAACAGAGTAGAGAATACTATACTGTAGATTACTGTAACATTATTCAACACTTTTTTTGTTTTATACAGAGCAGTCCTTTTTAACCAATCTAAAAATTTAGATGATTTGTTGTACTGTAGACTAATTTTTTAAAGTTTTAATGTGAACTAGATTTCTGTAAATAAATACTGTATACAGTACTGTCTTGTGTTTTTAACAATTATTTTTGTCAAATAAATTTATTATACTACTGTAAGTAGCGGAAGGGCTACAGTATGTACTGGAAAAAATACAGTTTAAAATTCAAATTTGACCAGACCCTGTCACTGGCATGCTGTGTGCTGATGCATGCAGTCAGGCGCACACTAACTGCAAGAAAAAACTTCGTGTTAGAGTCAACTTTTAATATAACTCTGCAGGTAAAGCCTAAACTTCACCTTTTTGCTCCCCCCCCCCTATATGCTGAACATGTTGAAATTCACAGCAGATGCACAAAATCCTTAATTAATGATAAGTGTGATAGATACAGTACAGTACTGTATGTATAACTCTTTAAGCTGTGAGGAATCTCGGGGTTGTTGCCAACATGTGGAGTGGAAAAATGATGGGTCATGAATGTGTAGGCTACTGAATACCACTCTATGGTACTGTACCATTAAATGTAGTACAGATCGAAGTTACTTTGAAGGGCTAGCACAATTTTCATTTCTTGCACCATTCATTGGAAATTAAGTCTACAGTAGTTCTAGAACAATATTGAATGATTCAAGCTCTATTTATACAAAGAAAGAACATGAACCACAATGAAAACCAAGACCTGCACAACTGTAAAGACAACATTCAAAACAATCAGTACTGACAGTAAGGCACAAACACGGGCTATGAGTTTGTGCAAATGAACGGATTGTATTAGTTAATCACCATCTAAAATCAAACAATCCTGAAAGAGAAGCAAAAAGGCATTTCAATTTATTGACATTGTCTTGCCAACAATAATCATGTTCAGGAAAGGAAATTTGGGGGTGAACTGGCAAACTGGCTGGGGAAAAACTGGCAAGGGGTGAAATGGGTCTGGATCTGGAAGAGTACTGCACAACACTCCTAGTGGAGTCAATAATGTAGGGTTGAGTGTGCGCATGTAGCTAGTTGTCTCGTCTGAAGATCCTCAAGGCTGTGCCAGGCCCATAGCCAAAATAATGAACTTGGGGGGGGGGGGGAGGGATGCACATCAATATTGAAATTTCACCGGCCTGGGGGAGGGGTCTAAGGAGAGGGGGTGTCCCCCTCCTCTTTGAAAAATTTTTGCTTATTTTAAGGACTCTAGATGGAAAAATGGTGCGAAATTTTGCATTTTTCTTTGATATGTTTGTACTCTACTCCGAAAAAGCTGGTCTCATAACAAAACTTTGCCCCTTTTTACACTAAATGTGAAAATGAAATAGAAAAATATGGATATCATAAAAAACAAGCTGCCAACGAGGTTGTCAAGGCCAATTGGTGATGTCAAACTTTAACAAACTATGTAAATTAATCTTACCTGTAGCTTTATCAAGTATTTTCTTGCTCAAAAGAGTTTGGTTCTGGTTCTTTTTTATCGGTTAGAAAATTTCGTAACAATTTCAACTAGGTTGATCTGCATCTGCTAACTCCATTGCCCGGACACATAAAACACTCCTAAATCAGAAAGACGTTGATTTTACATGTATTTAACTGCTTTCTTGTTTTTTGTGGTATATGGTAATTCCAGACACTTTTTCCTAAAGCTGTTTTTAAATTTTTATGATAACTTCATTATTTTGTGTCTGAAGTATCTCTTTTTGCACTGCCTACAAGGCCGGCCTAGAAACCTGGTAAAATTTACATTACTCGCACATACTGTAAGAGCTTATATGACAGCTGAATGATACATTGACATGCAAAATTAGGCTCGAAACAATACTTAGTGTAACCTCCTCGACCTTCAGGGAAGGGATCTCCATGCGCCATCGATGACTAATATTTGACAGTAATAATGGTTGTGTACGTCGTTCATACTCTCCTTAACCGAGTTAAAGTGTATGTTTAGTTC
This sequence comes from Holothuria scabra, assembly GCA_037179385.1. Lineage (NCBI taxonomy): Eukaryota > Metazoa > Echinodermata > Holothuroidea > Aspidochirotida > Holothuriidae > Holothuria > Holothuria scabra. The sequence goes on along the minus strand of CM074189.1, from coordinate 9,015,392 downwards.
GAAAGTGGGAGATATTTTGACAGAATTCAGTCCACATGTTTTGAAGTTGTGGTGATTTAATGGGGATACATTTTTTCTCCTTCAGTGCAAGTTTTTCTATTGAAAAATTATGGGGGGGCACATGCCCCCCTGTGCCCCCCGTGGCTACATGCCTGGGCTGCACTCTTGAACTGCTTGGGGTCCTCGAGATCTGTGGTGTTCTCGGGGAGTAGGTTGCAGTATCTGATGGTCCGAGGAAAGAAACTGTGTTTGTAACAGTCCTTATTGGTTGGTATATTGTAAAGCTATTAGAATGGTGATGCCTGGAGGGCCGCCGGACCGGTTGTAGGTTGTTGATTGGCAAGGCTAGGAGGCCCAATCTGGCTTTGTGAAGAATTGCTAGCCTGCTGGCAGTACGCTGCTTGTTTTTGAGACTATCCCACCCTAGGTCATTTAACATTTCAGTCACACTACTATGGGGGGAATAGTCATTATAAACAAACCTAGCAGCCCTACGTTGAATTTGCTCAACCTTGTTGGATAGGGAAAAAGTATAGGGATCCCAAACAGAAGATGAATACGGACAATACAGGCCTACTGTACAATAACAAGTGAGAGATCTTGGCATTAGCTTTAACACTCCTGGGGCAGGAGTATAAATTTCTTTTAATAAAAGCCAAAGACCTATTTGCTGACGAAGTGATACCATTAATATGTCTATTCCAGGTAAGGGTATTAGAGATGTCAACTCCCAGATAAGTGTGGCAATCGGTAGACTCCGGGGTATCGTTATCTAGAATTAAAAAACTTGGGATTCCTTGAGTGGGTAATTCTCATAGAAAAGCACTTCTTGGTATTAAGGTGCATTTGCCATTTATTTTGCCACTCAGAGAGGGTGTTTACTCCTAAATCAGAAAGATGTTGATTTTACATGAATTTAACTGCTTTCCTGTTTTTTGTGGTACATGGTAATTCCAGACACTTTTTCCTAAAGCTGTTTTTAAATTTTTATGATAACTTCATTAAATTATTTTGTGTCTGAAGTATCTCTTCAAGGCCAGCCCAGAAACCTGGTAAAATGTACATTACTCGCACGTAAGAATTTACATGACAGCTGAATGATACATTGACATGCAAAATTAGGCTCGAAACAATACTTAGCGTAACCTCCTCGACCTTGTCCTAGCTACTTCAGAATTATCTGGCACTTCATTAATGTAAAATAAAAAAAGGGGACCCAAGACTGTACCTTGGGGCACGCGAGCGATAACATCCACCCAATGGGGAAAATCACCACTCACTATGACTCTCTGCTTCCAGGACTTAAGTAAATGTAGTCATGAAATGATCGGCCACCAAGCCATACTCTACATTATCACTGTACACAAGCTAAGTGAGGCCTAGCCTAGGGCCTAAGTTAGTGCCACACTGCCACTGCCAGGCTATGAAAGATTGATGTTAGCCTTGCTAATATTCAGGATTGAATTTTAACTTGTTGTATTCATGACTAAATTAGACTAACGCCAGGCCAAGCCTAGGCCTACTCCTACAGTAGGCCCTAGGCCTATCCTACAGGCTAGGCCTACAGCCCATCCTAGGCCTAGGCCTAACCAAAGGCTTGGAACATAACAAAATTAAAAAAAATTACCGTGCTTTTTTGATAAAATTCACGACTAATAACTTTGTTAAATATTTGCTATCGATGAAGATTCCTTCAAATCTGGTCGTCTAAAATGAAAAGATCAATTTCATTCCAGTTTCACCGACGTATAATCCTCACACAAAAGCACGCCTTTACACAATAGAGTTAGGCCCTAACGTTAAACTCAACCTGCTGTGGTCTGTCTTGCTCATTGCTGTCTTGTCTTCACGCACGTCGGACTTACCTTATCGAGTCGAGCATATGCATCGTAGCTGTGTGCAAATAAAAAGATTGAGTTACAACTTCATGCTTCAATGCTCTCCACACAAAGCTTTCAAACAAGCGAAGAATGTCGATGTGGCAAGAAAAATAATTAGCTTCTATGATCAACCTCAATGGCGCTTATCAGAAGCCGCTGGTGGGTGTAACACATTGTACCTATTGTGACCTGATCCGCGAAAACAATAGCATGGTCTTTGCCGAATTGATCATTTGTTTACAATTTACCACTTCCGGAAAAGGATAGGTGCATATGAGGACAAATCGGATGGAACGCGCTTCGTTCATTCCGACCTTGATAGGTGTTAACATAATATACCAGCTACTTTCCTCGTTTTTTTTTTTTTTTCTTTTTTCTTTTCTTTTTTTTTTGGGGGGGGGGGACATAGCAACGAATGGAAAAAGAGGGAGAGCAAAGGAAAACAAGGAAAGGAAAAGACGGACGGAGAAAATATAGAAATAACAGGCACACCGCGTAGTACGAAACAGATGAGGTGCAAGGGGGGTTTCTGGCCTGCAAACTCGGGTAAAAACAGTTCTTCGATTCCGTCAAAACATGGACAAAACATACTAAAAAGTGCCATTATAAGAACAAAAAATTTTCTCGCCCTCCCCACAAGTATCCCTAAGATGGCCGGAAATTTTATGCCGTTTAATTAGAATCTAGGCATTCCCATTTTCAAGTTTTCGTTAAATGTAAAATAGCAAACTGTGTGGTGATCAGAAAGCCCTTTTTTATTTTGTCCGTAAAACTTAGTTCTGCCCGGAAGAAATAAGCGGAATGACACCATTGGTTGAGGCGGAGCCACGGACTTGTATATAGATGGACTCAGAGCATGTTACGTGTAGCCTACGTCCCGCCCTATCCGTAGCTGGTCGCCACTGACTGAGACAACAAAGGCTCACCAAGATGGCCGCCGTGAACCTATGAATCGTCTGATTTGGCAACGACTCTGTAATATTCCAAGCAAAAGTTAAACTTGAATGGGGAAAATATCATATTCCTGCAATACGTGAAGTGATTTCGACCTTCCCTTGCCAAATTTCAAAAACATTTTAACTTTCTTGCAAAATATGGGGATATACTTGAGCAAGTCCAAACTTTCACACAGTAACATAGCAGACAGCCATCATGGTGCGCTTTTCTCACACGTACGGTAGCGACAATGCACCGTGTAGTATCATGCTCTGTCCATGTATTGGAATTTTGAAAAAGCACGACCCATCAGATAGCCGAAAACGGCATTTTCGGCATACGTGTAAGTAGAATCTAAGCTCTTTGAGATTTATTTTACAATAATAAAAAAGCGACATAATTATAAAGTTATCAGAAAATTAACAGGTAAAATAGAGGCTAATTTTGAAAATGAAATCTTTTCAGAAGAAAAATGATAAAAAGGGTTTGAAAGCATACTAATTTTTCCTTTACTACTTAAGTTGCAGCTCTTGCTAATGTACCGAACTGGATAGATGAAATTGTCTATGTGACTGTATAAACTCCCGACTACAAATGATCATCTTAACACCTTTCGGAAAATTGTCACATTATGAAGTGAAGGGTTTAAATGAATTTTTAGGCTTAAACTTAGACTTTAAACCTATGGGAAGACATTCTCACACTGTATCATTATAGAACTGAAAAAAGAAACAAATTCCTAATTTTTTATACCGTTTCCTGAAATAAGTTTCAGGGGCTAGATGGACGGCAAACTATTGGGCACTGGACCTAATAGAGGCTTTTCACATGACGTCATAATACTCTCCGACGACCATGTTGGAGTACATATAACTACGTAGTACACCACACTGGGCGCCCTTGCTCGTTGAATGTGTACACACCTTGCACGTGCATATCACAATGCACTCTGTGCAGTGCGTTCGGCACAAAAACACGTGTATTTGGCATAAATAGGGAGCTTTAGATTGCACGACGCGGACGTCGTTTGCCACGCAGTGACGTCACTCCGGCGTTACCCGTGACATTTCGCAACTTATTGTAGCGTTATTTTGCGTTGCGTTAAAAACGGCATAATCATTTATGACGTCACTTCGTTGTAGATGAGGTCCGCGTCGTGAAATCTAAAGCTCACCAATGTCCTCCAGCATGACGGTTCCGTGACGTAATTGCAAAGCCTCTATAAACACCCGCCCGTCCATCCGTATATTTGACAATTGACAACGGATCCAAGCCGTGACCTTTTTCAACCTTCGCCCGAATATAACACCATTTTGGGCAAAGTGTTTGCAAGACTATAGAATGTGGGCCGAAGAAAAACTTTATCACAAACTCGAATCATTGTTATCATTTTAATTTCCTGAAAAGTTTTCTCTGAACACTGGTATTACATTAATCGTCTCTTTTCTGGGCAAAGATTTGAAAGTATTCAAATAATCGGTCACCTTGTGCACTATGTTGCACGAATGATTGTTTCTCATCTTTTAAGCAAAAGGCTTCCCAAATGTGAAACAATTTTTTTTATCTCTTTTGTAATTTTGTTTATTTTTCATTTCTAATAACAGCGACTATTTTCGGGCATACCTTTTTAATTCTGAGCATTTTATGAGCTCTATGGAAAACCATGCAAATTTCTTAATATCATGTGTCTGTCGGACTTTTTTTCCAACTTCCTGCCCGAATTCTTTTCAAACTCCTGCCCGAATTTAAGAAATTTAGGGGGCACACTGTCCCCTGTCCCCGCATCCTAAATGCCGGCCGTTAGGTTGTTTTTTGAGAAAGCAACATATAGACGCCCCAATAGATCAAAGGCGGTGTGGGGTGTAACTGGCGTCTGAGTTTGTTACATGATATGAATCCTCAAATGGTCTATGCTTGCACTGTGTTCCCACTGCGTAAAGAGCAATGAACATACGTGACTTACCTGTTAGGTAACCCCAAATGTTAAGCAACTCTTTGTGCTTTGTGTATTTTAATAAAATAATATACTGACAATCTGCGACCGTAAATTAATCAGATTTGAAACCTGAAAATACCAAGTGTGCATGTGATGAGCTTAATTTCTTCCCAGAAGCGATAAGAAGTAATCAGGCAGAGAAGGAGGATACAGTAATTAGTAACAAAAAGGTAAGAAGGAAAGTTTCACTAACTGACTGACTGACTGGCTGGCTGGCTGGCTGGCTGGCTGGCTGGCTGGCTGGCTGGCTGGCTGGCTAACTCAATTGATTTTTAGGACCCCGTAAGGATCAGGCCCCTGCAGCTGCTTATCCGCATGCAACGCGCTTTTTGAAAACTCGACTGGTACGTGGACCCTTTTAAACAGCGTCCTGTGTAATTAGCAGGGGGATTTTTGTGTAGGGGATGCTAGATAGGTCATTAGGTAACATCCTCAAGTTCTCTCCCTGGGTAGTTCCCTCTACCCCCCTTCCTCCCATCCTGCCACGAAACGTTCCAATCTAATGGAACATGAACCTTAGCCTGCTAACAGTATCATAAAAAATACGGCCTTCCCTCGCCCCTACATGTCCCCACCTTTTTTTTTTTTAACTCATGGGAATCACTCGAACGCACAGCAGTTCAACCAGAACCAAATTTAAAGGCCTTATCATCCCTCACCCCATATAGTTCAAATTAGTCTCCTAATTATAATCTACTTACTTTAGCCCCTCCCACAACTGTCTAAAACTCAACTTCATCCAGACAAAATTTTAGTTAATTGCATCAGGGTGAATACACCATGACCTGTCATGTGTAGTAATCAAAACACTTGTGCAGCTTTTGTTGAGTAGTAAGAGCTATGGTAGACTTTCTCTGCATTTTTTAACTTGCTATCAAACAAAAAGCTGTGCCAATTACCAACAGGAATGCAGATTCTTCAGTGATCCCACAACTTTCAATATTTCCTCACAGGGAACCAAGAATCCAAACTTTTCTGCAGTTACAAGCTCCATATTTTTAAATATTTCAACAAAGGCAAAAATTTCAGCGCGCGCAAATTACGTCCCTAATACAGTGGTGTTCACGCTTAAAATTATAAAATTTGGTTCCCTCCCCCATTCCCGCAAAAATGTAGCTACGCCGCTGTAGACACCTTACCACGACAGGAGAAAAAAATAGATCAGCTGTCCGCCACCCACTTTGAAAGTCAAATCCAGGCCCCTGTTTCCCACCGTAGGCGACAAACCTGCAGCTCCAAGGCCTGAATGTGATCCGATATCAAATAAATTAGTGGTCGTGGCATTACATTTCGGAAGTTATGTTTTGGAACTTCCCCTATAGACTTTCAAAAATATAAATAAATAAAACTGAAAAAGAAATAAGAAGTCAAAATCAGTTAGCCTATATTGTATTAGGCAATGCAACGGTACGTTGCACCATCTCAAAGCCAAAAGGTACATTGCATGTGCCACTGGATAAGCCCCTCCCACTACGAACAGTCCAGCACTGAACCACCTAAAGTTACAAACGAAATATGTTGTTGTACTTTGCGTTCTTTAACTTCGAAAAGTACCGTATCGAAAATTAAAGAACAAAATCTCTTATCGATTCCAAATCCCGTGCGTAACTCACGCTCATTCAAAAGAACAATGCATCTTAATTGTAAAAGTTACTTTGAACCCCAAATGGTGATATGTTAGCAGTGGCGTAGCCAGGATGGGATTTTTTGGGGGGCCTAGGTAACAAGTGGGGGGGCCTGGTACCTCCGAGGGTCAGGCACGGCAAGACTATCTAAGCGGAGCGCCACCATGGGTTGGCGCCTAGCGTACAAGAAAATTTTGGGCTTTAAACCCCTCCAGATGGCCGGAAACGGCACTTCCCATGTGTTTTAAGCTGGATGTACCCAGCCTTGAAATACGAATCTCATGTCTGCGATGTCTCAATAATGAAAATAAAAAATCAATCTATGAAAAATGGCAATACATACACTTTTTAGGGACCCCAAAACTGGGCACTTCTGATCTGTGGCCTGGGGGATGAGACTAAAGGGAGCCGGTATCTCCCTTTCCCTTGGAAAAATTGTAAACCTCAGAAGCAGGTAGATCGCAAATGCGGCAATATTTGAATCTAAGCGGAGCGCCACTATCAGTTGGCGTGGAGCGTACAAGAAAATTTTGGGCTTTAAAACCCCTCCAGATGGCCGGAAACGGCACTTCCCACGTGTTTCAAACTGGATGTACCCAGCCGCAAATGCGGCAATATTTGAATGGATTTCAGCTTACCTAAGGCAGTACCTCACCCTTTAACAGGAAAACCAAAAGTAGTTGTGTCCCCTTCTGAGAAACTTTCTTTGCGTTAGATTTCTTAGATGCAAAATGGTGCTTTGAACTGATTATAGGCCTGAGTTTTCGGATTTTCCCTTTTTGGGGAGCATGAAAAATATAAAAATATTTTTAGTTTTTGTAGAGATTTTACAAGATACATACATACTACCAAAGAAACAATGTGCAAAATGGTGCAGTATTTGTTCATCGGTACATTACGTAGTCAAAATTAAAATACTACGAATAAATCCCTCAAAATAATTGAACCTCAAAGCAGAAGTATGGATCATGCGGGAAACACATGAAATCCGGACCTTGTGGACATTTTACAAATCCCCCGGACGCCAGTGCCAACTAGTAAAAAGAGGACTTGTTGAAAAAAATCGTCCTACAGTGGCACTTGTCATGGGCAAGAGTGAGGCACGACATAGGCCTACTTGTTAAGGATGGAAGGGAAGGGGGGGGGCCTAGCCCCCCCCCCCCCCACCGTGGCTACGCCACTATATGTTAGCCTAAAATGAAAGCGCAGCTAGAGATGACGATGTTGGGGGTGTTCGTTTTCTCTTGGTGGATGTTCGGGGGACGATATTAGGTACCAGGTTCTAAAGCGAGACTAGATCGGATCTTCCACAAATATCTGAGGGGACTTAAAAATTTGACAAAACAGTCACGAGTGACTGGAAACTATAGAGTATGACCGTGAAGGAAAGTGTCGGTCCCAAGTTAACACAAAAGCGTCTGTCTGTTGTCGGGCCTTTGTATACCTGATTAATTGCTCAACAAACTTGTTCGACTATGATGACGGTGTTAAAGGTAAACAATTGTACAAAAGATGGGAAGCGGAAATATTTGAGGCTTACAAATATCTCGGATAAAAACCAATTAAAGTACTTTCATCGCTCAACTCAATCTATTAAATAAACTTCAGTTGTCATAATAGGCCTAGCACTTATGCCACCTAAACGTTTGATTATCGCGGAGTACAATCCTCATGATCCGAGATTTACTTCATGTAAAGGCTTAAGACGGATTGAAGAGCCCTTAGAGATTAAAAAGCCTGCAGAAAATAGGATTGGAAGGCGTCTATTGAATAAACCAGTTCGCAGTTTCTGCAGTTCGGAGCAGTATTGCGCAATAGGTAAAGGTCAAATGATGACAATTTTTACGTGTGCTTACAGTTGATCGCGGGATGTAAACACATGTTAAACCAGGGAGGTGTTTATTATAACACCTCCCTGGTAAAACAGTATGTTATAACAGACAGTTCACTTACGCACGCGCAGATATAAATTCGAACTTGGCGGCTATACTCGGTTTGAGATCAACCAATGACTCACATGAAGTGAATAACCTACCCCATAACTTTTGCTTAGAAGGGGCTGTTGCATATAGACCACGTAGATAAATCGAATCAAGATAGAACAAAACGGTATTGTCGGTAGGCCCCCCTTTCAGTCTCTCATATTGCGAGGAAGAACTAGAAAGCCAACAGGCTTCGTGATTCCTTGCCATATGATATATCATAGCAAACATGGAAACAAACATGACATGCATGAGATCCCATACAATTATCCTACTTGATTGAGATATAATACTAGTAAGGTCAAAACTTTTTGACCTCATGTGACCCAAAATGACCTTTCGACCCTTTAAAAACAATAGTGATCACCTTACCAACACGTCCATCAACATGAGTAATTCAAAATTAAGCTTAGTACAGAATGAGTATGGAAGTACTACCACCATGGTATGAGATCCCTCACAGTTATCCCCCTAAAAATATTATGTCTACAAAGTTTGATCTAATTGTCACCTCAAACCTTTGATTTCCACACACAAGAGGAATTTCTCACACAGCTTTAATATGCCAGAAAACTGTCTTATTACTTGATAAAGCGGTATTTTGAAACCATTTTTATCAAAAGTTTGGTCAATGGGGACAGCTCTCCATTCTGAAGTCTCTATGTTCCGATGCCTCTATGTTTCGAAAAGTCTGCATTGAGGTTAGTGTTTAAACAAGCCCTCATCGACACACTCTCCTACAAGCATTGGATCAAATACTGTGTTCTCACATACCCCGCGCTCGAGGTAACACTGTATTACCTCACGCTCGAGTAACGTGGGAATGCGGGTTAATGCGGGGTCGGTGTTTAAATTTCGATCTACCTCGAATCGCAGGGTTAAGCAGTTTTAAACATCGTGTTTGTTTTAATCAAGCAAGGTCACAGGTATTTATGGCACTGATGACAGGTATTTTCTTACATTTTGCTGTAATCGGTGTGTGAAATATTTGGCCTCTTTACTATGGTAACACTATCCAATCAACGAAACACTGGGTACGTGAGAACACAGACTGGAAAACACGGGGTTAGCCTGTGTTTTTGTCTGACTGTAAACACGAGTTAACACTGGGTGTTGCGGGGTATGTGAGACCAAGCCTAAAGAGACATCTGAACAGAGATGTGTAACCTTGGCTATTACTGACGACAATTTTTGCTTTATGGGGGAAATGCCCCACCCATTGTCTATGGTATCCTTTGCAAATTAACAAAAGCAGATATCCCTATTAATCCATAATTTAACAAGACTTTTAATTCGCCTTTTGTCTACTTATACTGTAGGTACAGCATAACATACAGTACAAGTTTTCCTTGTTTGATACACAGTATACAACATTATGCTTGCTCTTATTACCTGAACTACTTTTAAACGACAGCAGCAATGCAAAATAAAATCTTAATACTTTTGAAAAGTGTCATAAAGGGTAATCTTGAAGCAATGGTTCTACGCATTATGCTTTATGGTACACTTTTTTTTTGGGGGGGGGGGGATAGTGACATGGATAAAAATGAAATGTGAGATAATAATTCCCACTCGATGATGATATTTGACATAACTATATAATCCTTCACACATGGGGTTACTTTTTTGGTGTGGTTATCCAGATATATGCAGAGATGAGGCAAGTAGTATGCTGATACATTTTATGCTATCAAAAATTTAAAACAAATTCTAGAATGAAACTAAGTGACAAATAATCGCTGTAGAGCATATTGAAACTGTAAAGCAGAAACACCAATCTAGGCAGACACCAATGTTTAAAGTTGTGTTCAACAAAATTCCTTATACAAACACACTATTTGTTCAATTCCACCAGCTTCTATGTAAAGGACACTAATTTCGGAAGGGTGTCAATCTACAGTATTTCTAAGATGACTTTCAGTTTAGAAACTTGATCAGTGTACATGAACTTTTCCATCTCCAGACAATGGCTAGGCAAACAACTTTTATTTGTGGTCAGATGAGACAAGACAGTGTGGACAGTTATTTTATGCTGGATTTAGCAGAGGTGTGACTTTCATGGAGGTCTGACATTTTGACCACAAATAGAGTACTGAATGCCTGCAGGGAATGACAGGAGAAAGGAGTACAACGGGGTGTCATGGTTATGTACTGAGATAAAAATAAGCTTTCTTCAGAGGGTTTATACAGGTAAGAGTCAATTAACACCACTTATACAGTAAAAAGCTTAAGTCAATTGAGCTGTATGTTTGTATGAGGTAATCCTTCAGGACACTGTGGGGATAACTGGCAGTCAACTGTGAAAAATTGGGCCAGATAACTGTGACCAAATGGCAAAGAATGGGTCAGTCACAATTTGATTCACTCTATTAGGCAATGACACTTCATGTGCGCTGAAGGGTATTTGATACCAAATGATCAGTGTAAATTAGGTTCTTTTTTGTAAAACTAATTAACTGTGGTATATCTAATTAATCAATTCCCACTTCCAATTAATGCATGCTTGCATGCACATGTCCTCATGAGGACAGTAGGCACAAGGTTTGTCAAATATTAGCACTTTTTGCCACTAAATTTAATGTTTTCTTCAGGTTTTCTTTATGGTTATTGAAAAAGCAATGTAAGTATGTTACAAAAGAGATTCTTGTGCATCACACGGAGTACTCTCTGTTCAAAGTTTATACTTATGAAGTTCCACATCAGTCATCTACTTAGTGTGCATAGAAGCATCTTCTAATATTTTCAGACTATGTCCCTAAATGACCCTTATACAGACTGTTGAAACTCACATGTTCCACATCAGTTTCATGAAAATCTATTTACTTGTGGCTGCAAAATCAGCATACCCATGAGCATTGAAGCATGTATGCCAGCCTGATGAACAGATTTTGCCTTTTAAGATTTTATATTTTGCTCTTCCCACTTTTTTATGTATTAATAATTGGAACTTAATGTAATAACAGGGCACAATTTCATGCCAGAATCAACATACTGTACAGTAACTACCATGTGATGTGCCTTTTTGTGCACCTTAGACCTTCTTCCTATGAGTTTGCTTCAGTACTTTACAAATGCATTTTCAAAATTACCTCACTAAAGAATTTACATAGTGAAGTTAATAAACTGTTCCAAAAAAATTATATACCCTATGCCTATTACATTACCCATGCCAAATTATTCTTACCCTTTTACCCTAACCGCTCATGGATATTAACTTCACCAGTTATATACTCTTTTGAGATGTAGTGTTTGCAAGGTTTAGATGTTTTGAACTCTGATGACCCCAAATGACCTTTGACATCCAATAAAAACAATAGGGGTCATCCACTCAATATGGTCAATCCACTTAGTAAATATGAGATTCCTGGCAGTTACCTTTCTTGACATATGGTGTTTACAAGTTTTTGAGCTTTTCATCTCTGATGACCCCAAATGACCTTTGACCTCCACCAAAAATAGTAGTGATCATCTACTTAATATGGGCAATCCACCTGCTATGTATGAGATCCCTCACATTTACCCTTCTTGAGATACAGTGTTTACAAGGTTTTGACCTTTTTCCCTCTGGTGACCCCAGATGACCTTTGACCTCCATCAAAAACAATAGAGACCATCTACTCAATATGGACAATCAGCATGGTAAGTATGAGATTGCTCACATTTTTCCTTCTGGAGATATCGTGTTTACAAGCAATTTCCAAGGTATTTACATTTTGACCTCTGGTGACCCCAAATGACATTTGACCTCTACCAAAAAAATAGGGACCATCTACTCAATGTGGACAATCTACATGCCAAGTTTGAGATCCCTGGGGGTTACCGTTCTTGAGATATCGTGTTTACAAGCAGGCGTCACACACACACATACACACACACACCTACACACATACACACACACGACATCACCATCTCATAGATTCCTTGCCTGCCTTCGGCAAGGAATCAATAAAATAGATTGTCCAGGAACATCTCAACGATTCAGTGATATTTTCCTTGATATTTATCCTCATTTTCTAAAATTTTTAAATTCTCAGTATTTTGTTGAAGTAGTTTATGCGTCTGAGTGCCGTTTTAGGGTTTTACTAATTTTATAAATATCTTTGAACATGTGCCATATTTGACGACACAAAGCTGGAAAGCATGCATGCATCTCTTGACACGAATTAGTAATTTTGTTGACCATATATGACCATGGCCGTATGGGATCGATATGACATGGCTGTATGAAGGGGGGGGCAATGACTCAAGATCCCCCCATTTCCCATTCTTTGCCCGACTAAGGCATTAAGCCTTTCCCATCCAGCCAAGCTTTTCCCAGTAGGAGGGGGAGCTGCATATGACTGCAGTCCAAGTTTGCTGCATTGACAGAGGTAGAGATTAGGTCGTTGGGGGAGTTAAAAAGTTGCCTTTGGCACAAATTGTGTTAGAGTATCTCCCGTAAAATGTGTAGTGCATATCCTATCCTCCCATCAAATTCTGCAAATTTCATGTAATCGCTGCATCAATATCTTTACTAGAAATACAAATTCTGTAAAAAGACAGAAGAAAACAAAGCAAAGAAAAAAGTTCAAAACATGCCATCAAAAGGAGACATTTCCACCTGTTTATTGACAAAAAAAATGCCACTTGAAGGTTTCATTTGCTTCTTTGTTCCTTTCAATATAAAGAAATGTTTCTTTTTTTAATGAGAAGATAAAAGGCCCCCTATTTCTTACATGAGAACATACATTATCAAAGGTGGTTCAGAAGAAAGTCTGGGTAAGGTGTATTTGGGGGTAAGGGGAGAGGGACAAAATTTGTCTCTTACACCAACTACACACTTCAAACGAAATATTTCATGAAAAGTAAGGATGGAACCCCTTACAGCATCCTTTTTCCATTTACTGAATCTGCAGGTTCTTGTTATTTCTGTTTGCTAATGATACTGGAACAGACAATTAAACCTGCATATTGTTTGTATCACAATAAAACTTTACTTGCAGGGGGATAAATATAGAAGAGGATCTCTCATGCAACATTGCAGGTAGACAATTTTCATTCTGTCAGCACTTTGGGCATATTAAACACTTTACTGTTGTTTGGGTCCTTTTGGACACAGACGGAGAGCGCGGCTGTCACCCATCTTTACTGTTTCATGCAGAATTCGAAACTGCAAATAGCTACCTGAAAATTCGACCACAACAACAAGAGAGACAATAGTTTAAGGTCACGGGGTCAGTAGCCTACAGAAGCTGATGCAGGGTGTGCTACGTCCGCTTTTCCGCCCACCCCGAGGCGGGCAAATATGCCCCCATTGCAGCACAACGGTAAAGGGTTAATATGTACTTTTTCAAGTCTGATGTTGGAAGATATGCATATAGAATCTTGAGAAATCATTATAAAGAAGAAAATACCTGAAATATTGCCAGTTCTCAATTATAAATAGTTCAGTACCAATCTCAACACTTAGTTTCAAAGTTTCAAAACCATATCTACTGTAACAACCAAGACTTGTAAATAGTCGTTTGGGCGGTTTGTCCTAAAACTCAAATTTTCAACTTTATATCTTACAGGTATTCTGACCCAGCTCAAAACCATTCGCTTAGAAAATTGGCCATACCTGGTCAAGTTTCAACAAGAAACAACTCAACTAAGCATAGCCATCGTGACGAAAATTACATAAAAATAACCAATTCTTTTGAAATTTGTCATCAGAATAACCTCGATACTAAACTGCCCCAGTTTCATTACGCTAAACATCCAGAAGCAAAAACAGAAAGCAAACAGATAAGAGACTTGTATTTACTGTAAAATGGACTTGGACTTACACTGTATCCACACATTTTGTTGTCAACTCATTTTACATCTCAGTGGAGTAAATATTTCATAACATTTCATAAAGTATACTATCAGGTACCCACAGCAGGTTAACTACTGAAACATTGTTTCTTAAATCAATCTCAAACTTAACCAGTCACCTGAATCTTCTTTATGAAGCTTAACCTGTCCACAGGTTCAGGTATACTCATTTTGTTTTTCACTCTCTTACATTTCGTGAAGTGGATAAGTCCTTTGAAGTTAGGAAACTGGTTAATCTCATCCCCAAATGAGACACAATCCAAACACTAGTCCCATGCAATCCTACTGTCCCCCCTATCAGTGAACAGGAAGATTGTTTGCTTCTGTTACTGTATCAGAAGAATTGATATTCTTCTCTTTGTTTACACTTGGGTGACTTCCAGCTTTATTTGGCAATTGATACTAAATCCAGGGAGGTGTTAGTAAGGAGACACAAAGTTCTATTCACTCTTTGAGGCAATGTTTGTTGTTGACAATAATCTTCCTTTTGTTCCCAAATATTTTACCTCAATACCTAGACCAACTAGGATCAGTGATACATTGTCCAAATTCTAGCGCGAGGGCAGGCCCTTACGTTGTATCTTGTTAACTTTTCGTTGCCAGCCGTCATGAAAACATATCAAATTTTACACTTTCGTCTGTATACGTCCTCATAAATGTAAATTCTGTTTATTTCTTTGGAGAACTTTAACGCTATATATATTTCGAGTGTGTTGAGGAGTTATGCGGAAAGTTGCAAAAATTGGGTAAAATGATTTAGCCTTTAACAATGCCTATAGCAGACGACTCATCGAATTCGTTGCAAAACAAAGAAAGTAAACTATTTTAATTTTCATTGACAGTCGTTTAGCTAAAACTTTTGATAAGAGTTTGAAACCTGTCGGAAACAAACCTCATTTCAAAGCATCTTTTAACAAAGACAATTGTTTCAGGATTACTTGGGTGTGAAAGAGGCAAATCCTCTTAAGCATGGGGCAGGTCAACAAGTCTTAACAGTAGGAACAAAGAGAACTGCCAATCAAAGTTTGATGCTTGAATGGGAATAACCTATTGTGTGACAGATAGGGCTGTTGTATCTCCTTCCCAACACCTCCTTGCTTAATCCAGGGTCCAAATCCAAATACAAGATTTATTGGGTACCTGGTTAACAGAGTTTTAAAGCAACTGTTTCCCTAATGTAATTTAACAAGATACTATCACTATTTTGATAACAAAACCATTCAATGATTTGCATGGAGATAGTACAGCAGCTCTAATAACTGCCACAAAATTTCCCAAATAGTTATCGTTTCAACAATGATCAGGGCCAGATTTGGGATTGCAGTGCTTGCCATTGAGTGACTGAAAACAGTTACAAAAAGATACACTGCTCTCCAAATCCTCTCCTATCCCATTTTTCACTCATACTGGTTCCAGCCCTGCTGTTGGATGTTGCACATACTAAATTGCTTTTACTTCAGTGTTTGCACAGGGTAGGAAATTCGTACCCCGGTACCTGATCGTAAACCTTGCAATATCTTTTGTTGGCCGCCGGGCTAGGCTATGCACGGTATATTACGTGGGCCTATGCTGTTTTGTAAAATGGTATAGGAGCAGATGTTAAAAACACATATCACGGGAATTGTTTCTGGAAAAGTGCAATTTACCAAAAGCACGTTACGGAAACAAACAAGTTAAGCAACTTCATTTCAAATAATTGTGAATGAGATGTGGGTTAATACATTTGTTACTTTCAATAACCATGTTATTTTGCGAAGATCAAAAAGAAACCATAGAAAAACGCTACCTGGGTAGTAATTTTCTACCCAGGTAGCAAGAACGTTGGTCGGATACAAGGTGCAAACACTATTTTACTTCACTGTAAGATTTTTTATTCCTTGTTCTTGACAAACTTTCACACTGAACCCTGGTCATGTGGATGCATAATTTGTACTTAAAACTGGCAACACTCTTAGAATCTGATCACCAATAAATGAGCTCCTTAAAACTGTGTTTGTGGGAAAATATTTAGAATGGGGAAACATGACTCAGCCTTTTTTTTTTGTTCACTTTGAGATTTTTCCTGAAAATTTACCTGATGCTATTGACAAAAGAAATATTTTGGCAAACAGAGAAAAAATTATACTTAAACAACGTGATGTACTACTATGTTAAGGCCACTACATTGACAACACAATATGCAAATGCAAGAGACACAGCTCGCTAATTTAAAAACTACATTAAAGAGTTAATTTACAGAATAAACACAATTTCCCAGCAGCTTTTGGAAGGAGGATCCCCAGAAATTTATACTTTTCAGTTTTGATTTTTACATAACACCTTACTAGCAAAGTTGTGGAGAGCCTCATACACATATTTTCCTGATCATTTATTCCCCTGTCTCAAAGATAGTTATATACTAAGGCTGTTGCACTTATGTACTGCACCAGCATTCATAAAGGACATCAGGGATCCCCCATATATCCTCTTAGGGATGAGAGGGCCCTGAGTAAAAGTGTCTCGCTCAAAGAACAAAATCATGCACAATACAGGAACCAACAAAAGCAACACTTTGATTTCATGTTTATATGATTCCATCACCAACTGTCAACCATTCCAATTGACATGTTGGAAGAATATTCTTTCTGATAGCATTTGTGTACAATCTAAGAAGCATACAGTAAAATAAAGTCTATTATGAAATATTTCAAGCTTCTGCTATTACAGAGCACTTTGAGTATTTGAGCAAATGTTTCTGTGCTGTGTTTCTATGTCCTTTTTTCTTTTTTTGTTAATTACTTTTTTGATAATTTTTCTCTTCAAATACATTTTCACATCTTATGTACATGAAACGCCATTTTATAAAATTTCTGCTGACTGGTGCAACAGAAACTTTAAGTGTTTGAAGATCATTTGTCCTACACCACAGCACATGCTGATAATTAAAAGCTAAGAGTGAGATGTTAACATGCTCCACTGCTTTATTACCCACACTCACTGAGCAAATAAGAGGTTGAGGACATCACTGACTCAGCATATTTAAGATGACGATGATGACCACAGCATCAAGACAGCTTTGGTGAGTCCTACATCATTATAATTGAAGTATGAGAGTCCAGCAAATGTAAGAGCAGAGACAGCAAAAAGTGCAGCATTGGCAACTTTGGGCAACGTTTCTCCATGAACGTAATCTGTTACAACTTGCTCAATGCCCCTATAAAAAATAAACAGGGAGTGAATATTACAGTTAACAGTATGATGCTACAGCAGCTGAGTCTGCAAGACACTTACAAGTAAGAGATCTTAAAATGCCACTAATTAGTTGTCAACTGCACACACACGTGGTGATTACTGGAAATTTTTGCATCAGAAAAGCAACCAATGTTAACCATTTAACATGCACAAATTGTACTTGAAAACTTTTGAACCTGTCACAGCATGATTTTGCTAAAGCTTAAACTCTCTGTAGATGAAATACTGTAGTAACAGACCCCCACATTTTAATAAGCAAAAATATCCACACAAGCTGCACTAATTGGTTGAAATACATAGAGGTGAATGCTGGGAAACTGCCTGTACAGTACTTTAGGAGTTTGGAGTTAACCTTTAGAAAATGAAAATATTACAGGTGGCATCTGCACTTACCAGTGACCATGAATAACCAGGCTGGCTGCTAAGGCATAGTCCATTGCAGGGTGTTGGATGAAAAAGGCAGCAGGTATGATGCCAATTAGGCCGACAGAAACCAACCGCTCAGCATTCCAATGTGTTGATGCAAGAAGACCCGATCCTGTGTATTGCAGAAATCAAAAAGAAAATGTGAATCTCTGGCAGATAAACTGCTTATAAAATACTGAAGACGATGAAATGCAAACTGTTTTCTGCAGTCTTCCCCTCAACTACAGTTTCAGAGCTCTGCTGTAATACTTGAACAAGGCTCAGAAACCTTTAAGGGGGATATGAGTCAAAATGGAAACTTTTATTTTACAAATATGGATTACAGTTGTAAAGAAATGAACTGGTACTGTACTGGTGCGGATTTTTACCTATACTGCATTTCTCTCCAGGTGCACACTCGTCTAAAATGATGGCCTATTTTTTAATATTGTATAACCAATATTCCATACTGACTCTTATTAATTCATTACCTAAAAGCCTACTTTCTACTGCCACAGCCATAAATTTAGCTGCATACAGTATGTACTTATGGTTTGGCCAAATACACACTAGTTATGCCATGAACACAGTTAATTTGGCCATTTCAAAGATGCATTAAAAGCTGTTCTTGAATATTATTGTTAATTCACATATTCCCATGGTTTCCACTGTTTACATTGTGTGAGTCTGCCACAGTGCAGATTTTGGGGCTACCTGTACTTCTGAACAGAGAACTGCTGTCATTGACATGGCCAACAATGGCAACAACTTTGTTTGTGGACACCAGACAGTTTTATAAACAGCACCCTGAAGAAAAAAGAGACGGGAGACCAACAGCTACAGAACTGTATTACAGTATTTTGTGCTCATCAAACTGGGGCACAAAATGCTGTACGTACATGTACAAGTAGCACAAAATTATTTTTACTGGATTTGTACCAAATCTAATTTTAATATGTTTTAAAAGTACTGCACTGCAAAGGGAATTTAATCTAATTATAATGTAGCAAAATAGCAAGCCTTGATTTTCCAGGGATGTCACAAATCACACTCCTCAGGAAATTAAGGAATGTGGCCAGGTGCTGTTTTATAAAATTTTAACAGATTTAGAGTATCTCGGTTCCCATTATTTACAGTACGGTGTTTAAAAAATGCACTTCTCACAGTGATTGAGGTGGACATGGTGTGCATATGGTGTGCATATGTATGATATGCGCATGTCTCAAAATTCAAGCGTGATGTCTGGAGGAGTGTACTTCATCATAACCTCTTTGATAGTACATGGCTACTGAACATTTGGTGAACAAAATTGAAAGGCAAAGTTTGGACTTCTTAACATTCCTTTAAAACAAGGGTTTAACCCTTTACCGTTGTGCTCCGATCAGGGCATATTTGCGCGCCTCGAGAGTGGGCGGAAAAGCAGACGTAGCCCGCCCCGCATCGGCTTCCATAGGCCATTGACCCTGTGACCTCAAACAATTGTCTCTCTCGTTGTTGTGGCCGAATTTTTGGGTAGCTACTCGCACTTTCGAGCTCCGCGTGAAACAGTAAAGACGTGTGACAGCCGAGCTCTCTGCATGGGTCCAAAAGGACCCAAACAACGGTAAAGGGTTAAAATAAGCCTGTGGAGTGTGTTTACTGCAGAGCTGATGCCACTGTCTCTACGTGTGTGCAGGTAACCCTTCAGCCGACTGGTGCAGATATTTTAGATTAACCCTTTACCGTTGTGCTCCGATCGGGGCATATTTGCGCGCCTCAGGAGTGGGCGGAAAAGCAGACGTAGCCCATCCCGCATCGGCTTCCGTAGGCCATTGACCCCGTGACCTTAAACTATTGTCTCTCTCGTTGTTGTGGCCGAATTTTCGGGTAGCTACTCACAGTTTCTATACAGTAAAGATGGGTGACAGCCCAGCTCTCCGCATGGGTCCAAAAGGACCCAAACAACAGTAAAGGGTTAAGGTCACAACAGGATTTGGTATGTTAGAGGGGTACTCCTTCTGGGCATTTTGGTGAAATTTGGATTGAAATCCGATGTGTGGTTCTCAAGATACACTATGAGCATGCAAAGTTGTCCCATTTTCAACAAAAAGTGAACTTGCAGCAAGCACATATGACATCACATCCCCACATTAGTGCACAGTATTTTGTTTTCTTTAAACTTCTGACTTGATTTTCTCCTCAACAATCACACAATGCAAAATTGGATTGCATAAGTGGCATGAGAACTTTACAAACTTTGCATCCCCCATAGGGAGGTGCTATTCCTATTAACTTCAAGGTCAACAAAACAGTCTTATTAAACAAAGTGAAACAAAGCATTCCTTGTCAATGTGAGGAAGTGATAAAAGCTCTGCTGCCCTCAAACTCACTTTTGAACACAAATCTTCTGACTTTATTTTCCCATAAGAAATACATGTCTGATTTGAATGAAACTTTCACCACACTGTGTAGATATGGTTCCTCTATCATATATGAAAATTACATTTTTGCTTAAACTTCCCCTTTAAAGCTGAACTAGCAATCCTTTGTTATGTGTACAGGCCCCAAACAAAAGGCTGGAAAAATGTGTATTCCTGCAATGCAAGAAAAGAGCTCCCAAAATGCTGATTTTTTTCCACCCTTCATAATGCTATTATGGACATTAGGATTACAATGGGATAGTTAGCATATTTCCAAAAATAGAAAGAGCGAGAGAAGGCTTACTTCCCTCTGGTTCACGTTTAAACGACACTAATCTTAAACATTCAATACAGTATAGTGTTTCACCTAGAGAAGGCCGAAGTTGATTTGACCTTAGCCAGTGTTTCTGACAGGGGGAGGAGGGAAAAATTTGTCAACTTCCCCTTTCAAAAAAAGGTGGGTAAAATCCCCCCTTTTCATTTCCATAAAAACTAGAGAATTTTCAAAACCTTGGTTTCTTATTTAAAACGAAGACACTTTTGCAGCAATGATTCAACTTACACAAATAAATGGCCTTTTAACCCTTCAAATTACACCTTACAGGGGCCTTGAAGCAAGCTTTTGTCCCCTGAACCCACTTGTAACTCAAGCCTAGGACATCATTAATTTAGACTTGGGGTACCACAGAAATAAATCCCCCCCCCCTCCATTTTGTGTTTCTGGCAGAATCTCTGCTAGCTGCTTTAGGAATCTTTAATCATTCACACTAACCCAGTGACAGTTACCAAATTACTTTTTCATTCCTTTTTAAAGTACATACCTAAAGTCAAAAAAATGAAAAATATATAATAAAGGCCATGAAAAATAAATTCTAACAGTCCAACTTCCATTTTCATAGGACATTCCTTAGCTGAGATATTAAATGTAGAAGTTTATTCACTCAAATTAAAATGGTACATTGTGCAATAATTTGTGATGTCATTCTTGTACTACTCAAATTACAATCTTTGTATTTCTTTGTTTTTCCGAAGGTTACTGCACCTTATACCACAGTGTGATAGCACTCTTACTCTTATGAGGAGATGTAATTAATTAAGCCCTCCTTGTGTAACATATGCTATGCAAACAAACACGAAGTGTTAAAGGTCATAAAAACATTTTTAATTTTAAAGGAAAAACAAAGCATGTTATGTGAGTTGTACAACAAGAAAGTCACAAATTATTGCACAAAAGGCCAATTTGTTTTAAGTGAATAAACTTCAACATTTTATATCTCAGCTCAGGAATGTCATATGAAGATGGGAGTTGGACTGTTAGAATTCATTTTTCATTTTCTTAAATATATATTTTTGAATTTTTTGACTTGAGGTACACTTTAAGTGTAGTTCGTTAGTTTTTGAGTGTAAGAATAAAGAAAGTTAAATTATTTACTGATATGTGTAGCATTGCATAAATTTAACAAACCTGATGCATTATTTTCTGGCGTTGTATGGATAGTTGTGGCAAGAACTGGCCTCTGTCCTGGTTTGATGAAGTGATGTGTCATTAGTCTTGGCCCCAGAAGCAAAGCTGTGACAGTATCAAAAGAAGTCAAAATTAGTCAAGAGTTTCAAAACTTTTAACCAGGAAGGAAGTAAAATTCCCCACAATTCTCATATACAGTATTGTCACCCATGCACTGTAGAGGGAAGGGCAATTTCTGTCTAATTGCCCAAACTTCACTCCAGATCTTTAAATTTCCTAAGAAGGAGACTTGTCATGGGTATGTCCCAAGGTTCCCTTCAGAATTGGGTATGAAAAATTTGGGTCAAGTTGATAAACGAAAATAACTAAGACACAAAATTAAAAAAGTTTTTCTTAATTATTTACACTGGGTTCCTAAAACCTAGGGCCGTGAATGTGTAGCGATTAATCGCTAAACGATCGCATGTGGAATAAACGTTTAGTACATAGCTACAAGCGATTAATCACAAAACCTGTTTTTGAGAGTCCCTCATCCATTTGTATACTCTGATGATCCTTGGTTTTAGTTAAATGAAACATTCTGGGCATATCTGGATCTTGTAGGCTTCAAAATTCAGAATAATTTGATTTTACAATGCAAGATAACAACTATTTATTATTTCTGCATTACATTCAGTATCAGTCACTATACTGAAATAATTTTTCTTTGTGATATTAAAGGTAATCGCAATTAATCGCTAAGCGATTGCAAATTTTTGAGGTTAAACGTTTAGTTACTGTATTTTGCTAAACGTACACAGCCCTACTAATACCCTCTGTTGACTCTCCTTTATTTCAATCTCTCTCTCTTTGATTTTTTGCTCTAGGAGGAGGCATGCAAGTGGTGCCATGGTGGTTATCTTGAGTTAATCATGGGAAGGAATTACTGTAGAACTTTTCATTATTTTGGTTTAAAAAGCTGAAGGGGAAGGACATGTCTCAGGAGGCCTAGGGGACAATTGCAGTGCCTAGGTAATTACAGTAATCACATCCGACAGAGAGAACGTAACTCATTACACAGGCCTTATATTTGCTGAAAAAATTAGGAAAGATGGAAAAAGTATAGGCTAAATATTTCTGAGAACAAGACAAAATGGTTAACTGAGTAGATCAACTGTGACTGCGACCGAGCCTCCATTCATGGGAAGGTATTAGTTTGAACATTTTTAAGGGGAAGACCATGCCTCTGGCAGAGGTATGGGAACAATGGAATGGCAAAGAGAGAATCTCACATTGAGAGGACAGGTAAATTTACATAGCCCAACAATGACCTAGGAAGCAAAATGAAAGTGTGTGTGTGTGTGGGGGGGGGGGGGGGTGGAAAAATTGAGACCATGCATCTCACCCTACTGCATTGACCAGAAACCTGATCTTTTTCCTATTGGGGAAAATGATCAATGCATTAGAAACGTATTTTGCAGCACCTGGCGTGCTCTAAAATTTGGGGTCCTTTTACACATTTGCAAATATGGAGCTTGCATTGCAAAAACATAGTTTAGATTCACTGTTACCTGTGAAGAAATTTGAATATTTGGGGGACTATCAAAGAATCTGCATTTCCTATTAGCATGGTGTATCTGAAAAAGCATGTCGGCTGAAGATCATTGTTGTTACATTATGTCACCTAAGGAGTGTGGACTGAGGCTTCTCGGCAACATTCAAAGAGCTCCTGAAACTTTCTTCCCTTTTTTGGTCCAGACAAAATATAAAACAACCAAAAATACAGTGACTCTCCATGTCTCTGTCTGTGATATTTGTGCCCCCCAAAAATGCTCCATGTGCCGTAATACACTCCAGTAAAAAATGGCATTTGTATGGCAACATTTCTTCAAATTGAAACAAAAGAAATCCCTAAAAGTTTCATTCTGTATCCTTTTTGTACCAGGCAAAAATGCCAAGAAATTACAGGGCTCTGGGTATTGCACTTACAGAGATATTGATCCCTAAATTTAGCCAATTGGGTCATGAAAATAGTCAAAAACACAAATTTGGGCCACTTTAGGAAGCCATAACTCCACAAAACAACATTTGAAAAGCTTCATATTACAAAAATCTGTTCTATGGGATAGTTTAATTATGTTTATATCATTACAGGCTGGTGGGTTATGTATTTGCTAAGAAATTGGTTCATAAAATTGACAAAAAAGGAAAATGCCATTTTGCTACTGATTCACAAAATTTCAAAGAATTTTAATTCGGTCAAAATTTGAGAAATTTTGCTAAAATTTTCACGATATGCTTTTTTCATCACAGTCTGCACAGATAAATATTTTGGGAATTTTTTGATTCGGTAGAGCAACAGCCTCCAGTGATTAAACATGGAATGACCCAAGTAGCAACTAAGTTTTCTGATTTTTCCTTCAAGTGTGAACACCACTGTGTCAGGAACAGGCTTGGGGTAATGGTAATCAGTAATCGTAATCGATTGCAATCGATTACACATTTTGAAGTAGTTGTAATTGCAATCGATTACTTTTCTGAAAATCGCAAAGTAATTGCAATCATAATCGATTACAATGGCAAAGTAATCGCAATCGTGGTTTCATTTCTGATTACACTGAAATTGAATTGAACAAAGAAGTAAAGTTACTAAACAATTTTTTCAGTACTTGGTTCTTCTGTTGGAATGACAAAATTGAATTGTCCCTCTTTCTTGGATGTTCCAGCTCAAAATGAGTGAGAAGTGCATGGGTTCAATATTCTCTACTTTGGGAGGACTTGGTTCTGTTTTGGTACTCTGCAGGGATTTGTTTTTAGTTGCACAATTTGTTTATTTACAGTAGCTCCCCCACTCAACCTGAACATACCCTTGTTACACAACTGGTTGATTTGATATTAAACACTCCATGAAGTAGTAACCATCAACCTGACAAAATGCTACATCTAAAAGTAACTAAGTTTAATTAGTAGTTCCATTGATAAAAACTTCCATGGGCAATGGACCAGGAGACTCCTACAATAGTAGCAGCTATTGAAAGTGTACTATTGATACCTTTAGTCTATTGTTCTCATTTCCTGTTTACCTGAAGTGTCAATCTCAAATGTAAGGCCTGGCTGAGAAAGTTAATGTTCTTTAAGAGATGATAGAAGAAATTGTTGAAAGGAAATGTTACATCATTCTCTAGAGGTATACTTTTTGCAAAAGAAAATGTTAGAAACAAAATGTAGTTAGTTAGACAGAGTTTTATGCCTCAACCTGTATCCTCAACCTGTTTATTTAACTGATTTATGAGCAAGAACTAAAGCATTCTTAATTGCATTTTAATTGCGGCATGCCAAGCGTGCTGGAAATTTTGCTTTTGTTGAGATTTTAAAAGATCAAAAATGGGGTTTTCAGACCCGGAAATTGGGGGATGGAATCATGCTCCTGCCCCCCTCATTTTTCACTGGGGGCAACAACCCCCAGCTCCCTGCTCCCTACGCCTATGTGGTCCATGCAGCATGAAACTTCAGCAAGATGAAAAAAAGCACAGGTCTGGCTTTTGTAATTTGAGCACAAAACAACAGCAAAATTGTATTAAGGGATTAGAGACACTGTACAGTACTGCAACTGCAGCCTCCACTTCTTTAGTGAAAAGTGTTTGGGCCCTGCCCTTGTACTACAGACCTTATGCCATCTGACTTGAAGAGTGCATTGTGGGAAGGATTAATATTCTGATCCTGTTCCAGTTCATTATTATGATCAATTGGCTTATCCATGTTAACAATTCCCTTCTGTGGTCATATTTGGTACAAGGAATAAACCTTCCCAGGTTGCAGGTTTGAAGCGTAAGGTTTCTTCTAATGTTACAGCCTAGTACCAAGTTGATTTCAATTACGGATGCACTGGATATCCAGTCTGGCCGGATCATCCAGCCAGATAGTGAAAAATTATCTGGAGCCCCTTCTATGAGCAGGCCTAGTTTCTTTTAGAGCAAGTTCAGAGGCGAGCCACTTGCCTTACACCCGAGGTGAGAAATTTACCTTATCATGCTAGGCTTAAACATATTGGGCTTTCGTCCTCACTTGCAGGAACTCGGCAACGCCACAATGAAGGGGTATTAACACCAAGCTAGCAATGCCGGTCTTGTGAGACAAACTCACAGTTTAACAGATGATTAAGGGATAGCAGATTAACTACAACCCAAAAAACTAGATGACAATTTTGATGTTGGAGCTGGGACTTGTACTCATGACCTTATGACTGGAAGACACAGTTCACTACCACTGTTCCACTTGCTCCAACACCTTACCACTTTGGAGCTGAGAAGGAATAGGCGGGACATGCTCCAGGTTTACAAGTTTCTCTCTGAAAGGAATCCCCTTTTGACTTTGTAGTTATTTAAGGGTTCAAAGTAATTCCCGGGTGCGTGGGCATTGTAAAAAGCTGGAAAAGCCTTTTGCAAGGCTTGACATTAGGATATTTATGGTAAGTTACTGCCACAGATTTGTCAACGAGTGGAATTGTCTGCCAGATTGGATAGTTACAGTAACTCCCTCTCAGTTCACTGCTTTAACTGTAAGGTTTAGCCTACATCAATTGACAAGTTCTTCCATGACTAGGCCTAGGCCTAGGCCTATGGTAGAATCTGATTGTTTGGGACTGTTGTAAAGCTTTGGTGATTTGACTTTTGAATAGGGCTTGGACTTCATGGCATCTTATGCCATGGGGCCTTGGCCCTCCTTTGCCCTTCAACTTGTTATGTTAACGTTTACGTTAACGGTAAATTATATTGCCTAACGTTAGGCCCTTAGGCCTAGCCTAAGTTGTTGAATTTTTATAGAACCCCGTCGGTTCCTGTAAAACAACGAGCCCAGTCAAAGTTCAGCTACATCCACATGCAATACCATTGTTACCTCGTGAACGCAATATTGTTGAAGCCATTGTGATGGAGGCTGATTTCCTGTGCTTCCTTGCTTGTATTTTTTACTGTATTCTGTGTTACTTGAAGTTGAAGTTGAAATTTTAATGCAACCTCCAGACAGTACATTCAGCACCTACGTGTACAGTGTGTATTGTAGCTGTTTCGCGAAACTTCAGCTTCATTAATTACGCACGATACAGAAGATTTAGGACGCCCTCTAATTAGGAAGATATTGACCTATCATCTCATGGGTGAAGTGGATGGTGGAGAAGGTACAGTACGGGCAGGGAATTGCCAGGAACAACTACCTGGTACGGGAAGGTTAGATCAGGTCATTAAGTACGGAGTTTTACAACCTGGCAGTTTCTGACCACTAGGTTGAAGTCGAGCCGACCATGGTCTTTTTTCCACTTGTGGCTCACTGGCTTGTTTTTCGTAGTACTCCACAGTATGCCGAGCACCAAGCACAATAGGTTCCGTTTTTAAGTCCTCGGCAACTCACGGCCTCAGTCCCCGACTGAATGTGGCCTAAGTCTTCATGCTCTAACCACTTAAAAGTAAAGAGCAGTACCCCAAACTTATTTTCAAGAAAAAGCTAAATAACAGAATTTTCATCTTATTTCACTTCAAAGTATCTTTCATTTCATTCTATCATGACTTAACTTTTGCATACTGAAGGTAAACCAAGCAGTTATATCCAGTAAATTTCACATTGGAAAAGGAAAAACAATGCCACGTGACTCCCAACAGCCAATCGTGAAACTGGTCAGTCTACTACACTACTTCAATTTGGGATGACTGCTGTTGCCCTTTAAACAAGTAGTCGGTACGGGGAGAAAACTTGAACGGTTTGTGGGGCGTAGAAGACTCCCTCCTCAATGAGTTGCCGCTACATAAAATATAGAGAGACAGTAATAGCACTGATAAAAATTTAGCTTATTGAAATATACCCCAAAGGGCCAGTATGCCTTTCAGTGCTAAAATCCTTCAGATTCGAAACTGGCACCATAGAAAATCGCATGAATTAAAAGGCAGGGCTAAAAGAAGAAATTTAAGTATACTCCTTTAGTGCTCCTATAAACTTGGCGTTACGACACTTATTGAAGGCAGTTATTCCTGACTAAACTTGAACAGTTTTAATTCCCAATCTACTACTTACTTATCCAGACACAATCCTGTTGTTCGCGGTATATTCTGGAGGGTGTCCGGTCAACTCGGCCCCTGAGACAACTCGGCCCAGACATCTCGGTCCCTGGACAACTCGACCCCTGAGACAACTCGGACCCTGGACAACTCGACCACTGAGACAACTCGGACCCTGGACACCTCGGCCACTGAGACATCTTGGCCACTATTGACATGCTGTATTAAGTGAATTGTGAGATTGTATTCTTGAGGAAATTTGCACAGCCCAACCTTCAGCTTAAAGACATTGCTCAAAGTAAACCTAATTTCGAAAATGTAAGTGAAAATTTTTGAAAATGACTCACATTTCTTACTCTGATAATTTTTTTTAATTTGACATCAATTTATTCAATGTCATTCGAAACCTCCCAAGGGCCCGGGCCGGAACGCGCGTACTCAGTATTTATATTTACAGTCTTAATTGCTTCTCGGCCTTTTGGCTAAGTTCGTGCGTAGTATTCATCCAGTCTGGAATAGAGCCATTATAACAGTCTTATACTGTAATGTAAACGGTCTAAGGGCCATGACCTACGTGGGTAATGTACTCTTTGTCCTTCAATGGACGTAATAGCAGTTTTCGGGAAGCTTGGTCATAATGGCCAATCTTGTTAAATTCAAACCCCGGCATCCTTTTTGAAAAAAGCCTGATATCTTTGGCATGAAATCCGCAAGTTGATTTCGGACCTTTCCTAAAAAATGTGCAAGGTTCTTTGACTATGATAATGTCAGATGGTGCGCTTTCTACCTTTCTTTTACTTGATTGACTGTTGAGAGTCATGTGACCACATTTTTCCTCTTTAAATGTGAAATAGTTTACAAGAGAAAAGCTGCTTGGTTTTAACAGTAGGCCTACCTTGAATATACAATAGTTAAGTACTACTAAGCGAGACAGTACTTGTATTTCTTAAAGGCAGCCATTCGTCACCCTAAACTACAGTTTCAGTATGCATACATCAAAACTCTCAATTGGTACAGCTCTTTGATTGGCATCACATTCAAACAATGCATCATAGCTAAATTACACAGCATGGGCACTGAGAGTGTCTTGATTACACATTATGGACTTGTATGGCCACTGGGACAAGCCATGAAGCAATAAACTAGGATTGCGTCTGGATAAAGATGAGTTTTAGATAAATGTGGGATGGGCTAGAAATAAGTAGGTTGGGAGAACTGGAACTGTTTGGGATGATGAAAATATGCCTTTAAGGTTAATTCTTATCTTAATAAGGGTAGTGCTTATTCAATGGTAGCCTACTTGTCTAGGGGCCGAGATGTCTCGGTGGCCTAGTTGTCCAGGGCCGAGTTGTCCCAGGGGCCGAGTTGACCGTAAACCTTCTGGAGAGCACACAAGGCCTTGCTGGTAATCAGAACACTCCAGGTAGCTAGACCCACATTTTGTGTTATATGAGTTTTTTTTTTTTTTGAGTTAAACGTCAGTCAATCAAAGAGCTGTACCAACTGAGAATTTCTATAGACTACTTGTAAAATTTCAATTTGACCCAGTGAAATAACTGCCTTAAAGTATTGGTTAACCTTCTGCACCCGAGCGCTGTAGGCCTAGTATATAAGGATGCGGTTAGAGGCAAAATTTTCAATTATATTGTAACCATAGTTAATATTTACTTCCCTGGTGTGTGAAACTTAACATGTACCTATACGCACACACATGTTCAGTCTACATACAGATACGTGTATGCTTTCTTTTTTCTTCTTCTTCTTTTTTTTTTTTTTTTTTTTCTTTTCTGACAGTTATACAATATTCTCTACTTTAATATAGTTTCACTTCATGTCTCAATTATTTTTACAAACGCAATTTATTCACAACAACCAGCTTAAATACCAGATTTTACCAATATATGATGATTTTTCAAGGTATGGCTGATAATTTGTAAACTTTATCGCCTTATTTCTCAGTGTAGGCTGGGTATGAAAACCGGCTTAATTACTTTTTTTCTTCATCTGACTTTTCCATTATTTTCATGAATGCTGAGTTGCAAATAATCTGGTTATCTTAAAAATTCTCTACCCAACTTGCAGGTTATGTGTTGGTCCGATTTCAATTTCTACTTGCCGGGATAACCCCATAAGTTAACTAGTGTCTTGCTTTACAGTACATTGTTGCTCTTGTTTAATTTCTTTTTACTGCAACTAATTTAGTTTTGTGTTCCAAAGAGTCTTTCCTAAATGTATAAATATGTCAATACCCAAGAATGTTACATTTGAAATATACCCCTTAAAGCAGCCGTCTTCCTGGGGCCTCTTAGACGTTGAAACCAGGAGCTTCGGGGCCTTTGCCCCATGCATGCACCCACACCAAGGCTTCGCCCTTGGACCCCAACGGGATGGGCGTCGCGCTTCGTTCTCGCCATGTAGGCTTCGCGAGGACTTCTTCTAAGTTTTTCATAATTCAAATCACCCCCAAAGTTGAAAAGGAACCTAAGCCCATGATTAGCATGGTTAAAAACGATTCATGACTTCCTCAAAAATACACTGTAAGCTACTGGGTGAGGGTGAGGAAATCGAAGGTCAGACTCAAAGGGGGGCACTCACCGGAGAGGCCTCATATGAGGCACCAGTGCAAGCTGGTGTAACATTTCTGAATCCATTTACTATTTTTTTTTTCTAACGGCACCTCATCTTTCTCCTGTAGACAAACCGTCGGTATGTACCTTTAATTTCTTAGGTAGCAAACGTTAAAGGTCCGTGTTAATATTATTATGAGATATGAAGTAGCGAATCGTTACGAATGCGGGACAAGCGTGTAGAAATTTTGCATAGACATTATTTGTTTCACTGAAAAGGGTTGCACGTACGCTTAAGTCTTGTACACCTTGTAAAAAGAAACTGTGATCACTGCTAGTAAGTTGGTCGGTCGACCGGCCGGCCAGAATTCAAGGCCGCACGAATGAACGGACGGGCGGACAGATTCTAAGGCCCACAGATGGGATTTTAAGGCCCAGTTTCTAATTGGTTTAAATCGAGCCGGTCACTTTCTTTTATCACCGAACTCTAGGAAATAGAATTGAAATAATTGCCTTTACGTTGGACAATGGCACCAGACACCTGTTTCACTGCCTAAGCTACAGATAACCCCTAACACTAATTTGTTCGACGTTTGTCTTTCCGCTCATTTGTAGGATCCTAACCCCCATTACGGGTTAAAAGAAGTAAAGGGTTGATGACACATCAAGTTTTGATATGCTAAAGTTGGACAGTTATTCTGACTGGTTAATATTTTGATGAAATACGCATTGAAATCCAAGATATGAGCTAGTATATGTATCACATTTACAACCAAAAGTGAACTTGAAGTAAGCATTTATGACATCGGTTCCCCACATTGACGGCGTTTTGTTCGTCTTTAAACTTTACAGCCGATTATTACCTCAGCAACCCCGGGCCATAATATCAGAATGTGATTGCATATGTAACATAAAAACTTGACAAACTTTGCCATTCCCCATGCACAGGAGGTCCTATTCCTATTGACTTCCAAGATCAACAACGTAACACAGTCTGAAGAGACGAACGGAAACAAAGCATTCCTTGTCAAAAAAGGAATGATATAACATCTGCTGTCGTGAACCTCACTTTGGAACAGAAACCTAATGAGCTTATTAAGAGATATCTCGAGAAATACATGTAGGATTTGAAAGAGAGTCTCGCTAATTCTGTGTAGAAGTAGTCCCTCTTTCAACATTGGAAAAAGAAATTTTTGCTTTAAGTTCCCATTTGATTGTCCTATGAACATGAGGTTTTATAATCCATCTGTTTCTCTTTAAATTATTCAGGCTATATTCAGAATTCTTTAACCCGTATAACCAGTAGCGTAGCTAGGGTTTGTTGCAACCCGGGACAAGAAACGAAATTGGCGCCCCTACTCCCATACTCCGGGGGTAATACTTACACAACCCACAAAGTTAAATTGGCTATTTCAATATTATGTTCACTGTGAAGCGGTGGCGCCATTGGGAGGGGTCAAGCTCTCCACAGAGGGACGAGCACTTCGAAGTCCCCAAAAAGGTGATGAATTCCCTATTGGACGTGACTAGCAGAAATTAGGCTTTTTACACTAAAATAATAAAAACTCAGGAGCTTGTCTTTAAGAAAATTTGAAGGAATTGGCTTTTCAAGTTTGTAAGGACCATTGGAAATATTGAAACAACTGACCTTAATGTGAAAGAAAACTTGATAAAGGTACATTGGATTACTGATATTCGTTGGACTTACTTGTACTTACTTGTTACTAACCTGCTTGTACTAAGGCTCTAGAACGAAACATGAAATTTGCTCAAAAACATTTAATTTTGGGGGGATAAAAATTTGAAAATGAAGAGCTTTAATTGGAGAAATTTGGAATTTAATGAAAGAAAATTGGGTTTTTGGTAGTGTGAAATTGATGTTTTTTAAACTATGTGTCTTACAAGAGAAATTAAGTTTAATGTCAGTGTGATTGAAGTTGTCTGGTTTTTTTTTTTTTTTTTTTTTTACTGTACGGAGTATCCTTCGAAATTGGAAGATTCACTGAAATCCTTTGTTCCTTTTTTAAAGAAATATTCAGTCGTAATTTTGAAAATTATATTAAAGAATACGTTGTACTTTCATGAAAGATTTTTATTGAAAGATCTGCCCTTCTTATTACAAAAATCAAATACGTCGCCTGGCTCGGACTTGTGTTTGTTGGGTTTACTGAATATCATGATGCAATTCTGACGATGTTAGGAAATTTTCCTAAGTTTGTTTTTTTTTTTGGAAAATCTGGCGGTTACATATTAAAGGAATGTTATGGCAGAAATTTTGAAAAAATATTTTATTTTTAGTGTTGAGATAAAAATTTGAAGCATGCAGTTCGTATCAATCTGCTTAAGGGCAAAATCAAGGTTAAAAATGATAGAGGTTGTATATTTTGTCGTACGGAAATTAAGATTTTTTTTAATGTTTGAAAATCTGCAGGGATTAAATTAAAAAGTTTGGTAATTTTGAGTTTCCTTGAAGAATATCTTCTGGTTAGCAAATCAAAACGATCGTCCCCCACCAGTTAAGTCAGGAGTTAGGTTACCCAATCAAATGAACAGTATACCTCTCCCGAGACTTAATTGCACGGCAATTACAAATAGCGACATCTGTTTGAAGCAGTTTAAGGGCGACGATACCCGTAGTACACGGTATGTTATAAGGTGGTACGCGCGTCTTTTTATTTTTTTTTTATTTTTTTCGTTTTTTTTTTTTTTGTAACGGACTCAGCAAGACAAGCCTAACGCAAGCCCGTAGCCGGGGGGGGGGGGGGGGGGTCGAAGCGTTCGAATGACCCACCCCAACTTAAGGGAGGTCCATTTTTCCAGCCCTGTGTTCGAAGGGTCAGCTACTGATTTTTTACCATGCATGACATGCGTGCAA
Organism: Holothuria scabra; assembly: GCA_037179385.1. NCBI lineage: Eukaryota > Metazoa > Echinodermata > Holothuroidea > Aspidochirotida > Holothuriidae > Holothuria > Holothuria scabra. Next base: position 8,982,167 of record CM074189.1, on the reverse strand, counting down.
GCATGAAGGAGAAGCGGCTGTTATCCCTTGAATTGACATGAGTGTTAACCTTGATGAGGTGGTGGTAATATTCTCGAAGATCCATCCTAGAAAACTGGAACTAGCTAGTTTTCTCACTCTTGGTCCATAACTTCAAAAGCAACAAAGATAATCATGATGAAATGGTCCTTCTTACTTTTTGTTACATCTTTCTTCTCTGCCTGATTACATCTTATCGCTTCAGCGAGGAAATAAAGCTCACTTCACGCACACTTGATATAGTCACATTTCACATCTGATTAACTGATTGACAGTAACAGATATCATAAAATACACAAAAAGTTATGTAACATTTGGGGTTAGCTAACAGACCAGCCAAGCATGTGTTAATTGCTTTTCACGCAGTGTGAACACAATGAAGGTACAGTATAGCTCATTTGAAGGCACAGATCATGTGACAAACTCAGATATCAGTTACACCCCACACCGTCTTTGATCTTCTGGGTTGTCTATGTTGCTTTCTCAAGAAGCAACATCACGGCATGTAGACATTCACATGGATATTTGAGTGTGCCATTCTGCAATACTACTAGTTGTGTTCTGTGGGCTACATAATGCAGGCTGTAACTATGTATTTTAAGCTATGTTTTTTAAACCTTATTTCAGAAATTTAACCAAGTTCACTGCACGATCGTTTTTATTGTTTATTACCTGGTACTTAACATTCTTTCAATGGAACAACATTTGTTTTGAAAAGGTTTATATAAAAAACAGTATAATCTGAAGACAGACAGTCTGACAGTACATGTAGGTTGTTCTACTACCAGATTACATGTATGATTTTTTTTCTCAAAAAGTGGTGTACTGTATGGAATTCCCGGGGAACAAGGACTTCTGTTGTGTTCAAAAGTCCTCTAAAATGCTCCAGATTGCAGGAGATCTGCGCACAGGTTCCAAACTTTCCGGGGAAGTATGCCCCAGACCCCTAGAAACTGCATGCTTACGGCACGCGCCAGCCACCTCCGGATTTAGAAAAAGGTCCAAATCTTGGAAAAAAGATCCACCCATCCACATGGGCTGGCTACGGGCCTGTAACGATTAGCATATGACCAACAACAACCCACAAAAAGTAACAACACCAAAAACACCCTCGCACACGGAAAAACACCTCTACCGAGCAGTCACAGACATCGAAACGGAAAGACACCAGACCATACCACCTATACCCCTGTGCAAAAACCGAAACATCAAAAACACCAGACCGAACCATCACCACCACAGCCATCATCGACAATAACTGCCCTGAAGGGCCACAACCCCAAACGGGCACGAGGGGCCCGGGTTCTTTTCCTATATTTATAGCAGGGAGTCTGTTTATAGTATGTGTAACATATAACAGGCGCTGATGCAGACATTCCAAAGAGGGGGGGGGGGGAGCTGACTATCCCGTGTGTTTTATTGTTGATGTGACAAAAAAGTGAGGGCTGAGACCGTAAACCCCCCCCCCCCCGGACCGGCACCTGTACACACTAAATACACCCAACCAAAACCAAACAAAAACAAAAAAGTTCTAAAGAGCCCCAACCGCAGCACGTTCGATCTCCCCGGAGACGAAGTCAATGATACTGTGTTTATTATTTGCTATAAACGCTGGAAACAGTTTTCCTCTTTAATGGAAACTATATTTGATCCAGAATAAAGTTCAGTGAAAAATATTTGCAACCAGCAGCATGCAACCGAAAACTTGTAGAGACGTTTATTGCAACCACCAGACGTTACTGCCAATAACATTACATCTTTAATAACTCAGCGTTATGGATGTAATTTTCAAATGACATCTATTAAGAGAACTGATATTGTGCAGGACAGAATGTATTTTCATTCAAAACCTGTACCCGTTTTGATTAACTCAATAAACTAGAACGCCATAAATAACATCTTTTAGCGTTGCACCGTAATTTTCATGCCCGATCTTAGTACTGAGCACAATGCTATAGTTCTATCGCCATCTTATCTTAACAACCTAATCCCGTCTCCCCGTCTTATCTTAACAACCTGACCCCCTCTCACCATCTTATCTTAACAACCTGACCCCCTCTCACCATCTTATCTTAACAACCTGGTCAAAGCCAATGATTATGTCTATAGTCCCTCGTCTCAATAGTGCCGATGTCAATAGACTTTTTTTTCCAAATAGCTATTGCAAAGGATTGTGGGATAGGGTTTTGGTACATATTGTTTTTGTCAATAGCATAGTACTATGACAAAAGAACAACACACACCAACATTCTATCCCACAATCCTTTGTAATAGCTATTTGGAAAAAAGTCTATAGTCCTCCGTCTCGTTGATCCCCCGTCTCATCGGTCTCCCGTGTCATTGGTTCCTCGTTTCATTGCACCCCTAATCCTAAACCCTTACCCAGGTAACTAATAAGACGGGGACCAATGAGACGAAATAATAAGAGGGGGGCAATGAGAAGGGGGACTGTAAAACGGACCCTGTCAATTCTCACCCCAAACTATAATTTTGGTGGTTTTTCGCCGAAATTCTAAATTGGCTCATCTCTTTGATTGACAGTCCTGGGTACTGTAGCTCTATCACAACATGAATTGTGCCTAGGGGGTTTTTTACACCTTATTGCCCTTTACACTCACCCTGACGCAATAAATTGAGGCAGTGTTTGGATTAATTCCTGAAGAGGATGGGCTTTAGGCAGTTGTAGGAGTCAATTGAGAAGTGGGTTAGAATTGGAACTGTTTAGGGTAAGAGGGTTTCACAACAGGTTCACTCAAACCAACGGCGTTTCTCTCCCCCGATTCCTGGATTACTAGCTTTCACTTACCTCTGATGTCGGTTGCCTGCAGTGACGTCGCCTTAAGGGGGAGCGACAAGTGTCCCTGAAAAAACTTTGTACCCTCGTGTTCCCCCCCACCCCAATGATATCTTCTGTTGTTTATGTGTGAATACCATATTTCGTAACATTTGTTTCTTCTTTGGAAAAGAAAATGCAGTAATATCTGGCTTCTTATGAGGAAAATGACCAAAATATTTGGAAAATGCCATTTCCACCTGTCTGATGAGTTACGTATTTTTTCCAAAAGTGTCAGCGTACGCTTCGTGCCAATTGAATGTGGCGTTTATCTCAGATGGTCTTCCAGGAAGGCTTACATGTTTCCTTCAGAGAATCACATCTAACTACCCATCAACTGCTTTCTCTATAGTTTACGTCTCTCCTCCCCATCTTCCTCCCTATCTGTCGGATCATACAAAAGTACCCAGTTAGTTTATATACCATTTTTTAGAAAATAGAATAACCCGTAAATGACTAGTATAATATCTCACAAATACCTTGAAATTTGATGAAATTGGGGAAATTTGATGAATTTTTTTACTCTAACAACAATTTCTCAAAATTTTTGTAAGAATAAAAATTCTGAGACATTTCTCATTCATAATTCGTATTTTCATGCAACAAATTAACCCAGATTTGAGATTTCGTCAGTGTCGCATGAACCGGCCCTACTCGCGTTCCACAGAAATATCCTCGCCGCGTAGCAGATTGAATGTTCTCTTGTATACACGCGGTTTTTATGATCAGTGCATTTCAGTGCACATGAAGCTGTTATTCACTGAGGAATTTAACAACAGCTGATACAGTACAACTAACACTGAAAGGCTGTAAACCAGACCTTATCCCCTTGCACACAGTCTCTGCATTGTACACTTTGAGAATTCAGTAAAAGGATGTGAAAACTGACAAGTCGCTGACGTAGACCCCCCCACCCACCCAGTTCATTATATTGTCCCGCAAGGTAGTAGTAGCTATACCGATTTTACTCTGTGTACATAACGATGGATGGGACTGAAAAAAATCCATGGCCAACGATTAACTTAAAGTTAGTCTAGAAATTAGAATGAACAGGATCCATTGGCACAGTTAGATTTTGTTACTTAGCCTTATCCCTGGAGGCTTACAGGCTAGTTCGGGAAAAAAATTTTCTGCTCACTTGGGGTGTGACAAAAATGGGTCCATGAGTACCTTGCAGCCTTCTGTACTTAACAGACTGCTGTTCTAACAGGATATCCTGTTTAATCGAGCCACTATTAGGCCTCCTTTTACTGGCGTACGAAGGGGGAACCATTGGGCCATGCCCCCCTCACAGATGCCATTTTTTCATTGTTCTTAAAAATAAGTAGTTAAACTTCAGTAACACAGATTTTATTTCAAAAGATAGCATATGTGGCACCAGGTTGCATATAACGTCACCCAATTTTTCAAAAATTTTCAAAGGAGAAGGATTGTCTCTGCAAGTACGTCCCTCAGTGATGCCAGTATTTTAATTCCTACGAATAGGCAAATTCTGTCAAATTCCAATTTTTACTTTAAAAGGTAGACTCTGTTTCCCACTGGTGGCATCGATCAAAATAAATACTACATGTTTAGATTCTCTATACAAGCATGAATACGCTACTTTTGACCATATGAGGGGTCTGATTTTTCGAAAATTTTTTACCCTCCGCGCCAACTAATGGTGGCGTTTCGCTCAGGCAAAATTACATTTTTGGGTCAGATTACCCCTTAACTTTCTTTGCAGTTTGCAAACATATTTTGAAGGAAGGATTTTATTTGCAAACGACAAAAGAAGGTAGTGACTGGGTAGATTCTTCGTATAAGTCTGGAAAATGCTGTTTCCGGCCATCTGAGGGGTCTGATTTTTCGAAATTTTCTCTGCGCTCCGCGCCAACCAATGGTGGCGCTCCGCTTAGATAATCTTTATGACAATAACGTTTTGTGGCCAAGAAATACCACAAATCCTATACCGATCAATGCTCCTTTATTTTGACTCCTAAAAGTGTGCAAATTTAATGACAAGTTTACTTCGTAAGGTAGCATAAATGGCATTGGAATGCATGTAAAGACACAAAAGTTTCAGTTTTATCCTCATGAACCACCACGATTCAGCTTTTCACACTGTTCCTGTCAAGTCGAAAATCTTGCACCATTTTGCATCTATAGGCTTCTTGAAAACGTCAAAAAATTTCCGGACACCCCCCCCCCCTTAGACCATACTGCATGCCCCCCCCCCCCCCCTTCAGAGAGATCCTGGGTACGCCACTGCGTTAATACATACAAATAAACCAGATATTGTTGATCGAAATGATATACTAATATACTACAGCTGTTATTTCCAATTGCTCTATGTTATACTTTAAGATTAAAAATGCAGGTAATATTACATAATGACATGGTAATGTTGTTATACTTGTAAATTTGTATTTTTACATGAAATACATACACATTGACCGGGAAAAATTTTGGGGAAATTTCATACCTTTGCCCCCCCCCCCCCGGGAAAAATCCTAGCTACGCCACTGCCTAGAGTGAAAAGTCTTGAGATGGCACCTGTTGCTTGTGATTAACATGGTTTTCAGACCCGGTCTCTTCAACTCTGGATGCAGTTCAATTTGAATTTTTGATTTGTATAATAAGGCTGATCGATATGTCAAAGAATATAATGCTGTTTGTCAACACCCCAAAGTTGCCTCGGTAGCCAGATAGATTTGACGGTTTTCCATATAAGGTTGTGCACCTTTGTCTGAAGTTATCGGTGATAAGTATAAGTCATTTGGCTCTAAGAAGCAGCATGAATTTTTTACACAGAAAGGTATAAGTGCAGCGTTGCTCCACCTCACTGCATTTGTGTGAAATTTTCATGGATGCGTGCGCATCTTCAATAATTCGTACGGATGAGCTCAACCTGCTTACGGCAGCATGCGTGGGCAACTCCCTCAAAAGGACCAGTGTTATTTTTTATTCACAGTACTTAATTATTTTTTTTTATTTTTAATTTTTTGGTTCTTTCCATTTAGCATTCATTGTTTTTCAAAATAGCGTCGAGATTGCATGTATTGCAGAAAAGTTTGGATTCTTGTATAAGGAAATTTCAAAGCTTTGGATATTATCGAAGATTTACCCTTCCTATACCCGATACTATACGACGACTTAATAACTTTCCAAAACTTTGTTGAACTTTTTGAAAAATATTTGAAAATAAAGGACTAATATTTGAAGAAATTTGGAACTTCACCAAAGAAAATTTTAAAAAGGAGGGAGTCCGTAGTTGACCTGTGTCGATGTGGTGTCATATAGTTCGCGCAAATTTGCGCTTTTTTATTTCCCAAAACATGAAAAATTTTCACAAACTTTGATTTCTCATTTAGGTGTAGAATTTTTGACTCCCGCATAGCGCCGAAAATATCATCTCAAAAGAGTAGGCTAATTTAAAAACATGGAGTTGTATTGGGGAGTATTCATGTTTTCATTAAAGAACAGTTAGAGAAAACAGCAAATCAAATGTCCAAACCTTTGATTTATTGAAATTGTGAGCAAACCTGCGACCAGTAACTGCAATTTTTGTATCTTATTGAAAATAATACAGTTTGCCTTTTAAACAAATATTTCAAATCATTCAGCTTGTATTGAAAGAAGTTTAAAGTGGGTGAAAAAATTTGTTGTTAATCGATGTCAGTATAGTGAACTATATAATGGGGCAATATTCCGAATTTTTTACTTTCAGAGCCAGAGGAACATTCGCTTCGCTTGTCCCTTCCCCTGTAGCTACGGCACTCCATTTAAGCTTTTGGATCGAGAGGTATACAAACTAATACTCCGACTGCGGGAACATTTGTGTTGGTCCTTTATCAGCTCTCTAATTTGTAATGATAGTGGGGGAAAGGGCGAAGTTGTATTTTGTAGTATAAACAGGGAGTTGCTAGAGAAGGAGAAACAACGTTCTATAATGTCTCTTTGAGACAATGTTAGTTTCCGACGATAATCTTGCTTTTATCAGCCTAATTCTTATCTCAATACTTCGATAAACACATATTAGTGACGCATTATCGAAATTCCAATGAAGAGACGTATCCTTACACTCTACTCCTTAACATTTTGTTGCCAGCCGTCATGGAAAATTGTGAAATTTATGTCATTTGACGCTATCCGAGACGCGACCTATTGTTTCATTTGAAGACAGCAACAATTTCTCTGCAACTTGAATTACTTTCATTTTTTTGTTTCGTAGTGATGGCAAAATTCATTAAATCTGAGGAAAAGGTATAGACTTGAATAATGCTTCCATCTAATGACGAAAGGGGAGCAATTGAAGCACCTAGTTTAACCGTTTGTTTCCAGTCGTTCTATAGAAATTGTTATTATAATCTTCGCCGTTGGCGGAAACAAACCTCTATTTCAAAGAATATACAGACAATGCCATTGTTTAGGGATTACTCGAAGAACAATGGAAGAAACGATCATTAAAAGGACTTAGTCACAACGGATTTATCAATAGAAACAACGGGACCTGTCAATCAAATAGTGGCTCCTCAAAGGAGATAATCTGTTTCAAGTACATATTGTCTGGAAAAATTTGTTCGTTGTATCTCCTACTCTAGCAACTCCCTGGTATAAGACATACTGCTCTATATACATGAGCGACGCACACTCTGGTAATGAAGAAACAATTTGGCCATTTGATAGACTCCGTCGTCCCATTGCGGTGCTTGAAGCTACCCAAAACATTGGTCTATTATATTTCATTAGAAGCTAACAAGCAAGTCGCAGGTCAAAATGCGTACCCGGACCTGTTGAACAAATGATTGGCGGGTTGATCCATAAAACCAAGTTAATTCCTCAGTGAGCTCTCCTGTCGTTTCTGGTAGCGGAAAATAAGCCCGAAGTGGTTCCTGTCTATAGCAACAATCGAAATATCATGACTATTTCAACGTAAAACACTACATGAAAACTCATGAAGCTGTGGTATTAAATACATTGATCATTTACCGGTCTGTACTTTGAACATCGTGTTTAACTAAAAATTCATCCAGTGACAAGGATTCTAATGGCGGGCTGTTCCATGGTGCATTTGCAGCTCGCTTTCTTACACTTTAAAAATAAAAGAGAAATTTCACTGGTTGAAAGAGTGAAGGTCATGAAGTACACCCCCCCCCCAAAAAAAAAACAAAAACAAAAACAAAAAAAAGTAAGCCAAAAAAAAAAAAAAAAAACGCAAAGTAACCCCAAGAGCGATGTTTCATTTCTTGATTGAGTGCCTACAGGGATCACTCTTGAAAAGAGTGATCCAAGAAGGCTCGTTAGAAGAATAGTCCAGAGCCAAATTTGTTTTTGATATATTAAAGGCATTCTGGTGAAAGTTTCATTCATTTCCCATGTAAATATCTTTACTTTTTATCCAATTAGTTTGACCCTGAATTGATTACGGGTGCCCGCCCCCTCCCCCAAGGCATAAAGGCATTTCTTTCTTTTATTGCTTAGCATGCGCGTATGGTTTCACTTTATCAAAGGTAAGTTGCATGTATAAGATTGGTGTTAAATTATAAATAAACACAAAACATTGGCCTAAATTTTGAATCCATTTCACCACGCCTTATTGCTTCAAGCTAATTCTACGTATAGAAAATTTGCCACATATAATTGAAAAAAAAATGTAATTATCTTGACAACGTACTATAGGAGTTGAATAAATATTCCACCAGAATGCTTTGAATATATCTCTCTTTAAACATATCAATTAAATTCGGCTCTGGACTATTCTTTTATAGAGTGAATTTTCAATCTTCTTGAAAAAAAATGTCACATTTCTTTGAGTGAATTGCGCTATTCTTTGAGTGAATTAACACCCTAATGGAGTAAATTTACACTTTTCACTCTATTAGAGAGTAACTGGGACCACTCTTCTATTGGGGTCTGGGAGCAATGAACCCTATTTCGTACTGTCCTTGGTGTAAGGTACCAGAAGAACGTATTTACTGTTAGTGCTTGACCACAGGACTTTGTAGGCATGTAAGTTTTCTTTCCTTTTCTTTTCTTTTCTTTTCTTTTCTTTTCCTTTCTTTTCTTTTCTTTTCTTTTCTTTTCTTTTCTTGTCCTGTCACCTATAAGGCCGTTACTGAGGTCCAGAGGTGCGGAGGTAATTTTTGTTGGGAGCTGAGGAGGGACTCGACATGTTGACGAGGGGGATGGACTCCAAACACAGAAGTTATCTCAGATGGTCATCATTCACGAACATCTGAACATGAAAGGCATACAGTACTCTACATGCCATAGGAATTCAGGGCCGATTCGGAAATTCAAAAGCATCTTGAAAAGCTTCTTATGTGCAGTGCTGTATATATTCGTCTGGGGAGGTCCCGTTGAAATTATAACAAGCAGACACCGGGCCAGTGCATATTGTGGAATTGCAAAACTCCAGCTTGTATATTGACGAGTGCTACAATAGGAGTGGGAATACTTTTGTCAACTGGCCACACCCTGATTCGTTACATGGCGTAAACTATCTGCAACGGATTACAGGTGATTTAAAGCGTGAGTCATAGAAATGAAAACATTTAAACTTGCATAACTCCGTTAAAATACATAATTGCTCATTTCATTTGGGTAGGGGGATAATGAGGAACTGACCATTTTTAGACTTTTAGGGGCCTTAAGTCCCCAAGCCCCCCAAATCCCCCCACCCCCCTTGGCGACGCCGATGTGTAATTCCGTGCTGAGGACAGTCCCCCCCCCCCCTGAAAGTTCGAAGCTGTTGTGATCGCCTTGTTCCAGCTACTTGCAAATACTATGGCATCTAGATTGAGGCATCGCCCTAAGCCTGAAGATGTTTCTGTAGCTTTTATATTACCACCGTTTAGACGAAAGTTGGAAATAAATTCTAACCCGTTTCACTCGCGCCCTTTCTCAGTAATACATTTCCCATTCTTACAATCCGAGGAAAACCTCTACCCCTCAGGCAGCTTCTGGATTGGGGAGTCAAATATAATCTAAATAAAAAGGAAACCATCTACACTTTATTTGTGTGAACGTTTATCAAAATCAAGAGGTATTCCATCTTCTTTTTATTCTTTAAGTCCTCCGCAGTCAGAGCTGACTTGTTACTTGTTAAAAGCAACTGCCTGCATCCCTACCCCTTTGAGTCACACAGAGCATGATATAACTGGAAAAGTTCGATTGTGATCAATGGCGGAGCTGCCATATCGTCAGGGGGACAATCGCCCCCCCCCCCCGACGAAAACCGTCTGTCGGCGCGCTTTTTAGGTTTTCAACATACTTTACTCTTGCACCGATATTGGTAAAATACATTATTAAATAGCGTTGTTTTAAGGCCTAGATAACAAAATGATCAAACCAGTAACTGTGCTCTGCACTTTATTCTGATGAAAAGGGTCATCTTTTGTAATATATATAGGGATAGGTTTTGCCGAAACATATCTTCATGCTTTATACGCACTAATGAATGATATCGCTGTGCTTACTGTAAGTAAATTGCTTCCACTCCAAGCTTTATTACAAGCTTACAAAATACACAGACTGACATTAAATTCACCCTCCCGGCCAATAAAAGATGTTGCAAAGGGCGCAACAATAATTGTGGCGCAAATAGCCCTCTTTTTGTCGGGGATAATTTTCAACAAAGACAATGAAAAGAGTTTATAAAGATACCAAAATAGCTTCCACAACATTTCTCAAAATGATTTGAAGAGAACATTCAAGTGAAAATAAAATAAAACTGAGTGGTAATGCCGGAGTTTGAATGAGCAGTTCCCATTTTGCTTTTCTTCAAGTGACCATTTTTATGATAAATGGCTATATCTGACACTGCGCGATAATCCCATGAAAAAGCTTATTTCTGTACTTTCGTGGTCTCAAAAGCCAGAAAACTGCGTACAATAAGCCTTGGTTTAGGCTACTTGTACTTATTATGAATTCGGTACCTGGAAAGCCAAGCAGACCTTTTGTCTTGGCATACCCCCGTTCCAAAAACCCACGCGATCTTATTCATATACCTAATTGTACGGTCACTGTTCATTGTTAGCAGATAAGTTCAAATCATTGGGTTAACAGTGTAGTCAAGTTTTGCCCTCATTTCATAAATCTGAGAAAGGTTTACCAACGTCTGTTCGAAGAATATTTTTCAAACCTTGAAGCAACCAAAGGACAAGCATGGGCGTTATTCACAAAACGTACCCTGAAATTTATCTCTGCGTCTGCAATTTCTTCCTTGGCCCACAGTCACATTCAAGTCGAAAAGACACTGGCACAATTGAAATAAATGCGTGTCATCGTCGATATAACGTTTTGGGTTATTTAAAAATGAAGACTTAGTATATAGAGGCTTTAGAAATACGTCACAGATCCGCCATGCTGGAGCGCGCTCCTGCCAAATAACATGATTCTGTGTTGAACTCATTGCACAGTGTGCACTGGGGTATATGGCATAAACGCGGTGTGAACACGTTCATCAAGCATGTCATGAGTGGTCTACTAATAAGTAGTTGCATGTACTCCAACGTACATGGCCGCTATGGAGTTTTATGACGTGATATGAAAACTAGCAAAATGACAAGTACAAAGGAAACAAATTAAAAAAAAATAAAGTAAACACACATCCAAAGAGAAAGTTAATTAGTCTGTCGATATTTATTTTTTTTTTGTTTTTTCTTAAATCTGCCGAGTGAGAAAGGACATTTCGTTACAGCTTAGCAGGAGGAAATAAAATCTGAAGTAACGAAGCATGCAATTTAGCAATATAGCAAAGTGTTCGTCTTCAAAAAGTTTCTGAGGGAACACATCATCAACAGTTATTTAACGGCTGTATTTAAATCTGCCAGCGAAGGACACTCCCAAACTTTCTGAGCGGTACGTCAACGTGGTATGTCCCAACACCATATTGACTGAAACTGCATCGCAAAAACCAGACTTACACATAAAATGTCATTTGATTAAATTAGAAAAGTTATTGGTGTTGTATACACCTAATAGGCAAAATTTGTTTTTAAATTCAACATTACTAAAAAAAAATTATCCATTCGTGAAATATCACAGACGTACTACGACGGACCAATCCGAACAGGAAAGCAATGGTCAGGTGGTCAGGAAGTCAAGATAATGGCCCAACTAATGGCTTACTTGACTCTCGGATGATCGGATTGTTTTGTTGGTAGCTATCCTTTGTACGTAACGTAATTATAAGTCAATGGTTTCTATCTGCGCAGGTTATAATAATTTAAGCAAGTTTATCGTAAATAAACACTACATGTACAAGTATAAGAACGTCCATTGTAGATGTAACTTTCATTTCCAACTGTTGAGTCGTCCGGGTAATGCGGTCAGGAATTTCTCTGATTAACGTAGCTTGTTTAGATTCCGATATTTGCGGCATTAGCTGAAAAATGGCAGAATGAAAAAACATTATTACACCTATTATTAACATCTTTAGTTACAGCTCGTTTTAAAGTATAAGGACTGAAAATCTTTCGATACGAACTTCATAAACTGTATGTTCATGTACCTACTGAAACAAGGGATGGCAAAAAATTTGACTATGCATTCTTTCAATCATTGTTGTAACCGAGTCGTATGTGATGGGGAACTGGGTCGATCACGGCACTTATAAGTTTAGGTTTGATTGTGTTCGTAAAAACATAAATAAACATTCAAAAACAAGCAAACTACAAAATAATACAACTTGGAAAAAACCAATGCAACACACGCGCACACATATATCCCCCATTTATCCAATATGAATATATATATATATATATATATATAAATATGTATATATATATATATATATTAACATATATATAAACATGTATATATATATATACATACATATATATATATATATATATATTTATATATATATATATATATATATATATATGGTAAATCGAACGTTGAATGAATAGGTCGAAAGGAGTGTTAAAGTTCGATTTTGAAATTGAAATTAGTCCCAAGCACTGGCATTAGCAATAATGAACAAGGGAAATAAGAAATAAATTCAGAGAGAAAATTAAGTCACGACCAGGACCTGGTCGTGACTTAATTTTCTCTCTGAATTTATTTCTTATTTCCCTTGTTCATTAGGGCTAATGCCAATGCTTGGGACTAATTTCAATTTCAAAATCGAACTTTAACACTCCTTTCGACCTATATATATATATATATATATATTGAAAAGGTTGCAATAAGTTCTTACAACATAGCTTTACAGAACTGTTTCGTAAGGGCCAATATAATGTAGGTCCTCACTCCTCAGAAACCTGAAGTACATTGATGTCAATAACGTTGAATACGTATGTGTCCGCGGCTTTTGAACGTGTCCGTATTCAACGTTATTGACATCATTCTACTTCAGGCTACTGAGGAGTGAGGACCTACATTATTGGCCCTTACGAAACAGTTCTGTAAAGCTATGTTGTAAGAACTTATTGCAACCTTTTCAATATTGCATCTACCTTCACAGGTTTGAGCACTTTACCATTGCCTAGTTGACATTATTAATCATTTTTTACTGTTACGGTTATATATATATATATATATATATACATATATATGTATGTTTATATATATATTTATATATATATATATATATAAATATATATATATATATATATATATATATATATATATATATATTTATATATACATATATATATATATTTATATAAAACGCTGGATCCCACCTTAGGTCGACATCATCTAAAAAAACTACCTTGGGTCAACATTCACATATTTGAGTATAACCAACCTTTTCAATATTGCATCTACCTTCACAGGTTTGAGCACTTTACCATTGCCTAGTTGACATTATTAATCATTTTTTACTGTTACGGTTATATATATATACATATATATGTATGTATATATATATATATATACATATATATGTATGTATATATATATATATAAATATATATATATATAAATATATATATATGTATATTTATATATATATATATATATATATATATATATATATATATATATATACATATATATATATATTTATATAAAACGCTGGATCCCACCTTAGGTCGACATCATCTAAAAAAACTACCTTGGGTCAACATTCACATATTTGAGTATAACTCTACGTTGGTCGTTGAAAAAAATTCATACAAAAATGTCACGGTAAAGTTAAACAGCGCCCGCAACAATTTATTTGGTATCTTTAATATGTGCGACGTATGCACAAGTTTCAGTTAAATATGTTATTTATTAAAAGGTATTTCGCAATAATTTTATGTCGACTTAAGGTACATTTTTAGACGACGCTGATATAACCCCCATTTTTTCACGTTCAAATATATATAACATGCGTTGTAAGTACAAGCCAGTATAATGACACAATAGACTACGGGCCATAGGGATACCGTTACCGCTGGAATAACATTACTAAATATTTGTTTAGAAAGGGGTGTATTAGGTCGATAAACATTAGGTGGACACGATTTTGTAGACCTATTGTAAATTTCGACCTAAGGTTCATTTTTAGACGATAGAATGTTGACCATAGGTAGCATTTAGGAATATATATATATATATATTTATATATATATTTATATATATATTTATATATATTTATATATATATTTATATATATATTTATATATTGTAACGTCTATCATAATAAGGCAAAGTTTGCCAAAGTTAGATGTGAAATTCTCAAAGATTTCAAAATTATGAGACTGTTTCCGCTACTGATCATCATTATTCAGTTTCTATGTAACATTTTAGGTCACACCAATACTACATTTTATATAAAATCATATATATGAACGTATGCATAAAATACTTCTTACATTGTATACAGGTTGTTGCTTTTCCATACTCTCCCGTCCTCCAGTCGTATGGGCAGTAGCATCGAGGATTGCTAGGACATGCTAGGGTATACATAGAATCATATATTATGTCAATAAAATAAAATAAAATAAAATAAAATAAAATAAAATAAAATAAAATAAAATAAAATAAAATAAAATAAAGGCATGTTTATCTAAAGAGACATGTCTATACAGTTATTTCTAACTACTCCCCCAAGTGCGGTTTGTTTGTCATCTGTCTCAAGTATTTGCAGTTATGATTTTTAAACCTAAAGTTGTTTTAGGATAAAAAATAATATCGGTAAAGTTTGCTGAAGTAGTCAATTACTCTGTAGGGTATAATTCGATGTAAGTATGTTTTTGCAAATTTGTTTAACGACGAATTTGGAACGGCGCATTTGTAATGGCGCATTAAGGGACAAAAGTAGTTGAACCACAATCATTTTTAAAACAAAAGCTTAAATCTCGCAAATTGTTTCGTTTATCTCTTCCAAAGTTGCTTTCATGTTTTATCTGGACAGAAATATTGCATATTTAGAGAAGGATTAAATTTCAATGACACATGACTTTCACAAGCTCCGTATAAAATGAGGCACTCTACTTCGCTTATTGAAACTGTGGTGAGTGACCATCTTTTCCCTTTAGCGGCGTATTTCAGTGGTATTTCAAATGGGTCTCAATAGAAAGAGAAAAGTAGACATAGTTACATTTACGTCCTCTGAACGTATTTGAGGAAGTCTGTTCCTAACCCATTACCTACTTTTTTAGAAGATAATTTCAAGTCTGATCAAGATTATAGAATGCAAGTGAGCACATTTCCTTAGATTCTTTTCGTTTCTCTTTATAATTGGATGTCCCGTTTGAAATTTATTTTAGAGTAAATGTACCGGGTTACACGCACAGTAAGACTTTGGTCACGGGTAAAAATTCCCCTTTCAAGCTGTAGACAAATCTCCCAAATCAAAAGTATTGTATTTATTCACAATGAAGCCAAAAAAGGTCAATGACCCTTTATCTTTCAACAAAATTGCATTATACGTGCATTGTAGCCGAGGTTCGTTCTAAAATTTTGTTCTGTAGAGACGCCTTTGCTCGTCAAGTAACTCAGCTGTGGAAAGCACTAGTGCGCCATCTTACTCGGACGGGGATAATTCAAATATCTTTTGTCGAAAATTAAATTGTGCTTTGCGTTGAATGCTAACCACATGTTCGAAGTGAGAGATATTTGGCAAAAAGTAACAGCAACCGTGGTTACATACAGTCTATATGATATCGCAAATTTAAGGCAAAGTTGTGCAGAACGAATCAGTTGTGTAGCAAACTCCCCTAAAAAGGGGTTTAAACAATAATTTGATTTTCGTATGTGGAAATAGAACTAACACTAGGCCTACACGAGTCGATGAAACTTCCAAATCAAATCAGACTTCTCTTACTCGAGATATAAGCAAAAAAGGTTACTACATTTGCATGTGACAGGAATGAATTGGAGACAAGCATAGGACATTTACTCATACTGTGTAGAATGTGTTTTTATGTTTGAAAGGGTATCGTGACCTTGGGAAAAATAACCATAAAATATCACATGGAAAATTTGAAGTTTGTCAAGAACCAAAACCTGGGAAAGTGTGTGTGGGGGGGGGGGGGAGGGGCGTACTTTTGGACTGCATACCTCATCCTGCCCCATTGACCAAAAAGTACATTAATTTTCTGATGCTAAAGTTTTCGCTTTTTCTACGAGCAAAAACGGTTTTCTTAAATATAAAAATAAAATGCCATAACCCATTATTTTAAATGAACAAATTGAATTGCGCTCTGAAAAGGTTGAAATATTCGTTTTTGTCAGCCATGCTCAACTAGACAACAATTCCTGTATATCTATGCCCTCTGCAACAGTGGCGTGGATAAACGTTTTTTTTTTTCAAGGGGAAAGCACCCACGCACTCACCCATGATTTTGAACACTACTGTATGAGGAACCTAATTTGCCCCTCGCGGAGGGCGTCGGAATATTTTGCCCCTTTTAAACAAATATATGCAAATACGGAGCTTGTATTGCAGAACGGTTTGTATTCTGGGTTTCCTATGAGGAAATTTCATGAGATGGGGGGGGGGGGGGTAACTGAAGAATCTGCATTTCTTTCATATATTGATGGCAAATCTGAGAATCATTGCACAGCGACTGAATCGTTGTTGCTATATAATGTTATCTAAGACCTACGAACTGACAATCTCCTATGACATTTCAAAAATTCCCATACTTTGTTGTCTTTTTAAGACAAAATATTTCAAAATCAAGAGCTTTCATTGGAGAAAATTTGAAATTCTATGAAAGACAATACATAAAAATAGCAATATAGCTGTCAGTGACTCTTGGTGGTTTTTTATCAATGGTGTCAGTAAAAAGCGCCACCCATCTTCTATATGGGGATTATTTTTGTAAGTTCTGACTCCCTTGTTGGTTGGGCTTAAATAACTTAATGGGGGTCCGAAGAGCCTGGTAAGACCAAGGGTGTACTACCACGGAATAAAAGGAAGTGCTAACCCGAGAAAGTACTTCACTGGTAGGAGATGACACTGAAAATGTACTATTCGAGAGTCTATTAAAGTACGACAAAAATTTCTGAGATATTTCCAGGATGTCTTTTATGGACTAAATGATGTGCCGGCCTGGGGCAGGTCAAACTTGCTTTTAAAAGAAACACGATACACTAGCAAACCGAGAAATGATTTTAAAGGAGAAGACTTAATCGTATTTAAGTCATCGTTTACAGTTTTATGACAGCGAACATTTGGGAACATTAGTCGGGAAAGAAGTTTTCTAAATGTCCAGCGGCGGTTGTTGGGGAGGGGGCGGGTGGGGGAGGGGCTTTGGGGACTCAAACGCCCCTAGCAAAGTGTACTCAAGCCTACTCCCCTCCCAAAAAATGTCAAAGGTCGTGCATACCTTAATGATATATTTGCGTATATTGAAAAAATGGCAAAAAAGATCTATTGCATATACATGCCGCTTTGCCCCTCTTATTTCCAGCCTAATTTTCGCAGGTGGCTGGTCTTATGACCGAAACCATCGTTATTTTTTCTCTTCAATTAAGGTGAGAGTTCAATGCGTAATGCACGACAGTAACGTGATCTCGTTGCTTGTATTTAGACGTTAGACCCCTTGTAAACATAAACATAAACATGAACATGAACAGTCATCAGTGTAACTACATGCGAAGGTGGAACACGAGGGAGATTCCCCCAAGCTCTTATCAAGGACACGGGTCAACTAAGGTTCTGTTTTCCTAAATTTTCTTGTATGAATTTCAAATTTTCTCTCTTGGTTTTCATATATTTGTTGAGTTTCGGAAACATTATAAATGCCGTTGGGCAACACTAAATTCGATCCGCAAATATAACAAAACTTTTTGTAACAACAACGACCCTTAGTCGCCGTGTAATCTCAGATTCACTAACACGGAGGGCAGATTTTCCAATGATCCCCACACGTTCATATTTTCTTACAGGAAACCCAGAATCCAACTTTTTCTGAAATGCAAGCTTTTCTGTGATTTGAAATAATTGTTTGAATAGTTTAACTCTCGGAGCGCTTCGGGTGCCTTAAGTGGCTCTTCACCGGAAATGTGGGTAGGTATAAAACACAAAAGGAACATAGGAGAGCTTGCCCCCTGGGGGAAAAAAGAATAATAACATAATAATAATATAATGATAATAATCAGGCCTTGAAGGGTAGTTGTTTTACGATGGGGAGCGGTTGTCTTATGAATTACAACTTCACGTCGGATGGCAACCAGTTCAACCATTTTGATATTTTTTTTTTTAAGGCCAGTCAGATGGGAAAACCGTAGATTGCTCTTGGATGAAAAAACCACCTTACTTTGACCCGGCCAGGAATCGAACTCCAGACCTCCCGGTTGCTAAGCTTCATCGTTTCAAATGCCACCGCCTTTATCCACTCGGACATACCACCGGTTTGTCGGTATAAAGTCTAGCTACGCCACTAGCCTACACATAATATTTAGTGATTCTTGCTTTACAGTTGTTGAGCGAATCATAGCTCAGGAAAGTCTCCCAATCACACAGGTTCATTGTGCTACTATGAAACTTGGCCAGAGATGTCGTAAGTGACATCCATGGTAGTGTTAATAACATCGAGTTGACGCATAAATTTTCTATTGGAAGTTAAAAAAGAGCCGCTCTAACTGGCAGTCTCTTTAGTCGGATGTACACCAATGGGGGCTAGTGGGACCGTTCGCTCAAACTGCTCGCAATAACGTTAAATACATCCTTCCTTAAAAAAAAAATAATGTACGGCACACGAATATAGACCTAAATGCGTTTAATGTATTATGTTTGTTATGATTCTGTATTTATTACAGGTAATTCAGTTTGTCGGTACCAAATCTCATATTTAGACAATTATATCTAGCAGTTTCCAGCCATCTATAAGCTCTCCTTTCAGTATGCCAGTATGAAAAAACGTACATGATTCTTCCCACCCCTCTAAGCACAACTGTAAATTTTCTTTTTTGAAATGCCCACAACTGTTGTTAAGAGGAAACTTACGGAGATATTCGGCTTTCTTGCCTCCCCTTCCGTTACCCCTTCCGTTACCTCTCCCACCTCTTCCACGCTTCTCCATCAACTCTTCGAAGAAGTCATCTTCAAAATCAGCTGTGGTGAGGGCGAAGACCACCGACAAAATCAGAAAAAAACAAACTACCTTGGAGTTCATTGTGGATGCTGACGAAAGAGGAAAATATATAGAGATTGACCGATTGCAATCTAGGCATAAATATGCCGCATTACTTCATATTAAGGTTCTCGTAAGCAGTTAAAAACGAAAATCACTTTATAAAAAGTTACTTGTTAATAGAATATAGAAGCAAACTCCTTACACTTCCAAAAGAAAACGGTCTCTCAATCTGGCTCAAAACTGATCATGCATGGTTAGTTTGATCTAACAGTTATAGAGGCTGAGATCACACAACACACTGTAAACACAAATTAGTCAACTGGTGTCTGAATTGACTAACCACGTTAGTCACGTACATTGACTAATAGGTGATGACAGCTGACCAATATCGTGGTAATGGACAAAAGAATGCTAGTCAATTATTAGCCAAGGATTCTCAATATTTGTTAGAAACTAACTCAAATGGCTCAAATATTAGTCAATATTGTTGACTAAAGTTACAAGTCAGTTCAGACACTGTTTGACTTATTTGTGTTTATACAGTGCAGCGATTACTTTCCATTTTAAAAATCGTTGCCTGTATCCTCCTGTATGTCACTCAGAGTACGTCTCTATGCTCTAACATCTCTATGCTCCGACAAAACGGCGCCAAAGTATTTTTTGTCGGTACCAAAGTACATTACTGTCAGTACCAAAGTTCATTGTTGTCGGCGCCAAAGGATACTTAGTTGGTACGTACCAAAGTACACTATTGTTGGAACAGAGGCATCGGAACACAGAGATGTTGGAACATAGGGGCGTCCCCGGTCACTCTAGCACAATCTGCAAACGAATATATAGCATTGCACCGATGACTTGATTGTGAAGTAATCATCGAGCTGGATCTGCCTGGAGCATGCGCATTTCATTTTCCCTTGACGTATAGCTTGAAGGGAAAGGCATATTATGCAGACTTTTTCTTACCTTATTTTCTTGTAGTGAAGCTCAGCAAAAGTAGATGCATGGTTCCTCTATAGCAGGTGTCGAAATCAAACGGTAAAGTACTAAGTTACTGCATTTAGGGACCTGTTATCCAAATAACAATTCTTTCTTACATGTAACACATAAGTATAATGGTAATGTCCTCTCGAATGTTCCCAATGAGATGTTTAACCGGAAATTACCAAAATACTGGGGTGGATGGCGAAGCATGTTTTTTATGTTATCGTTTGGTTTCCCTTAAATGTTTTGCATGGTAGTTAGAACTTATGAGTTGTTGAAATAGTAGGCCTAATGCATTACTACATGTAATACGTAATTGACGTTAACCATTCCTAACTGTATTCTGACAAGAAAAACTATGGAATTTTAATAAACTAATCTAATTTTCCGCTATTGTAGTTTTATTCTCGAAAAAGGACATTTTTAAAACTCCACAGTTAAACATTTCCTACGTAAGGGGAAATTAATTGTGTTTTTCACCAATTTAGTAAAGTAATTTAGCGGTAATTTGACGGAAAAAAGTTAGGCAACCCAGGGAGTCGTTATTAGAAACACCTCCATGAGCAACCCCTCGGCTATATTTGAAACTTCGGTTTCGATTAGTATATGAACCGGTTTCCCGGTTCCGGCCTTTTTTATTATTTTTTTTTTTTCTAAAGAAAGTACCGATGCATCACACCGACTAAAGTTAACGTAATCAAAATTGTGGTGAATTTTTATGCAATATAAGAAATGGCTAACCAGGAATTGGTGATGGTTTTACGGGGTAGCAGTTATTTTTCAGGTTTAAGGTCCAATTCTTAAAATATCAAACTCGGGTTGAATCTGGTTGTTCAAAGCCTTTTTTCGGTCGTTGTTACTGGATTGTTTGTCCATCCCATCGTATATTCTGGACACTAACAGACCAACCACAACAACACTGGATTCAATTTTTAAGTCCTCGGTATGACCCGATTAAGAGGACGGCCAACCCCAGATCTCCTCGTCTGGAAGTCGGACTTTGCCATTAAGTCTGCTAGGCCAAACAAGGAAGGGATGTTTCGATCTGGCTCCGTTGTGTCCATATTACGGTATTTTATTTTTTTCCTACATGAAATACGGTTAATAACAGTGCAGGTCAATAAATTATATGTCTGATGTTTATACACTCTAAAGGCAAAAGAGTTGCTGGATATTTACTCACTAACAGAGTAACCAGTGTAAATTTAGTGCACGAGGTGGGTAATTCAGCCCAAAGTAGTGAACTTCACTCAAGGAAGGGTGAAATTCATTCCAAGAGGAACTAAAATTCACTCTTAATCGAGTGCCTGCAACTATCACTCTTCTTTTAAAAGTGGTCACTGTAGGCACTTCACCAAGAGTGAAACGTCGCTCTTTTGGAGAGACTTTCACTCCTCTAGGGTAAATTTCTTTTTTCTTGGAACGAAGTAACACTCTAATGGAGGGAATTCACTCTTCCTGGAATGAAATAACACTCTAATAGAGGGATTTATCACTTTTCACTCTATTAGAGGGTAAATAAGTTCACTCTTTTCATTTTAGAGTGGAGTGTAAAGTGTACCTCTTCGTTGGATAACTTTCGGGTTATGCCATATTTGTTCGCATACCACAATTGCTCTTGGCATGGCGTCTTACTAGAGTAGCGACATCTTGTATTTGTTTTACTTTACTAAGGGTTGTAAAGGTCATATACTACATGTCATTGTAACGAAACTGTGACCTCACCTAATCAGATCTGTTCTTAACAATCCCTCACGTCATTTTTTTGAAAAATTGATGCATGTATACTATAGAAATATAAAACTATATCTACTAATAATTACCCTAATCGCCATCATAAACGCTGTTATCAGAAGAAATACCTACGTTGGCATTTGCTCCTAATCGTATCCACCTAGGGAAGGACATTTTATTTTGGGCAGCCGACTTTTAATGTTAAACATGATTAAAGCTCAAAACGGCTTCTTACTTAAAGCGGCTTATTAAATTGATTCATAAAATTCAACAACTTTTTTCCACACCTGTTATTAGTTTTCTACACATACCGA
This sequence comes from Holothuria scabra, assembly GCA_037179385.1. Classification (NCBI taxonomy): domain Eukaryota; kingdom Metazoa; phylum Echinodermata; class Holothuroidea; order Aspidochirotida; family Holothuriidae; genus Holothuria; species Holothuria scabra. The sequence continues at coordinate 8,959,779 of CM074189.1, read as the reverse complement.
TAACAAATGCGCAAACCTAGACATCGCCATATTCGACATTGTTTTATTGGTGAGTACTGAACGGTTCACTTCGGTTTTCAAAATTCGTGACCAGACAACTTTTTCTCAAATTAAGCACAAAATCGGTACAGGTCAGTGCACCACAAAATTTTAACTTCTATATGTGAAACTCGACTTTTCATGCTTAGTATAAGCATTTTCATATGGTAGTAACCTTTAACATTCTCATGAAATTATTTCTTTTAACTTAAGTAGCCCCTTTGAAAGGTCCAACCTACGAAGAATTACAAATTGGCCTAAATTATTCAATGATAAAAATATCAGACAAGAAATGTAATAATTCTAGTTGTGAGAACTTGACTCTCTCCTTACACTCTAAGAAGGAAAAGGGTGAAATTTCACTCGTTAAAATTGTGAAATTATCAAGTCTGCTCCAAAAGGGAGAAAACTAACCACAAGAGTGAAATTCATTCCAAAAGAGTGAAGTTTCACTCTGAATGGAGTGACTACCGGGACCATTCTTTTACAAAAAAGGAATCCTGCAGACGGACACTCTGCAGAACTCCAATTGAAATCCGTGGTTAATCCTTTTCTGGCTCAAAGCTCTCTCATATTGGAGTGAGAAAGTCAAATTTCCTTTGAATAAAAAGGACATTCACTTTAGAAACCAATTTACTCTTTTTAATGACAAGAGCCCTTTTCCCCCGAATTGAAATGAGGAGTATTATGCTGATAGAATAGTTAATCTGGTGTCGTATGTGGCAGGTGGATGATACAAAAAAATTGGGGCGATGCGCACTGTTTAACAAGAAATTCCCTAACTGGCTCCCTAACCTAATCCCTAACCCTAACAAAAATACAATTTATACAATACAATGACAATAACCAATCAAGAAACACCTTGTTAAACAGTGCGCATCTACCCAAAAATTGGGGGCGATGCGCGGTATTTAACATGAAATTTCCTTACTTGCTAACGACAACCCTAATCCATAACACCATCCCTAACGCGAAGAAAGAATACAGTCAATACAATACAATGGCAACAACCAATCGAGAAACACCCTGTTAAACAATGGGCATATACCCCAAAAATGACTACTGTCCTTATCCTATTTTTATGTATTGAACAATCATTCGTGTGATATGAAGCAACGCCAAATCATCAGAAAAAGACACATACACTGGCGAGTCATTGGTTTGAAGTTGATAATCTCTCTACGTTACCCTGAAACTGATAACTATTGTAACAAGAGAGTATTGTCAATATGGCTGGAGTCCGATAAAAAATTCAAGTTGGTATTTATCTCAATAAAGGCCCTGCCAGAAAGATTCCTTAAAGCCTAGACTGACTTCAACCTATCACAATGCAAATATTAAATTTCAATAAAAACTTCTGTAACATTTAAAAATAAGGAAGATTACAATTGTTTAATGATTGCGATTTACGAAATGAGCAATAGATTGAAAGGTTAAATGCGGAGAGAAGGTACTTACAATCTGCGGTGAAACTTGGGGAACGGATGTGATTGTACCAAACGGATGACGACGATTGTTGTTGGATGAAAGTCGAGTGTGGCTGCTGCAACTCTATTTAAATATATATATATGCCCTGGGTTCATGTATTATGTAACAAATTATTTCAACAGCCCTAACAACTGACCTTGCATTTAACTATCTTTTATAACAAAAACAACGCGTTTTTACTTTTTGGTTTTGATATTTTATTGCAGCAGGGGTCAAACAGATTTAGATTTGTAATCATTCCTGCATGATGTTTTACAGCTAAGGGAGAAAACACGTTTATTTCATGCCCCATTGAACTATGACAAATTGCCAAACCTGTCTGTGTGTCAGATTTGGAATGCCGGCTTGCTATTTGCCACACTTTTATTTCAAAAACAAAAGAAAACGTCGTCTGGGAGGTCAATTAAAAGTTTTCGACAGGATAAGGTCGTGACTGACGTATCTCAATCGTCAGCCATAAACTACTGGGTTTACAGTTAAAAAAACCTTAGTCTACGCTTTTGACGCTGTATGGCTGCACTGGTATCAACTCGGCTTTATGTTACGCTATTCTGAACATTATAGCACTGCCTTAAAGAAGCACATCAACATGCACGTTTGTTCAAATCAGGATTAAAGAGATAGTTCAGCAGGTTCCAACAAATGCTCATAGACACTTTATTGATAAAAATACAAATCATTACACTAGCTTGCCTTCTCCAAAAATCAGGAAGCTGTAACAGAAAGCAAACATTGTAGAGTTTGAAATCTCATCTACGACGAAAGTCTGGAAACTACTCTAAAATGTTGCTAAATTAAAGGGTCAATCCTATCACCCCAAACTACACTTCTTGTAGGGGGAGGGGGTGCAGAAACTCCATTTGCCCAGTTTTTGATTGACTGTTAATTCAAACAATGCAGATTACCAAAGTTTATATTACATAACATGAAATGTACTGAGGTTATCTTGATTATACACAAGTCATAGAGTTTCTCTATACTCACCCTGAAGCAATGAACCCAGATTGTGACTGGATAAGAATGAATTTCAGACAATTGTGGGAGGTACTTAAGTAGGAAGGTTAGGAGAATTGGTACTGTTTGAGGTGAGAGAACTGGGCCTATAAGGTTTCATTCAAACCACTTGACTTTATGACAAAGAATTACTGCAGGTCATGCAATTAGTGTAAAGTCGTCGTCACACCTTAACGAACTGGGTTCGGATTCCGATCCAGTTTTTGTGAGAAAATCCATTCTGTTGGGAAAAACCGCAAAATGTGCCAACCAGTGATAATATAGGCCTATGGTTTACATCATGGGTGTATAGATATGAACGTTAGCTGATCCATTCGTGACGTCAGGGCGACATAGAGACACGTGGGTCCCTGTAAAATTTGTATGGCGATGCGACGTCTTAAAATAGTAAGTTTCATTTATTCTTCTTAGTCCTTCAATGTGAATTTTATACATACAAAGGTTCAATAGCGTAGCCACCATTTGTCTAACGGAGGGGATTGGGGAACGACTTAAGGGAAAGGCCTAAGGGGAGGGAGGAAAAACGGCTATTCCAGGTGTTTTTGAAACTATTTTTCCAAGGTTGTGACATGAGGGGAGGGTTTCAACGTGACAGAGGAGGTTGAAAATTTTGGGGTTTTTTCTGAACGGAGATGGAGATTTAAATAAACCACACACAAAAATCAAACCGTAGCCTACCTCTTTTTCCCCGATTCGAATTCGTTGTAGTGCCAGTGTGACCGCGGCTCTAAATAGCAGTCAAATCAGGTGGCTGGTCTAACGTTCTTGAGAAATTTAATTGGTCAATAATTAATTTCAATTGTCGCGAAAGCTTTCTAAATGGATCACCACTTTAAGTTGTCGCGTAGACTAGGTTAAGAATTTCCCTCAAAATCTTTCCCAAATAGCAAAAAATGCCCCTTGATACCTCGCAATTTAACCGTCTTAATTTTTCGATCTCTCGCTATGAATTAAACATCCTTTGACAAAATAACATAAATAAATGTTTCGTTTCAAAAGTAAGAACACACACCTTTTTGTACAAAAAGCAATTTGGACAATCGATTTTACAGTCCATACGTGCCCAGGCATACAGTTTTTTGAGGTGTATCTCAGGTTAAAGAAATAACAAAATGTGATCAGCAGCATGTAAAACGACTTACAACAGACCGAATCCCGTCTTCATATGACATTCTTAAGCCGAGCTACAAAATGTTAAAATTCATTCCCTTTGAACAAATTATTCCCACATTGCGCAATAATTTGTGACTTTCTTCTGACAACTCGGTTGCTTTACCTGTTTCGTTTCCCTTAAAAATTAAAAAAATGTCTATGACCTTGAATGCTTGAATGCTTGTATAGTACGTTGCTCAGGGATGGCTTAATTTATTACATCTCCTCGTAAGAGTGAGGGTGATATCATACCTTGGTTACAACTTAGGTGCAGTAATTTTCAGAAAAACAAAGAAATACAAAGAATGCAATTTGAGTGAGTACAAAAAGACATCACAAATTACTGCGCATGCAATGTGCCATTTTAATTGAAGGGAATAAACTTCAATATATTATATCTCGGCCCAAGAATGTCTCATGAAGGTGGAAGTTGGACTGTTAGTATTTGTTTTTCATGCTATTTAATATATTGTTTTTATATATTATTCTTTTTATTTATTGAGTTGGGGTACACTTTAACACCCCGGACAGTTCAGTTTCTCCTAACCTACTTACTTTAAACCTCCTCCCACTTCTTTACTTTCTAAAAACTCACAATCATCCGAACATAATCCTAGGTAATTAGGTTATTGTTCCAGAATATACTGAGTCCTGTGATTACACAATGCCCTGATGCTTCTGATGTGTATATGGTCAGAATTATTCAGGATATGCCACTTAAGTTGCTCTGATTTATTCTTTTTTCTTTTATTTTGACATCAGTCAAAGAGCTGAGCCAATTGGAGAATTTCTCAAGACTATTGGTAAAAATATGGTTTGGGGTTTCGAATGTCTGCCTTTAGGAATGTACATCTTGGGTACAAATCGGTACATTTTCATTGATTTCATTATAGATTTCTTGACCGTGTGTGTGGTGATGCACAAAATCGATATACCTGATAAGCGTTTATGAGGTCAAGATGAAGATTTTGTTTGTTAAATTAAACGAAAACAAAAGGTCTGATATTTAAGGTTCAAATAATGAACAGCATACTTTCTGTAAGTTAAATACCACCTCTAAGTGTCATCAATGCATTAAAGCAAACATTTAAATATTCATATGTGAAAGAGGTACTAAATCTAAACAATTTGGTAAACTATTCGATTAATGCATTATTCAAATTCAACAAATCCAAAAGCCATAATTCAATATTTCAGTCCAGTTTGATAGATCAATGACACTTGAAGGACGCTGTGCATGTATTACTTGGACCTTTTGGTGTATACTGTGGGCGAAAAATGTAACACATATTTTGACGTGCTATTTTGTCTTCGAAATATTTGAGTTCTTCTGATACAATAAAGAAAACAACAGATCTTATGCACCGACAACGCACTGACTTCATTCTTGGGGGCAAAAACAATGGAACACATGGGCGCACGAAGGAGAATTGTCTTGCTTGTGTTGCAGACTATGGGCGTATTAGACTGATTGACAAATGAACTGTCTGAATTTATCGGTGTTGGTTTGTTTAGCCCCTAAAAAAATGCGTACTTTTTGTGCTCTGTGACACCACATGCATAACGTCGGTAATGTCATTTTGGACATGTAAATACATCTCCAGGATACATCATTACCAAAAGAGTATCCTAAAAGTGCAACCTAGTCAAATTTTTATCCTTCATATCTGGCCCATTCACAAAACTTACGTCGGTGGTAAATTTCATGGCAGATCAGCTCAATGTATCACTTAAGTCAGGCAAACGTTTCATGCTTATTCTGTCAAAAAAGAAAAGAGTATATGGTTACTTTATTCTTCATCTCGTTAAATTCCTCGGATAGAGACGAAAAACGAAAGATAACTTCATATGGTAACCGAAAATTTATTGATTGAAAATAGCCATCAAGTAATCACTTCAAATAATCGATATGCACTAAGCTCTGTATCAGTCGAAAGACAGGCAGGCAGTGCCCTCAAACTTTTGTCTTGTTCTTATAACTCTGAGCATGAAGTAGGGTTGCCAACTTGTAAGCTACAAATGCCCCAAAATTTATTTCACTTGCAACAGTTTTGACACCATGTGACAATTCTCTGAGGTATCATCAGTAAACTCATTTCATCAAAGAAAACTGAGGGCGTGCTACTGAAGAGGTGTATTTCGAACCTGTCAAAGGCCGTTCAAAGTCATTTTGACTGGAATAAGTTCATCGAGTTATTGCGAAGATGAATCTTTGCTTTCAAACATAATGGAGGGGTAGTGATGCGTTGATAATGTCAAATGCTATGACATTTGCCCAAAATATGCCTTTGGAAGTTTGGGCTTCATTATTAATTGTAACTCAAAAGATTAGTCACTGGCTGTTATTTACAAAAAATGTCATTGTAATTGCACGAATGACTTTATGACGGAAACAATGCACAGATCAACGAGGCTTCTGATTGGGTGAAAAGATGACCCGTTTTGATTGGTGACTATGAGCAAAAGAAGGTGAGCATTCTCTCATGGTGTAGAAAATAAATGCTACTTCCACAGCTGCACTTGTGCGTGAAGTGTTTTGCTGCTATTAGAAAAAAAATATTCTATACTCCCTGCTTCAGCGAAGCAGAACTCCTACAGCTGGTGCAAGAATTGTTTTAATCAATTAGTCAGGTGTCATGTAACAGTTTGTTTCTATTTTGGTAGAGGCAAAATGAACAACAAGTGTAATTCACATTGGTACATCATTTCCAAATTTTATCGTCATTAGGCATTGTAACCTTTTGTATCTTGGCCGGGGTGGGTATGGGTGATTAGTAATTTAACATTCAAGATTATACATTCTTTGTAAAAAGCATGGCTGGAAAAGTTGGAAGTGAAATTCTTAAACACACGTGAAAGAAAAAACAATCGATAACTATTGAAGCAAATTAAATCTGATAATTGATTATCTTACGTTAAGTATTTGTAAAATTTGAGCAATTTGAACATAACTGGGGTCCATTACGTTTAGTCTTTCAATAACCTTGTTAACCTGTATCAAAAATGATTGCATACTGAATTGTATCTTGATTCCCTCAATTTTACTGAATATGAAGGTGCACGAATGGCTGCCTACAGTCACTATACACAAGCACTGGTCCGATTCGTCTATTGTAGGTAAAAACCTAGATGTAGCTCGTAAGGCTATCTGCATTTAATTTGAGACCCAAGAATGAATGAATCGCATTGTGTGTAAAAATGAAGAGGTAGGCACTGCTCTTTTTTGTTTTTCAAAACGCATTACACTCTTAATATAAAATTAGTGAAGATTTAGTCGTTAGAAGAATGGAAGTTATAAAACTCACTCCAAAAGTGATCAACATCACTCCAGGAAGAGTTAAATTCACTCCAAAAGAGTGAAAAAAGAGCAAAATTTCACTTTTTATACAGGGATTCAAGGCGTCCCACTTTTAACAATAGAGTGGTCCCTGCAGGCACTCGTTAAAGAGTGAATTTTCACTCTTCTTGGAGTGAGTTTCATTCTTCTTGGATGAATGTCAATGTCATTCACTGTGGAGTGAATTAACACTCTAATGGAATGAATTCAAACTATTCCATTCGAGATTGACTAGGTTCATTCCTTTGTTTTAAGGATTGATGATATTAATTTTGTAACCCATTTACACACGTTTCTCCTCCGGTAGATGTATAAGCTATTTCCGTGCGATTTGTGGATTTATTTATTAAGAGAAGGCTTGTCATTTTCTTTTTCCTCACACCTGAAATTGAGATGCGCACTGATGAACAAGGTGTCTCTTGATTGGCCGTTGCCATTGTTTTTTATCGATTGTACTCTTTGTTATGGTTAGGGATTATGGTTAGGGATTAGGGCTATCGTTAGTCAGTTAGGAAATTTCTCGCTAAACAGACGTGCGCATCGCCCCGAAATTGACTAATCTCTCCTTTCGTGTCTGTGAAATCAGGAAGCTGTTGTTTGGAGGAAGTTAAACGGAATGTTTAATAATATTTGACATGTCAATTCGGAGGTGTCATGAAATCTCCTGAAATGACCTGCTCTAACATCATGGGCAAATTTTTTATTTTCCAGCTACTGAAAATGCTATGACAGCAGCCAGATATTTCAGACTGACGTCAGATTTAGCAAACGACAAATCGATTTCGTAATTTATTGTAAGGCCTGTAGAAATTTACAAGAGGGTGACCTTGACCTTGACGGCGCAAACCACAATGCAAAGAGAGCAATCTCCTTCCAAATTACTGCTCCCTGGTCAGCTGGTGAAATCTTTTCTAAAGCATAACAAGCTTATCCATGGCAATGGCCAGTTGAAATTTAATTTACTGTGAATAATTCAACAATTTCACTGGATGTCTATAAGATGTGTTTCTTTTTTTTACAAATTTTGTAAAAACGTGTAGTTAAAGGTTTTGGAGTTCTTTTGATAAAAATGGGATTTATTTCTGTAGGTGCTGATCTTCATCACCATAAGTTACTAAATGGCCGTAAAAGTCGTTAATTGTTAAGGAGGCTCATTGAGTTGATATCTGTAACTTTATTAGAGGGTCATTATCACATGAAAATGCTTACATAGTTAGCATAAAAGGTCAAAAGTCATATCCAATATTTACGGAAAAAGTGAAAATTTTGAATTTTATAATGTCCTGACTTGTAACCGTTTTGTACATTATTTGAAAAAGTGCCTGGTCACAAATTTTTGAAATATGAATTCAACCAGTATAAGTACTCACTCATGAAACAGATATTTTAAGGGAGGATATGGGTATTGTCTACGTTTGGCCATTTGTCATTGGTGTGTGAAGAAAACAAAACAGATTTGGAAAAATTTGTTGAATTTCATGAACCAAACTCAATGAGCCTCTTAAAAAATACCCCTGCTTTTCAACAAAACACAGAAGGTTATGTAATGTGGGCACATTGCCTAAGATTACTTTTAGTATTATACCTTTCACTATATTTCAACCAGCAATGATGCTAAATGTCGTCACTAACGGAATCAAAATTATGTATAAATTGGATGCGATGTCAAATTAATGTGCCGCAACGAAATTACAGATTTCCCATGACACAACAAATCTGAAGAAAACAATTGCTTTGCTTTAAAAGTCTGTAACTTCCGAACGTTACATTCTATTGAGATGTTGTTTTCATTTCCTGAAAGAAAAACAAATTCTCACATCTTGAAGTTAATGAATTTTGTCTTCGGAATATGCTTTAAGACAAAACGTGCAGGACTTTAAAACGTGAGTTTCAGTCTGTTTTGTATCCAGCAGTTGAGTTGTTTCATTGTCCACCATCACGACATTAATTATTTTACACTTCTCTGAAAAATTACCCATATTTAAGGGGAGATCGGCTTTCAAGTTGGTGTGCCTACACTCAAAAAGTGTTACACATTTTCTCTAAAGATGTCCGCCGGTTAATATTTCAACCAAATCTGTTCCACTGGTTACTGAAGGACATCCAGAAATTTTAGCCACAAATTTTACAAGCTTAATTAGCTCTTTTCGTGACGGAAAGTGTGGTAATTGTGAACCAAATCTTTAAAATTAAGTGTTCGTTTGATCCTTTTAAGTTTCATTTCAATGTTATGCACCATACGCTCTAAGCTAAAACTCAAACCAACAATTTGTCAGTATTCTAAATATATTATCAATTCGCGCAGCCCTTTGATTGACATCAAATCCTAAAGATGCAGAATAGCTCATGTTACACATCATTTACCCAGCAAGATATGTTATGAAGCAATAATCTGAGTTTTAAGGGACAATCCTCTCACCCCAAACTACACTTCTAGTATAGGGTAATAGAAACTCACAATTGGCCCAGCTTTTTGATTGACTGCTAATTAAAACAATGCAGAGTACCAAAACGTGTATTACACAGAACAAACTGTTCTGATAGTGTTTTGATTATAAACATTGAGCTTTCTATATTCACCCTGAAGCAATAAAATGAGATTGTGTCTGGAGGAGGGTGAATTTCAGACAATTGTGGGAGGGACTTAATTAAGAAAGTTAGGAGAATTGGTACTGTTTGGGATGAGAAAATTGGGCCTTTAAGTCAACTGTGGAAGGTTGGTAGAATTGGAATCTCTGGTGTGACGTATATCTATCTCGCCCTTGGGGGAAAACAAAGGAACACATGACCGTGCGCATAAGAATTCACCCTGCATGTGTAGCAAATCATAAGCGCGTATTTAACTGGTTTACAAATATCTGCTGCTTGCATTGGTCTGTGTCGGTTTGTTTTGTCCTCAAAGGAGGGTGCATTTTATGCCCATATGCATAAGGTCTATACAGGCCTTAAGATGAACGTAACACTGCACCGTGCAGTGTGTACGGTTATATACGCCTTTTGGGCACATTCATTGAGCAAACGTTCCGAGTATGGTCTGCTCATAGAAATACTAAGCTAGCTAAAGCTTAAGATTTCTCTGGGTCTGCTACGTAGTTACATGACCTTCAACATGGCCACCTGAGAGCATTATGGCGTCGTATGAAAAATTTCTATTGCAGTAACCAGTAGTGGATGGGGCCTTTTATTCCTCAAGATTTGTAATTAGTTATGTGGAAAAAGTGTTTATTTAGTATACAAAAAAGTGACTTTTCAATGCAGTTTTAAGCCTATAACTTATCTGCATTGCTGATTTAGCCACGTTTTCTAGAAGTTAGCTCACTTCAATTTTTCCTTAGCAACCTGCGACTTTATCTTCAATCAACCTTTCCGCCCACAAGACAAATGGAATAATCAGAGTCAGGTAAACTGAAAAAATGGCGATAACCCGCTTCAGGTTGTTGGCGCGCGGTGTTCAAAGGGAAAATACTTCATCATGCTAGATAGTCATTAGTCAGTTAGTACAATGACCCTTACTTCACAATCAGCCCAGTAAAATTAAATTTAAAATTGCAAGTACGATTAAATGGTTTGAACTTATACCAGTGTCGTCGAGAAGATAATTTTATTCTGTATTCATTCAAAAACAATAGAACCAGTTTATTAAAAGTTGGAAAAATGTGGTAAAAATGTCTTCGTGTTGGACAAGAAAATTTTAAGTTAGTAAATTGCGAACTAAGTCGCGTACAAGTGGAGTCCAAAATGGCATATCCTTTAATCGTAATACAGAATTTGAACAACCATGGGTTTTTTAGTATAATAAATGTCGCTTTTATTGTATGGATAGGAGCTCTCTATTACGGTGGGTCTCATCTGATGGTATCATAAACCCAGTACTATATGATACGCAGGCAACTGTAAGCTCCCTGGGTGACATTTCGAATTTTGCGGTCGGTCTCTAAAGCTTCGTTCAACTGTGTAATACTTTATAGGGAAACGATATTGATCAGGTCTACTGTGATCATTCTACAGTGTGGTGGCCACACACATGACGAAATGGTTACGGTAAAAAAAAACTTGATATCCTTCCTTGCCCAATTACACAATTTGATGATTGACAGACAGTAACACTTTATGCAAAGACATTTCATCTAAGTCAAGAAACCCTAGCCACGGTATGCAGAGCATCTAGAGGGGTTTTTGATTACAATCCTGCACAAAGAACTGTGTAATTTTTCGCAACCTAAGTGGACTAGAAGCTCGGTGAAGTGGTAATAATAGACCTCCAGCAGTGGGTCTGGAAACTTGATATACCTTAGTTGAACAATAGATTACTGAGGTTAGAAAATCAACCTTTTACCGTAATCGAAACAGCATGCAGTAGAATGCTCACAGTTTTGCTGACAGCTATAACCAAACATATTGAGTGTTCTAAGATTTTTCCCATAGTATCTTTTTGAAAGACGAACCTGTTTGAGCAATGCAATATAAAACATACAACATAGATCTATGACAATTACTGGAACACTTCCCAAAGAAATCCCGCAACTAAGACAACCAGCCTTTTTCGTGTGTTTGTTTGTTTTTAAGGTAAGTCTAAGCAAGATACAATGTAAAGTTAACACAAATTAGTCAAACGGTGCTTGAACTGACTAATCACGTTAGTCCACAATATTGACTAATATTTGACTAATGTTTGACCCAAAAATTGAGCCTTCTTGAATACGATTTGACAGATACTCTTTATTCTATTGCTGGTTACTGCGAAATCGGTCTGATAGCCTATCATTACAGATTAGTGGTTAGTCAATTCAGACACCACTTTGACTATTTAGTGTTCGCGAAGATTCCATTCTTAGATTTACATGACAGAAGAATGTTATTGTTATGTCAGATGGTCGCCTCAAGTGTTGGACATGAGATGGTAATAATCATAGTCTCTATGAGTATCCTTGGTCCTCTTGGAAAGGTATTATTACATCTTCATGTATCCCAGAACCTATAGATGCCTCATGTCTGGTAAACTTTTATGTCTGAATCTTCGTTAACTTCATAATCGACAGATGTAACATATCCAATGCCAGCCTGGAGTGCCCGTCGCTGTCTTTCTTAATAATGCGCAGTCTCTTTGCCAACCAAACCTATAGACAAATCCGAACAGTCGTGGTCTGATACAATCGGACATAACTGTGGTCCGCCATATTTAATTACTTTAATCATTCAAATTCTTTGCTTATATCTTGGATCGTTGTTCACTAAAACACTAATCTTGACTTCCCCAATTTCACCGAATATGAGAGTTAGGAATTGCATGGAGACAATTAAATCAGGACGAATTAAGGCTGAAGGGCCCTACTAATGGCAGACTTCTAGTATAACCAAAGCCTGCTAAAACTGATTAGAAATAGCCTATTGTTTGAAATAACAGTCTCGAAAAGATCATTCCACCATTCCACACATCAACTCTACACTCTAAAAACGTCCGGTTCAAATTGAACCGGAAAAGGATCAAAAGGGAAATGAAACGAACAAGCATCAAATGTCTGACTAGAATTGGTACATTTTGAACCGAAACGGTTCATTTTGAACCTAGACTAGTCAAATATTGAAACCGTTTTCGGTTTATCGTCCATTTGATCCTCTTCCGGTTCAATTTGAACCGGACGTTTTATAGTGTAGGAGTTCCGCTAGTAGACAAGAAATCAATGGGGGAACATTGATATAGGAGTTTCGCTGGTCTCTTGTTGGTCTATTTAGAGTGATGTACCATCTTTAAGATTTACTTTGAAAACTGTAATATTTTTTAAACGACCGATACAAAATGTGTGGTGCGGTATTTTCAGTTACTATGGCAGAATTAGTTGTGAAAGTTTTGATGAGTGGTTTATTGGGTTAACATTCTAAATCCTTTGATACAAGATTTTGTCACTCCCCCCCCCCCCCTTTTTTGACATGGTCAGCTACCCTCTATCGCCTCCATCACCTCCTGTCCCCATGGTAACGTGTCTGATCTTCGGAAGACTTTAAGGAATTAAAGATTACTTCCTCTAAATGTTCAAGACTGTGTAAATTCAATGGCAACGTAAACGTTCAAGGGCAAAAGGCATTTGACGACGTATCAACTACTGTCCGGCGGGAGGGAAGAAATGGAAACCACCCTTGAAAATTATTTGTAACGCTTAAAATGAGGAGTTTGAAGTGATGATATCCCAATGAAAGCTTCCAACATGGGAACTTCCATGTAATAGTTTTAGGAGTGGTAGACAGGTCTGTCATATCTTCAAAGCATGCATGGGCTGATAGGAGACTCAAATTATGGGTGTGCCCCTGATGGTGTGGTAATTGTCTGAACTCGATATGCGTGGTGTCAATCCTATATTGGTCTGAATATAATATCAGCCTATTAAGCACACTAAAGAAAAAGATTCGGAATATCTGGTTATCCGATCAGATCGGTCTGTCCTTTTACCGACGTTATGACGTGATTGTGCAAAGTTGATTGATGTACTGACCTTTAAGTCAAAGTTGCTTACAAACTATGAGCCAATCAAAATGAGTTTCATTTAGTGGCTAATTATTTCAACGTAACTCTAGTCACGGCCTGATTACATCCATGAATTTACGTCACTTCGGAAATATGATTGAAATCGACAGCTTGGAATACCGCAACTTCCTTAAAGAGATGTAATTGAAAGGATGTGATGACAAAGTTACTGAAGTGGAAATGATTTTGTCTCGTTGAAGATTTGCTCAACTGATCAACTGTGCAACGCCATATGTTTCCGCTTTTGCCATGCAAGGCCGGCGTCCGCATTACACACAAACTTTTACAGAGTCACTGAAAGAAGAAGAAGAAGAAAAAAAAAACTAGCCTTGATTTTTTGAGTGTAAAAACTTTCACAAAGCTTAGAAGGTTCATTTGACTAGTTTAACACTTTCACAACATAAGAATAAAACATCATACACATTTAGACATAACTTCTTATTAAAAGTAAAGGACCTATTTTTGTGCAAATGTTGCTCGGACAGTGAGTATTTGCCTGTTCACTGAAGCCACCATTGTACGTACGATTAGTGAAGCGAAAATAACCAAACTAATTACATTTGACAGCCTGCGAATGTTTGCTTTTGTGGCATAAATTGCTCGAGCAACTTTTTCACTGAGTTAAAATGACTAATCGCACATTTTAAGCTAAAGTTGGAATGCTCCGGAGGGGGGGGGGGGGGGACCTTTCAGAAGAACCTTTAAAAAATATCGTATTACATAGTGCCATGTTGACACTCTGAAGATTTGGAAAAGCAGCATTAGGAGATAGAGACGCCTTAAGAGTATTATTGGCTAATGAACAGTTACTTAGACAAAAGTTACCCTTTTATTTACATATCTTTGCTCATCCATCACTCGCCTCTGAAAAGAGAAATTCATATTCCATAGAAATGTTTCCATTCCGCCCACTTACCTAAGGCATGCACTTTGTTGCCGTTTCCGGCTCGACTTGAACCAATTGGTCTGGAAACTGGGCCGAAAACCCCATCTAACTAACCTTTTGATTTCTAATAAAGCAATCCATACAACCAAAATAGCAAAAGACGGAATCGGTCAGGTGGCTCCTTCAGGAAGAATTAATTGGTAATAAACTGCAATGGGAACTTCTTAATGACGGAACCAATGCTCGTAAAAATGTCAAATACTCTTTTTTCTCTCATTTAGTACCTCATAATATACTTTGAAGAGTCTAGTGGATTTTTTTTTTTAGAAACCTTCGTTGTGAATCAATTGCAAAAGTTTATCATATTATACGGATATTATAATTTGTTTCCTTTTGCTACTTGAAATTTTTCTTCTAAGTAACATACATAACGACGATATTTGTTTCCTTCAGGTAAGGTTAGCCAGTTAGGTTAGGACAGAAAAAGTTGTACGGTCCAGTTTCTGGACATTTGCTTAAAGTCGGGCCTTTTTCAATTGTTGTTGTTTTTTGTTGTGTTTTTTTGCCAGTCGTGGCTCAGTAGTTTTTCCCAACAACATTATTTACACTGAGCAACAGGAACAATGTCAATAGATCAGTAGGTTCCATTTTTAAGGCTTCGGTAAGAAAAAGCCATGAGTTGCAAGTCGGAACCTCTAACGACTTGACCTTGTAGTCGCTTTTTATAGAATTTTACCGAGTCGTGATTTGAGTCACTAAAATCAAGAGATAAATGTCTGCATCAAATTAACCCCCTAGAAGAAACGTAAAGACTCGAGCTGTGACATCACTGACTCAAATTGAGTCAAGTTTAAAGTAGTAAATGACTCGACTCGGCTGAAAAGATGTGTGGCTCGTTACGACTCTGTTTCTCCATTGCGACCGATATAAAACACAGCTATGACATCCCTTGCGATTTAAATAGTTACCATCGTAGCACAATCTTCATGTATCTCGATGACCGGATGGGGAACGGCCGGTCCTTTTGCTTTATTTTGATGTAACTG
Organism: Holothuria scabra; assembly: GCA_037179385.1. Lineage (NCBI taxonomy): Eukaryota > Metazoa > Echinodermata > Holothuroidea > Aspidochirotida > Holothuriidae > Holothuria > Holothuria scabra. The sequence continues at coordinate 8,944,296 of CM074189.1, read as the reverse complement.
ATCCTAAGTAATGAATATCGTTTTAGATAGCGACTATAGATGTGATGTAATAAAGTTCGACATGGAGGAGCTCATCAGTTCAATGAATTAACTCTCACTGACTCCTTTTCAATCTAATTTTGTCTGAATCTTTAAGGTATCCATTCGAAATGATGATATTTGTATCGTCAGATATGGATTAAACTTGCTTTAAAGTGGACCTTTCAATTCGAAACGGATCATGACAAATAAAAAACCAGAAAATCGGGCGCCTCTTCGATCTGAATTTGGTTTGGATTTAATGCAATAAATTTAAAAGACAAGTTAATTAGAAGTTTAAAATAGTCTAGAGCTAACTTTGTGTTTAATATTTAGAAAGGAACATATGCTTAGAATTTTGGTGAAATTTCTTATTTATATTCCATGTTAGGTTTTCGAGATATTAGCAATTGAATGTGACACATTTTCTGTATAGAATGAACTAATTGAAGCAAGAGGGCGCGGTGTCATGGATTCACACTGTTGACCAATGTTTTGTTTTTTCGTTATGATTTACCACCAAGTCAGTTATGCAACTTAACTCTGATGTATTAACAGGGCTATACGTACATCATGAGCAATGGAAGTTACTAAACTTTACATGTCTTAGGGGCAGGATACTATCCCTAGTTAATCCAAGGTCCAATAAATGGGATGCAAAAATGAAGAACGAAATACTAGTCAACAATCTGAATCCATGACATCTGTCACGGGTAGGGTGAAGCAAACGACCGGACAAAAGACCAGACGATCAGGTGTACCTTTACCCTTACTAGTTTATTGCACCAACATAAAACCCTCGAAAAAATGTAAAACAAAGCAGAATGTATGTACAAATATTTAAAAAAAATATTGTAATTTTATAATTGGTTATAATTAGTCTACTTAATATAACAAATATAAATAAAGCGATTGACCTTTCTTTGCCTCGCCTTTGAGACGCAATACCTACACACGCATGCATTGCTTTTCGCTACATTTTCATTTTATACTTAAACACCATAACTTGCACAGCATCTTGCCGTTCCTTATTTCTATTTACACATTGTACATAGCAAAATTAACCGTCTCGGACGTCTCTGAAAAAAAATAAAAAATAAAAAAACAATAATAAAAAAAAAAAAAATTTTATTACACCACGTATAGATATTGTTACTTGTGAGCTTCATGCATAATCTCTCCTTGGCTTTCTTTTAATACGAAATGCATTTCTACAGAGACATAATGAAAGATAATTATGAGCAAAATTCAAAGAGATCTGTGAGATTAAGCACAAGTTTGATAATAAACTTGGGGCGACAGTTACCAAAGTTTAGTTGCTAGTGGATGTCTTCTGCTTTTGTGCTTTTTACGAAGCTAAATAATGCAGAATGTAGTGAATTAGCATCGTAATTTCATTTTTAATTTTCTGGTTGCTTCGTTTGGTTTTAAGTTAGCCTTTTGCTAAATTTCTATAACGTGTAGCTTTGTCACAACTTCGCCAATATATAATTCATAGTGAGGACAAATTTCGGAGGGTAAAGTTTGAGTTATTTCAAATGAAGAAAATTACCAATCGGAGCACATAGGGAAAGGGTAGTAAAGTGAACGGGCTAGGAGAGTAAAATACTTTGGAAGGGGAGTCAGAAGGTGTGGGGAGGGGGGTACAGCAAAAAGAGGAGGGAGTACTGTGTATGGTAAAGGGAGAAACGAACGTGGGGAAGAAAGCACAGTACATTATAAACGGATGGGGGAGTAGAGTACAAGAGGGGGGGGGTGAAATACATGGGGAAGGGAGTGCAAAATTTGAGGGAAGAGAGTGAAGCACATAGGGGAGGGATGTAAAGCACATCGGGGAAAGGAGTGAAGTATAAGGGGCCGAAAGTTAAGTACATGAGGGAGAGGGCTCGGAGTAAAATATATGGGGATGGGAGTACAGTACATGGGGAAGGGGAGTAAACTACATAGGGAAGGTGAGAAGAGCACATGGGGAAGAAGAGTAAAGTATAAGAGGAGTAAAGGTATTAACGGAAAGGAATTGGCTTCAACATTACTTTCTCCCTTAAGAACAATTAGCCTGCTGTTTTCACACAATAATGGATAAGTAGCATTTGCACAGATTTCATTTTCGTTGCATAATTTTCAAGCTCCACGGTACAAAAAAGTACAAAATAAATGATTAAACTACAGGGATATACTGGCACAGAAATGTCAACAGACCAAATTTTACTTCGAATATTACAATATATTATCGAATATTAAAAAAGAAGCACTTGGAGTTAAGGAGCCAGAAGCAAACAGAAATATGTTTACTAGTCTGACCCTTTCGCAATTGAAAAGAAAAAAAAAAAAACGCTTTCCCTTTTAAGTGCATGGAAACAGGCACTGAAAAACAAAAGAACCCAAACCGGACCGGGACAAATTAAAGCGAAGCCAAGAACCACTCGACACAACAAAGGAAACAAAAGATTATTCGCTACCACCAAAAAAACAACCACCACACCCATCCCAACGATCAACTAAAGCCCAAACTAAAACACGCCTAAAGACAACAAACTCGACCAGGAAGCAACCACAACAAAGGTAAAAAGCAAAGGGACATGGGATATGGGGGTCCACATGTAAACCACTATTTACACACTTTTGTTCATTATATACAACTTTTAACAAGCAGCGAAACAAGATATCCTGAAGAGACTTAACTTGACCAGCCCGGAAGGGGGTATATAGGGAACGTCCATTTTCTTTGGGAGCCCCCATTAATCAGTATGACCCCAATGTGTATTCAAAACATGTTCAGCATAGTACATGATGTGCAATATGAGAACTATGCAACAGGCTATCAATCAAAGAGCTGTGCCAATTGAGAATTTTTGTCGATTACTACTGAAATTGTACTTTGTGATGAGAGTTGAATGCCTTTAAGACATTAACAACAACATGGGTAAGTATGAGTGCATTTAAAGGTAAACCTTGGTAGCAGTTGTGGGTAGAAAACGAAAAGTGGGTACTTCTGGGACAAAAATGTTTCAAATTATTTTGTACACTGTCATACGAGAGGTTTTACTGTAAACTGACCGATTGTGTTCTTCCAATTGAGTTTTGGATCAATAACAGTAAGGAATGATTTTGTGAGACGTTTAGTAGAGGCTTTAGTATTTGGAAAAAAATTGTAGTGGACCAGAGGTAATATATATATATATATATATATATATATATATATATATATATATATATATATATATATATATATATATATATATATATATATATATATATATATATATATTTAGCCCAATCTTGTGTGTATATGCAGTACTTCACTTAAAATGATACAATCCTGGGTACGGGCCTGAATAAACAAATAGCGGTATTTACCGTAAGAATATATTTCTAAGAACAGTGGTTGCAATTTAAGACCGGAATCACAAATAGGCGTCAAGAGTAAGGTGTTAAGTAAGGTGACATTTCAGTTACTTTGCTGAGAGTAAAATATAAAGATGAACGCCGGTTCTCGATCATAACTGGAAACTCGTGCAAATGATTTTTTTTTTCTGTTTGTTTGTTGTCGTTTTTTTTTTTTTTTTTCGTTTCATTTCACTTTCATTTAACTCAAGTAGTTAACGTCAAAGAATGATTTGCATTTTTTTCCTATTATTTATTTGTGTATTCTTTTGTGTCTGGGTGACATGTATAGGTGTATATCTTCAGAATTCGATGGAGGAAATTACCCGCCGCGCCCATCCCAGTGGCTACACAAACGCTAAGCATAAAATGCATTAAAGGATGGTAGTTGCAGGAAAATCTGGCCGAAATTTTGTAAAAGGATAGTTTTCAACCGCACTGCTGTTGAACGATCTGAATGTGATTGAGGCAATATTAAAGAATGAAAAAAGTCAGATAAGAATAAGAGAAGGAAACGAAAAACCTGCGTAATTTTAAGAAGTGTTTTGATGGAAGACGATAAAAATATTTCTGTATTCAATCAAACCACACCTCATCCCATCCCTCCGAGTCAATGTCTCCAAAAAAGGTATTTAGATGTTTTATCGAAGGGTTTAAAAATCATAGGAAGCAAAAGTTTGTCCTATCATCCATGTCATTAGCATACGATTCGGAAGGGATGGGCAGACTCATTTTGCAAAATTTGAAATTCGGAAAAACGTCTTGAAAAATCAGGGCAGCCATTTCAGTATAATAAAATATTTCATGCCATGTTTTCATCACTCTTGGATTATTTAAGCTTGCCCAAATTTTTTTATTGCACGAAAAAATTAAAAAAAAATCACAATCCTGCATGGTTACACTTTCATGAAAAATCCAAAATATAATTATCAACATTTGAGATTTTTTAAATTTTCCGAAGGCTAACCAATTGGTCCAGTAGTAGCGTAGGAAAAGGTACATTTTTATGCTAAATTTTTTACTCTTTCTACGAGTAAGAACGATTTTTTTAAATAAAAAAAACCTGATTTTGTCTTTAGTGTGAATACTACTCACTGTGTTAGAAACGAAATCTGCGGAGCGGGAGAAGCGCCGAAAATTGGGATCATTCTACCCAATATGGATCTTGTATTGCAGAAAATAATTTAGATTCAAGGTTTCCTGTAAGGGAATTTGAATATTTGGGGACTACCGAAGTATCTGCATTTTCTATTAGCATATAGCTGAGAGAGCATGTCCACTGAAGATCGTTGTTGTTACATAATGTTATCTAAGGAGTGCGGATTGAGGCTTCTCGACGACATTCAAAAAGCTTCCGAAACTTTGTTGCCTTTTTTAGACAAAACATTTTAAAAATTAGAAGCCTTTATTTGAAGAAAATTTTAGGGGAACGGCTCCGTAGCGCCTCGGAAAAGATTACCACTGACTGCTTTATATGAGCGACCACTTACTGCTTTAAGGGTTGCAATTTAAGACGTGCAGAGGGCGCGCAGAAAATTTTGCCTTTTAAAACTAGAAATTACAAATATGGAGCTTTTATTTAGAAGAATTCAGAATTTTGTGAAGGAAAAATTGGGAAAACAGCAGTGTATTTGACTGGTGTCTCAAATTTCGAATTTCACGGTTTTTTCCTTTTTCGAACAAAGGGGCAATTGTCCTCAGCCTCCTGTAGGAATAAGAAGTCTTGCTCGCCAGACTATCTTCGGTTGGGGTGGAGCGTACAGAATATTTTGGAAAATCTCAGCCCCTCAGAAAGCTTAAAATGGCATGTCTCGGGCTTGTCAAAAGTAGCTAAGTTTTCAATTTTTTCTGTCAATTGAAAACACCCCCGTACTAGGGACGGATTGCTGCGCCAGAAGCAGGCAGAAATTTGTCTTTTAAACAAATATATGTATATATGGAGCTTGTATTACAAAAAGTTTTTGATTTTTTATTTCCTGTAAGGCAATTTAAGAGTTGAGGGATTACTGAAGAATCTGCACTTCCTCCATATATTGGTGACCAATCTGAGAATGATTGTTATTTCTAAAGTCTTCCCGACTCTCTGAAAAAGAGCCGTTCGGCGACACCAAACTATAAACTGCTTCCCGAAGAAGCTAGATTGCACGACGACTGAATCGTTGTTGCTACGTAATGTTACCGAGCTTTCGATTGTGTGAACGTGGACTTCGTTCTAGTCGATCAGCTTGCCTTCTTGGACGCGTCCACTGCTATGGTGCGTCGACTGTTAAAGCCTGTTTCGATTTCCCAGCGCTAGGGTCGACGTGGACGAGTCGTATTAAAATGGCGAATTTGCAGTCTAGCCTTGTGTAATTTTTCAAATTTGTTCAACGATGTAAATGCATGTCTACTACACGGACGCCAGTTAAGTACGTTGGTATGTTTTCATGGAGAATACAGCATATTTCAACTTTGAGTCTCCTGCTGTTGAAGTTGCAAGAAAACGTCCAAAATAAAGCACATTCCCCAATGAAATATCAATCCCATATGCATTTTAGGTAAAAAGTGACCCCATTTGTACAAAACAAATCACAAGGAGGGAAACTAGCACGTATTCTTGTCACTTAATCCGTTTTCAGACATTCTGTGACGTCACACATGTGAACGTTCGTTGCAGTTTGGGACGAACGTCAAAACCGCGGTGGACACGTTCTCGATTTGGCTAGTGGACGAGGGAGACGACGTGACGCATGCGCAGGGGCTAAAATTGACGCAATGTCGTAGCAGTCGACTATGTGAACGTGCAAATCGAAAGCTCCCTGTTATCTAAGGCGTACGAACTGACACTTTCTGATGACACTTCAAAAGTTTCCCAAACTTTGTTGTCCTTTTTGGAAAAAATGTTTCAAAATCAAGAGCTCCCATTGAAGAAAATTTGGAATTCTATGAAAAACATTTTACAAAAATACAATATACCTGCCGAAGTCGCTTGACGATGTGGTGTCACATGTGGTAAATATCCGATTTTGTCATTTCCAGAGCTCCGAAAAGTTTACAAACTGGTCTATGAGCGAGAACGAATGCATTTCACATTGCATTCGTGAAGCGCGCCGCAATTTTTAGTAAAATAAATTACCCCTTTACAAGGAACTTATTGAGAGTTTCGGACTAAATATCTATTTTGCACTATTTTGACGAATGACCCTCCCCCTCCTCAATGATTATAATTATCGTCCGATGACTTGCAAGGGCCATAATTAGGTGAATAAGTGTGGTCCCTTCCTCTGTGCTGTGTTTATTCCGAAAGTTAATCATGTTAAGTTTTTCTCTCTGTTTGTTGGAACTCCAAAATGGTTTTCTAAATTGTATCTTATGAGCAAAGTATTTGAAGTGCATAAACGACTATACTTTTTACCTTGCATGATTTTATTATCGTTCGGATCACCCATCACAAGTTAGTTAATTTTTCGTCTCATTAAAAATGATATTGAAATTTCGTCTTAGCCTCTAAAAGTTGTTATTTTTCTGTGTTTCTCACTTGTCCCTACACCACAAAGTAAACAAATAGTTATGAGTATATCAGCTCAGACACACCATTCAGTGTCAAAAAGTTTTCACGAAAAGGACTCTGTGTTAAATCAGGGGAGTTGGTAGAAACATCTTCCTGGTTTAATTTACAAGCTGTACCCACAATAATTTCCCCGTGGGAAAATATCGGACGGAAAATTCATAAAGGACTGAATTAGATTTGGTAAAGGACATGAGTTGTTAAATGATTTACGAAAGTCTTGAAACAATATACACATGGCTCATTGAAGAAAAGGTTCATATGGTGGTCTAACTTCTTTCTGATTCTTTTTTTACCAGAAAACTACTTTTTTTTACTCAAACTGAGTATACCCTTGGATGATTTTTATTCTCGGGTGATCTCCTCGCTGAGATAATTTGCCTGAACGCTCCGCTGATTACAAAAGGTCCGCATCTGATGATACAGGGTCAATACAAACATCTGGTGTCCAAGCAACCTCTTACCGTGGAACGGCACGAGAGTAAATTTTGTATAAATAAGACAATTTCGTGGAAAAGTTGCGTATTCATCATCCAGCTCCGTTATCAGCGCTAACAAGAAAGTGAAGCCTAGCACTTGTTCTTCAATACGTAAGTTGCAAACTTTACTTCTGAAATTTAAGTTTTGTTGTGCCATTTGCGCATTTGGGTACCTGAATCTTAATATAAGAATTGCTCACTCAGTGAAGAATAATCATAGTTTAAATGAAGGTCACACCACGTAAGTGGACACACCATCTCGTATTTCTTTTGTTTAACATTTAATTAAATGCCCCTCTGTCCTTAAAAGTCGTCGGAAATGATCGGAATAAGGTGAAATGGACCATCCATGTGATATATGAGGTTAAGATTCATCCTATAGCAAACAATGTTAGTAATTGTTCCCTTCATTAGTGTGTGACCACGTGTTTGATCTAACAGTAGAGTATCCGTCTCCCACGCGGAAACCACGGGTTCGATTCCCAGTTCGAGTCATGCCAAAGACTCAAAAAATGGAACCTACTGCCGTTGAGCGTGATGCTCTGCATAAGCAATGAAGTAGGGAAAACAAGCCAGTGAGCCACTACTGGAAAAAGGCCGTGGCCGGCTCGACTTGAACCAATATGTTGGAAAATGGGCCGTAAAACTCATCTTACTATCTAACATTAGTGCGAACATCATGCTTAATTTAAAGGCTATATGTATTATTAATGTGCCGAAGACATCACAAATTGCCAGTAAGAAATTAAATTGAATTATTCAAGAAAGTAGATATCATCTTTTAAAGGGCAGGAGCAGTCACCCCAACTTGAAGTAGTGTAGTAGACCGTCCTCTTTTATGATCAGTTGTTGAGAGTCATGTGACAACATTTTCACTCCTCATACGTGAAATTTACTAGAGGTAACTGCTTGGTTTACCTTTCATATGTTATCTTGAAGTAATTAAATATTATGAAAGATTCTTTGAACAGAAATGACATGAGAATTTTGATATTTAGCTGTTGCTTCAAAATAAGATTGGGGGAACTGCTCTGCCTTTAAGCACTCTATGCTATGTATTTACTTGAGCTTTTCACCTCCTAAAAAGAAAAACATTTTTTTATGTCATCGGATTTATTTTGAGGAACTTCATTTATTGAATATTATCTGAGAGTTTTAGTTAGAGAAGACACTATTTCGATAGTATGATACATTTGATAGATGCCGAGGTAAGGAAAGAATGATGCAATTATTGTGCTTTCGTTGTTCTTCAAGGAAAATATATACATTCGTTTAGACAAATTGAATAAGCCTATGATGTACTTGCGATATGTTGCTAAAATGTTTTTTTACTGTACCGTAGGTCAGAAAAGTTCATAGAAGCGTTTTGAAATATCCTTAGATCAAATAGGTATTTAACTACAAAAAAGGAAATCAATGTCAATTTGCCTACTAACCTTCTAAGGTCGTGGTGGAGAATTTCTTGTTAAAAGTAACCAATCTTCAAAAAGAGATCTTCTGAAAGTTAGAAATGGTAGGTTTGGGGTACGGGTTTGGGTATTTTAAATTTTCTAGTTTTTCTTAAGTAATTTGTAATCTCAATTTCTTTTTTAATTGCATTAGCCTTCCGTGTGTGAAAGGAATCACTGTTCTTGTCGATTATTTCAAGAATTATAAATAAGGCGAGGACCATTAAAGAAGAAAGTAGTGTAATTGATTGCTGTACAGGTGATTTAAAGTATAAATTAGAGTAACTGATGTAAATATTATACATAAGAGATGAAACGTATTTAAACTACAGATTGATAGAAAAGGGGGGGGGGGTTGGATACGGGGTTTGCAGTAAATGTAATTTGACGTTTGCCTCCATATCATACCCATGTGAGCCATGACATAATCAATTTGCAGAAACTTTTTTTTACAAAGTAATAGCATGCAACGTATAGTCAGTTTCGAGTCGGTTCACCCATTGCCATTTCGGTATAGTTCTTATGTTTAGTTCCAAATTGCGTCAGATTGCTTTAACGCTTGACAGCATATGACCTTCTCCACCAACCACGTAACTAAGTATAAGTCATTTTTAAATGTCATTTTAACTGTCCTAAATTTGAGAATAATCTAGAAAACGGTGCTGACAGTCAGCCAGTGATGAAATACGAAGCGAAGTATCACCGCTCGTTAAAAGTATCGAAGACATAGCCTATTTACTGTCATTTCTGGAGTGTTTCCAGTGAGAAACACTCCTCCTTTCCAGTGCTTAGCAGCTCTATTAACAATGCTGGTTTAAACGATGAATAGTATGGGAACTTCGTTACTATATGTACCTACCGTATAGTTTCTCAAAGGCTTAATTTAAAAGGCTCAATGTGACAAAAAAGGTGTGAAATTGGTATTTCCCTATACATTTGATTTTCTGGTATATAAATCTTACTGCACAGATTAGCTGATTTAACTTGATTTCCATGTAACATAACCAAATTTTTCGTCAGGCGGCTAGACGGGAATGCAAATGAATAAATTTACTAATAAAATTAAACAATACTACAGTTTGTCCAATAATAGCCAAGCGGTATAGTACTTACAACACTTATTACCTTCCTTTGGTCGGGTACCCTGAAAATATACCCGTGGTATTCCCACCTGTCGTAGTGAGGAACGACAAGGCAACTTAAAATAAATTAGGACTGTCCTTGAAACCGATCTTGAATCTCAGTTTAATTTTACTATTCAGTTGACACTGTGTTACACATTTTGGTTTGATGTGCCCTTAAGTACGACCTATTATTCATCTGTTGTCTCAGTCAGCGAATGAAGCCTCATTAAGCAAAGGTAAATGCCAGCCATAAAAATCATGAAACTTGTCATAACTTTATGAATTTACATTTTTGAAAGGACGGATAGTGAAAAACTGTCGTGGTTACTTTATTTTCAATGCCACCAAAGTAACCATATCCTTCCAACGCAGGCCATGGATTTCTCCTTAAAAATGACAAGAACTTTTGCCTGCTTCAACGGCGCTAGGCGCTTAAAACGGCATTTAAAGGAAACAATTGACTGTCTTAAAAATGTACAAGGATTTATTTTTGTTGGAGAAAACCGTATGTGAATAGCATATAGCGTTGACAAGATATTTATCTTAAAAGTAAAACAATTATTTTTTTTCGATATTGGTACGTTGTGGGAAAGTTGTAATGTCATTGCGGCACAGTGATTTGACACTGGTTTTTTAATTTGGATTACCCTGCAGAGTATATCATTTGATATTGTTTGCTATGCTGAATACATGCTGTAGTATAATGTTATAGATCCACGGGAAAAGATATTCAAACCTTTCCAACAGTTTCAAATTCAAAATAGTCAGTCAGTCAGTCTGTCAGTCAATCGGTCAGTCAATCAGTCAGTTAGTTAGTTTGGTTCAAGTCGAACCGGCCACTGCTTTTTCCAGTTGTGCTCCAAATTCAAGGACAAACAGGAAGTTCAATAACAAAGAAAAATAAAAGAGGCAGTTTGCCCATCTTGCATATCTATGACTTTTTTGAAAAGAAGAGGTAGGGACAAATATTAAATCAAGATATCTTGAGCTTGCAAGAGGGTATGGTGACAGGGTTTGGATATGGAGACCTTAGTGACAAGACACGTGATGAGCTTATTGAATTTTTTGCATTCCACAGATCTTACCATGAATTCCAAGGTAGTCTGTTTTTTGCTGATCCTGTCAGTGGTAGTCGCCGTCACCACTGCTACTTACATGGAAGATGACCTGGAGGACATGATCTTTGAAAATTTGATGGAGAAGCGTGCTAGGAAAGGGAGAGGCAGAAAAGGCAGAAAATACGAACACATTCGTAAGTATATTCAGACATCAACTGCCATTACAAATTAATAACAAACCGCAGGTTTTCCTTATATTTTATTTATGTATTTTTTTGATAAGAAAAAGAATCTTTCGGTTAAAGTTACATAACAAGTGAATATTTTAAAAGAAATGCTTAAGGCCGCAAACCTTCCTGATACAAGTCGGATGTTGTAACCACTTCGCTTTCCAGTGGGTCAAGCTGTTATTTAATTTTCTATTCGGGAAACGTTTCACAATCCAGTTTCGGGTTTTTTCAGGCCAACAGCTGCATTTACATATTTCTCTGAACTGTTGTGGGATTCGCTAGTATTTAGTCGCTTTCACACAACAATGAAAAGCAAAGCTAAAGGAATTATAAACCTTATTGAAACCTATCATCAAACTCCCTTTAAGTATAATTTTAATCTACCAATTTGCTCAAAACAATGTTTGAACAAGGTTCTTAAGAGGGCGTGATTTTCAAAAAGGAAACATGGCTTTCAGGATTTTCTAAGTGTACTTATTGAAAAGGAGACATTTTGAAGAAAAAGTCACACACGCACACACAAAAAGAGCAATATTGAAACATTACCAGTAAAAAATGAAATGACAGGTAAACAATACATAAATCTGTCTTCTCTGTTGTTTAGATATATTTTTGCAAAACTCTCTGATCCAAGATTCTTGTTGGACAGCCTGTTAAAGAAGACAAGGGAAGTTATTTATTGAATCTGTTGATTTGTACCTTCAGACTTACACAACCTGGGCGTTCATTTTATGGTTCCGTACCATCGCTCGGGAATAAAATTAATGCCATTTACCCAACACAATTAAAGCTGATACACCCTTGTTAATGACTCTGTATGAATTTTTCAAACATATACCCAAAGTTGAAAAAAGTAAAATGAAATTTCTATTTGCTCGCTCGTATTTTCTGCTGAAAATCAGTGCTATCGGCAGAAACAGACACCTCAGTGTTTGGCCCACAAAGATGCTTTTGGTGTGAAAGCAGGTTTAATAAAGTTAAAAGTAACACTTAGTCCGAGTACGTCTTTTGATTGAATTTTGCAGCATGTCCGAAAAATCCTCGTTGCGTCTGTATTCATAACACAGAAACCGATGAAATTAAGAATTCCGGCGTCTGCGAACAATGTAAGTCATTTCGATTTTTAATGGCCAAATTTGGAAACGTTGCAGAATGCTTTCACTGACGTCACAAGCTCCGGCCCTATAGACGGGCGAAATTTAGTACGCATTTAGTGTTGCCAACCGACCTATTTCCAATGAAACTAAACATTTTGACCAAAATTTGGTGAAATATTTCAATTCAACCCTCCAAGTTGTTGGTTGTGACATTGCAAAGAACTTACTTTTAGCTGTCTTGTGGTACAAAAAAAATCATAGGACGAATGGTAACTGAGATATGATTTTTTTAAAACCATGCTTTATGTTGCCATATGAGACATATAAGCTTAGGTTAAACACTATTGATTTTTTGCCCAGTCGTGGGCGTTGGCTTATCATTAGTGACGTCACGTGAAAGCACTCTATAGACGAATCCGACCAACGCTTGTGTTGAGAAACTGTAAGCAGCCTTTAGAAAGGTTTATATGCCTTAAAACGTCTTCGATTATTACTAAATGTAATTCCAAACCCTCATTTACAGTGAAATTTGGGGATGCATTCAGTGTTAAATCATCCATGATACCGGTAAGCAAAGAAATTGAAAGATAAAAAGGTGATAGGAACCAGTTTTGGCCTACTAAAACCAGACCATCACTTGCTGTTCGGATTCGTCTACACCAATCTTCTTCCTTCAATTTTTTCATTCTCCAAGAATGAGATGGAATCCGTTGATTAGAAGTTGCAAAGGGAATTTGGTGATTTGAGGATAGGCAAAAGGTGTAAAGTGGATTAACAAATTGTGTGTCCCAATTTAAGGAAAATACAGGCCAGTTTTTAGCTTATTGGTTGTCATGCATGGCAATATCGGAACACATATAAGTTTACGAAAACAAAACGTGTATATTTCGAAGACCCCTTCTCCGTTGACCAAAAAAGGGGGAAACTAAAAATTATATGGAGAATGGTAAAAAGAATAAGTTTCCCCGTAAGCCACAGTGGAAAATGGCTCAAGGTACCAAGGTTTTGTTGAAACCATGGGTATGTGTGGACAGTCGTGTCATCATTTGCAGGAAATCCACAAAAGTTGTTTGAAAACTTTCAGATTTAAGTTGCTGAGCGGCAGATGCGTAATCAGAACTGGGATACATTTTCAATTAGACAATGAGTGTTTTCAGTTACTATTGAAATGTTTGGGATTAGTAAAACTTATTGATTTATCTAGTAATTTTTTAAACCACCAATCGGTCCCTCAACACCTTAAATCCGATTTTTTTTCAAACAAGTTTTCTATTGTGGTAGTTACTGGTTGAGTAGTTTACTGGGTAAGTCCAATGCTACAACCCTTTATGAGGTCAATGGGTAAAATCATAATCCCAACAGTCCTTTGGCAAAGTTGCAAATATTGATCCGGACGTGCGCAGAGTAGGGAAAATGTTGGTTAAGACATTTTCTCAACCATTTTAGAGTGTTACCTTCTTCAGGAACACAACGCAAAATGACAAGTCAGAAATCCTTCCAAATTCTCTGCACATTCAGTTTTCAAGGTTTCAACAAAAGAACAGAAAATTACTTATTGCAATCGTTATTACGGTCTTTGATATGAAGTGCATGTGTATTTCAAAAACCCAAGCATGAAACATAAGCTGACGTATTTTAAAATTGTTTTAGTTTCGCTTCGCGATTCTGAGATTCTTGAAAAGTATCAGAAATGATATTAAGGGACTGATTTATGATATCATGCCATTTTGTATTCCTCCTATTGACTAAAGTCTAGATCAATATCTATATTACTGGGACTACCCCATCTACAGATTACACAGCATTAATTCAAATTAAACACTCTTTCTTTCTTGCATTACAGCCAATGCTCAAAACGTTGGAATCTAGATGCAGTCCTTGGTAAGGCGATCGCATCACCTGTGACCGAACGAGAGATGACCTTTGCTATTGCCTATATTTATATCGATGATTGTGTTATTTAATTGATAAAAAGACTAATATTTGATGTGATTCAACCAAGTGAGCGGTATAACCAAAGAGATATTGCACTTCTAAAACTTCAAATAAGACTGGAGAAGAATTTACCTCATGCTTATGATACTAAGGTACATCGTTCAGCTGTTACTCTCCGACAGCGTCTGCCAACATATATGTGATAAATGTGAATTTGTGTCGGTAGCTGTCTTAAACACCCCCCCCCCCCACCAACTTGATGCATATTAAACTGATAAAATGACAACAGTGATAATTACACTGTTACGCATTCTCCTTGAAACTCAATTACCCGATAACTGTTTGATAAAGTTTATAAATGAGGCAGATAACTCTCTGGTTATACCACATTTTGGTTGAGAAAAAATCAAGGGCGCCCTTCCTTTTTGTATAGAAAGTTTAAAGGCAAATACACGAAACTAGCATTATATGTTTGTTATTCTTTTTGTCTGCTTTTTTCAGTCTGTGCAACTCTATCATTTTATTTTATACTTAAGGATATAGACGAATCCGATTAGCGCCTGTTTTAGTGACTGTAGTCAGCCATTAGTGGGGTCAATCAGCCTTCAATCGTCTTCATTTATTGTCTACGTGAATTTCAAATCCTCATATTCAGTGAATTGAAGAAAATTAACATACACTTAAGTGTACAACCAATCCATCGAACAGGCAAGGAAGGAAATTTAAAGATTAAAGTTGATGAAACCCAGTAATGGCCGACTAACATCGGACCATCACAATCTGTCCGGATTCGTCTACAGACGAATCGGGAAAACAAGTGATGGTCCGATTTCAGTCGGCTATAACTGGGGTCTCTCACCTTTTTATCTTTCAATTTCCTTGCTTACCTGTGACATGGATAAATTAACACTACATTCCCAAAAAATTGAAAGTGAAATTGATGTAGACAATTAAAAAAATATTTAAGGCTGATGAACACCATTAATGGCTTCCTACAGTCACGGAAAAACAAGCGCTGATCGGATTCGTCTATAGACCTCAAGCATATAACGACACAATGCAAAACGTAGGCTTCCTTTAAGGGAATTACAAACCAACATTGACAGATTTTTACAACTCGACGGTCAACCAATCGGATACGCACCTAAACCTCCTTCTAATTCTGCTGCGCGCATCCTACCGATCTGTAAATGTCCCATAGCTGATCACCAGTGGTGCGACCAAGCATTTCATTCTTATTCCTCCAAACATGACGTCATGTTTCCGTCAATGCATAAAGTCTACACAGTAAAATGTGCAATTGGTTTTCCTAATGGAACAGCAAGCCATTCCAAAAGGCAAAGCTAATCGGAGCTTAGGAGGGAGGGCAGAAGAATAACTATATAAAAAGAGCATATGGTTCTTTGTACTCAGACAGACTTATTTGACTGATAGTACAAAACTTGTAAAAAAATACTTTAAAAAAACCTAACCTTATTTTAACTGTAAATCATTACAACAACATTTGATCTCAGACACAAATGCATTTTCAGCCTTTGACTGGTTGGACACTTATAACAACGACCTTTCAAACGAAGTTTTGTCGTTACCGTAACAACCCCCCCCCCCCCCCCAAAAAAAAAAAAAAAAAAAAAAAACTACAATTTTGACAGTAGTCTCAGAAGTTTTTAATTAGCACATCTCTTTGGTTGACATTAAGTTCTTATACAAAGACATTGCTCCTTAAAAATACAATAAACACACTACAGTAGATCAAAGGCTTTTTGCGGTGTAACGGTTGTATTAGTGTGAGTTTGTTACATGATCTGTGTCCTCAAAGGACCTGTACTTTTGGTAGCGGGACACTAATTTTATTCCCCATTGACTTAAACACTTAATTAGGCTACTTTCGTGCCCCTAGCTCCTTTTGGAAGTTTTCAAACGGAGCAAGCCACCCCTCTGGTCGACGCTCACAATGTGGACTTTTATGGCACTTCCAATTTCTATATCGTTGAAATTTTGAGATAGAAAGCCTTAAATAATAGATATGTGTTTCCCACCATAATCCCTAATCAGAGACGACAAATCACAGAGGGAAGTAATATAATAAAAATATGGCCCTAAAATTGGTGAAATTGCCTTTAATTGTGTACATGAGTCCGTCTTTCAACTTATTTTCTACAAAATCCAAATGAAAAAATGATCATGTTTTATGAGTAACACAGTCAAAGACAACATTAAAAAAAAACAAAAAATGCACTTCATCTGTCAGATTTTCGCAGGTACGAGTATTGGAGTTAGTGGTCCGCTACCTTTAATTGTGTTCACACTGAGTGAAAAACATTTAACTTTTACTTGACCAATCTGGACGCTAACCCCGAATAATACTCAACTTTTGGGTTTTGTGGTACATATGGTTTTAACTGTCAATCAATTATTCAGATGTGAAACCTGACTAAATCAAGTGTGTCTGTAGTGTGCTTTATTTGCTCCTTCGCGCAATAAGATACAAGCAAGGAGAGGATGTTTCAAGAAATAAGAAAGTTTTATCATAAAAAAGCGTGACAGCTTATGTAACACAGCATGTTCTGAGAGTGTTGTGAATATTTATTAATATTATTATACATTATATTACTTGTATACACCCAAAGCTTTATCCTTATAGGCAATAAAATCGGATTGTGTCTCGATAAGGACGAGTTTAAGACAGTCGTGAAAGGGATTTAAAGGGGAATCTTGCGTTTAAAATGTTCCAACATAGCATTAAAAGAAAATAGCTCCAGTCATTATCAGATCATTTGGTCTCAACAATAAACCCCAACAATAGCTTTATCTCCTCAAAATAGTATGCTCAAGAAAAGTTATGGAAATTGCATCTTTTGAAATGATTAACGTTTGGGTAAACAAATTATTCTTGAGCAACAAGCACTTGAATTTCTACCTGAGGGACACCGTATTTCGGGAAAAGAAGTCTATCATATTTCCTTATTTTTATTTATTTATCACCGTGGCTCTTTAAAATATAATATGATAAATATTGTTTGTAAAAGGATGCAATTTTCTTGAAAAACAAACCTAATATTTCCTTTTAACGTGTATTCAACTCATGCTTTTCGATTTCCCCCACAATGTCATAAGTAGATGCGCACTGTTGAGCAAGGTGTTTCTTGACTGGCTCTTGCCATTGTATTGTATCGACTGTATTCTTCGTTAGTGTTAGAGATTAGGGTAGTGATTAGCGCTGTCGTTAGCCAGTTAGGAAATTTCTTGTTAAACAGTGCGCATCGCCCCATAAGTCCAAATGGTATTGAAGGACAAGAAATGGAACTTCAGTAAAGCTGGTAAATTGATATACGCCACCAATCTTCACGGAAGCTTTTCCAATTTCGCATGGAGGCGATAATTTAACAGTGCATGGCCCCTTATTACAAGAGTGTGGCACTGGAACTTTTCAAACTGACACAACGTTTTTGGAAGGAAAGGAAACCATCCCCTCCCTTCGACAAATACCAGCGAACAACTGCTCCTTGAACAATTACCAACCTGGACAAGCCCTTACTCCAGGAAAGTACTTAGGGGATAATTCACAAAAAGAAAATTCCATCGGATGTGTGGGATATCTTCTACTCGGATATTTCCCACAAGGTTAAAATAGCTGTGAATTTACAGAACCAAATAAAAGAGTCAAAATATGAAAGTTTCGTGAAAATTCTGAAATATTCTGGTAAATACTTGCCAAAAAAAATGTTATAATCTTTATGTATCTCTTTATGTTATGTTCTGTAAATCATGATAAGTTGAATGTGCAGAACTCACTACATTTGAGATTTATTTCCTCAAGCCTTGCCGGCGCTACTCAGGGTGTGAAGATGAACCGTACTTGTCTCGATTAATGATTCCGAAATGCGCTGCATCCCCACAGACATCTGTTCCATGTTTGTCATAATGGAATATTAGACTTTAAGGAAATCAGTCATGGCTACAGCGGTAAGGAAAAACTACGGTTGTCAATTATCGATCTAAGCTCTGGTTTATTATTACCATTAGCTGGGTCAATGAGCAGCAGTTTTGATAACCATTCTGGTACAATAGAAATCCAACAACTTTAGGGTTCAAATAGCAACCTGCAACACATTCTGAAATAAGTGATGGCAAAGAGGGGATCAAATTACCTAAAGTGCATTGAAGAGCTACATCCCTTTTCAGTTTATTCTGACCTAAACTGCTATCAAATGTCAACATTCATGGTAATTTTCAAAAGCTAAAATGGACATATAATTGGTACTGGGAACAGTTCTTGACGAGACTGAAAAAGCCTGGATTTTTTTTTTTTTTGTTTTTTTTTGTTTTTGAATGTATGTGTAGTATCATAACAGATTGTTACAAACTCTTCCAAACGCCTGTTTCTCAAAGAGCTTAGAGAAAGCAAAATCTCCGTTTGCCAACAAATAAGCCGTATTAAGCGTTGGTGCGATAGTTGAACAACTTTTGTTGCATTACAGAGTTTCGACTCTACGATGTGCTGTCAAGATCACCGGACTAACAGGAACACATGAAAACTCGAAGCACAATCAAAAGTGGAATCATTGTTTCACGCACGATTTCACTTGGAAGTAATCATCTGCTGTTACAAGCAGGCTGTTCTATATGATATCACCTACTCCCCTGATTGAATGGAGACGGACCTATGACGTAATTCTTTTCTCACGCGTTGCATATATATCTAGGACTGCGCGCACGCCAGGCATTTAGCAAATATATGTCCTCAAAAAGACAAAAAAAAAAAAAAAAAAAACTATTATGCCTATTTCTTTTGAAGTTTAAGTCAAATCTTTCGTCTGTAGTATCCGAAGGAGAAATTTCAGACACACAGTGGATTTTCTGTGTGTCTGTGGAAGGAACATTTTGTAACTCGAAGTGATCCTGCGGTCAGTTTAGTTTACATTTGTCCCAGAATGTAACGATGTCCCTTAATGTAAAGTTCAAATCTCGATGTGGTTTCGTTTTAGCGTGCAAATTAAATCCTTTGCCAGGAAAAGGGGTGTGAAGGAAATATGGTTGCCCCCCCCCCCTTAATACTCTCCATAAGCCAGGAAATTAAAATAACTGTTATATACATTAAAACAATATTAAATTTCAGTGAATTTCTTCTTTTCCCTTAAAAAGATATGACCCTAGAAAATATCCGTATACCGAACTTTGTATAGGTTAGGTCCTACCATTTGCAAGATTGTGCAATAAACGACTGCAAATTTTAATGTAAACATGAAACACTGTGGTGGTATCTAGGGGCAGGAAAAGCAGTAACGACTTGCACCTTTTCAATGATCAGTTGATTAAATAGGAAACATTCACACTTAATGAAAACTTCACAAAGCACAATTTGGCTGACGTTTTTTAGAGATATCTCTAAAAAAGTAAAAATATTTAGCGTACATATGATGTTTAAACTGGTTCCACACTCAACACAACAACTTTTGTCGATTCCCCCTCACCTGCCCTCCACCAGGTTCTTATTTTTTATTTTTTTATTTTTTTAATTTATTTCGACGATTTGTATTGCACCTTGGAGTTGCACAACATTCCCTAACACCACATAGTGCTTCTAGCTAAACCCAGAGTCTATTATGACACGACTGGATGATTTGTATTGTATGATTGCTATTTGGCATTTTTTATTTGTTTAAGGTAAATTGACACAGCTCTTTTGAGGTTATTGGTTTTGCATGATGTGAGTAACGAATGAGCTTTCCTGTGAGGCAGGTTGTGCGTGTTTTCTTTTTTCTCCCTTAAACTAGTGTTTTCTCTACTGGTCCATAATCAGCGTGCCTAACACTCAAATCTGATTCAATAAATTAAGTGTCTTTCATAGCTCCCTGTAAGATAGGAGAATGTAAAATAATGGTCACGGTATTTACCGAGTGTGTCGTAAAAGGCGACTTAACACCTTACCGTTGTTTGGGTCCTTTTGAACCCATACGGAGAGCTCGGCTGTCACCCATCTTTACTGTTTCACGCGGAGCTCGAAACTGCGAGTAGCTACCCCAAAATTCGGCCACAACAGGTGGGTGCTCACCCGAGTACCCTTACTAACAGCGATCTTGATTGGTAAGACATCACAGATGTCAAATATGGCAACGTGATTGGTCGATTTAATGCTAGCATTAATTCGATTTAATGTCAACATTAATTCGATTTAATGCAGACATTAAATCGATTTAATGCTAGCATTAATTGTATTTAATGTCAGCATTAATTCGATTTAATGTCAGCATTAATTCGATTTAATGTCTGCATTAATTATTTAATGCTGACTTAAATCGAATTAATGCTGACATTAAATTGAATTAATGCTGACATTAAATCGATTTAATGTCAGCATCAAATAAGGAATAATGTCCACTGTGGCCAACCATATACGGAAGCTGATGCGGGGCGTGCTACGTCCGCTTTTCCGCCCACTCCCGAGGCGCCCAAATATGTCCCGATCGGAGCACAACGGTAAAGGGTTAGGAGGAGGACTTAAATTTTAACTGTGCTTCTAACCGAACTTGGAATTTAACTGTTTTGAGACCGTATTTAAACTTAACCTTTTTATCATGGATGACACTTCATACTGGTAACACGTTCCTGTTGGTGTGTCGCTAAATCTAACGAACTAACAAATTTATCTTTCATAAAATTACCTGCAACTCGAGAAACCATGTCGCAATCCAAGTATTTTGTATACTGGCCGGTCGCTGGGTAAATTCTAAATAAGGAACCCAACCACAGGTAGGCTGCTTCAAGGGACACGTGCCCCATATCCATTTCCAAATACTGAATTAAGTTTGAACATAATAAAAAAAATCTGAACTTGGAATGCAAGTTCATTTAGAACAACGGGAAAGATGTGCTCCCGAAAAGATACAATGCCGACAGCTTGCTTTATTAGCGAATACTAGGGAATCAGTAAATAAACTATTTATGTAATTTGAACCCCAGTCAACAATGTGGATCCCAGTCAATGTGGACCCCAGACAACAATGAAGAGGGTGGACGCATGCTTCCGTCTGCTTTCCTCAATCCAACGATGAAAATCCCTTATGTGTTGCTTGTGTAAAAAATGTAAAAAATATGTTACACTTTTCCTAAAGTTCACTCAATTTGTTGTACCAAATTGTATAATTATAAAGATCCACAGATGCTAAATTTTTCAACCACTCCTCTTAGATCCCTCCTAAGGACATGATTTAAAACAACCTTCACCCCCATCACGAAGAGCTATGAATAGTCTATTTATACACTCACAATTTTCGTTTTGCCACATCGTTTCGGTAATTGATCGTTTTAGGGCTACGGCAGATGATGGTTACTTTGTGATATCAATGATGCAAATTTTGAGGACCTCCCCCCCTCCCTGCAATGCAAAGCTTATATTGCAAATCTAACGCATTAATATAAATTTTAGGCGTATTGAGAAATAGTACTTCATGATCCCTTTACATTTTTTTTTTCTTGTGGCCTTCGCGCTCTGTATCGTTGATTAGGTTCCGTCTGTTTAAAACGAGGGTAGGTCATATGAACAGTTTGCTTCCTTCTGCAAGTACAATTCGCCTGTTTGGTCAAGCGGAAGAGAGCCCACCTCCCACACGGAAGGCCCGAATACGATTCCCAGGTCGGGTCATACCAAAGACTTAAAAAATGGACACTACTGCCGTTGTGCGTGATGCTCCGAATAATCCATGTAGTAGGGAAAGCAAGCCAGTGAGGTATACCCGCAAAAAAGGCCGTGGCCAGGTCTACTTGAACCAAAAGGGTTGGAAACTGGACCATAAAAGTCAATGTAACTTACTAAATCCTTCTGAACTTACATCATCTTCTAAAGACTGATTTAGTTGGGCATATGTCTGATGTAAATTTCAGAAAGATGGTCTCAAGCTTTAATGCAAAATGTATCTCAACCGAACGACCGATCAGAGTAGACAAAATCGAGTTCTTCACGTCGACGCTTTAATAATTCTCCACAAATTCTTAAATAAGACACCTTTAACCTTCTGGAAGATAGTCGCAGCAGCCATCAATTGAATATCCGGAGCATTAACGTACGTACGGTCATATTGTAAAAGAATAAATGTATTAAAAGTCACGTCTTTAAGAGTTCAAGAGTGACATTAAGAAGGAAAGTCATGGATTAACAATTTCTACTGTTATTTCACATCTGCTTATCAAAGTTGGCAACTTTTGTTTTTGTATTGTGTCTCTTCTACCTCGTTGACTTCAGTTTTAATATAACCTGTCCCGTGATGAACCTACACAATATGTTACTTCATTATAAAAAAATCTTCTTGTATTCTCACCGGAGTTGAATCGTTAAAAATAGATGGTCAAAACGGTAACCTGAACATCTGTTACAATTAATATTTACATAATTCAGGAGTGAGTTTAGATTTTAAAGACGTATATAAGATACCGCGTGTATATATAAACCAGGTTCGAAAAGATCTGAGACATTACTTGAAATCCAGCTCCTTCTTCTTCTGTGGTGCTTGTGGTCAATAGTCACATCAAAGGTAAGTGTTACTTTTTCTTCTCTTGTTGATTCTTGGCTTAAGGTCTGTTTCCTATAATTTGATCATCATGAAATAGGTTTAAAATGTTCCTAAATGTTACGATTACAATTATGAAAGCATAGGGAAAATGAAGAGAATAAGTCATAAATGGTAAGAAGTCAAAAACGGTTAATATTAACGTCATTGGTGTAAATTACCCCATAGTTCCTTGCTTTGAATTTTGCAGATTACATCACGGAAAACAAAATTAGGTTGCCTTCTAGCCATCTATTACTATAATAAACAGCGAAAATCCTTTTAATTTGTGACATTGAAATTAAAAAATAAGACAACTGCTTGAAGTAATCTACTACCAGATGGGCTGTTTGAAATGTTTTCTTTTAGTAGTTTAAACTTTCTACTAGGCAATTTCGTATAGCGTCCTCGGCACGATAATAAGAAAGAGGTGATAAGTGATATTCTTAAATTGGAAAAATCTAGCTCTGTGCGTTTCCTAATCAAATGGTAATCTTAGAGGCACGTTTCTTGCAGTTCCAAATTTATTCATAATGTTGTAGATGACAGTTACGTCATCTATCGCGATCCAGTTGCTTTAAATAATATATCCGTTTTATGATGTAAATGTCCTATCTCAACGGTAGGTCTATATTTTCGTAATTTCGATTGAAATGTGCTAAACGAAAATATTCCGATTTAATGTAAAATCCTACTCAAGGAGTTGCAGACTCTCAAGGAGATACCAATTACCCAAACCGAAATATCAACTGTAGAGTTCAAGGGAAACTAGGCCCGGAAATATGAGACAAATTAAAAACGGTGCGTATGGCATAATGGTAAAGCGGTCCACCAAAAATACCCTGAAAGATATGGGGCCATAACACTGTCTCACTAAACTAGAAGCCAAAGTGGCTGTTATAGATTTAATTAACAGACCTGTTTTTCGACCAAAATAATGAGGTCTTGTATTTGAAAGAAAGTCATCCCGAATGCGTCGTTATTTGGTTAAAAGAAGATACAGTATGACCAATGGGTATAGAGGGAGAGAGTTAACTCCTAATTAGCCATACAAATAAAGCAAATCAATGCAATCGAAGCGATGGTAATTTTAAAGCATGTAAAAGATGCAAATTTAGGTCATTATGTTTTTTCTATTCTGATAATAGATAGAGGTAGTAAAGTTGAAACTCATTCAGAATATAGACACAAGAGCAATGAGATTACTATAGATACCAAATAGTAAAGATGCATAGACTCGAGGATATATCATAGCTTTACTTCATCCAATGGGAACAGAGTTTGACCAAGGATTAAAATAGTTCAAAAATACTAACGGTGATTCTGTAATGTTGCAATCGTAAACCTGAAAGCAAGTGTTATATGAGTGGCAATCCGGTTTAGTTCTCAGCATCCCTGAAAAACGCTAGTCTCAACTCCGAAACTATTTAGCTCCATTCAGCACGGTGTTTGATTCTTTGAGATGAACTGTGTATACACTGTCAACTTAGCCAGACGAGGCTAACCCTTGTAACCTTATTTTCTATAAAGAAATCATTTAGCTTTGAGACAACCATTGATATTAAATCGATAAAACTTTTGCAATCAGGGAAAAAGCCTCTTTATTTTCAACTTCCGGCATGAACATTATTCCACACAACTGAATTACCTACGCATAGTCTGCCCATCACAAATTAAGGTCTGTGAAGGACATAGTCAGCAGGTTAAAGACGCCACACACACACACACACACACACACACAACATTTTAATTTTTAGAAAGGGTATCCGGAATGCAGGTAAATAAGTTGCCGATAGAGACCTACACTAGACATTCACATGCAGTTGACAAAGTAACTTCATTTGCTCAAAGAAAGAGCAGTTGTCTAAAACTTTAAATAGTCCAGTGGTCTATCTCATTTCGTCAGTTCATGAATGGCTCTTGCGAAATCATCTGGCAATATATATCTCGCAGAATTATAAAAATTTCGGTATGTAACTCATTGTTTTACCTTCAATATGCAATGATTATTTTTAAGTCCTGTTATACAATAACGTGTAGGGTAAATAAAAATATATCACTTAGAATTACTTGTTGTTTCAAAATGAGTTGGTGCGACTGTCCTCGTCCTTGAAATTGCCCTTTGGTGATCTTAAAAGTCTGCTAGAGTGAAATACCTAGTAAAGAAATTCTTCCCAATTTAGCAAAGGAAAACTTATACATGGATACGGGCTTAACAAAATAATAATCATTTATCAAAATAATCATTTGAAGCACTTATGCAAATGCAAAAGTTTGTCAAAGATATCTGGCAAAGATATTTGGTAATACACTGCAAAAAACAAAACGTAGCAGATAGGGAGTGCATTTGAAGACCTTAAGCTGTAAATGTTCAAATCCTGTATGCCAGCCTTATTATTGGAACGCTAACGTTCAGAAGTTAAAGACTAATCGTTTTCTAGAATTTGGGCCATATAAGCGCTAAGAATTTGGATACTGGAAGCGTCAGTTGTTCAAATAAGGTACTGTAACTGCACAGAGAAGCGTCCGTCGTTTATGAATAGGCTGACAAGTGTTCACATAAGCGGCCACGCTTTCAAAATGGAAGTTTTCATCAAGTCGGGCCGGCCACCAACTTCCTTTCAGTTGTAGTTTACTGCATACCTTATTGCTCTACCCCATTGCATTGCTACTGCTAAACAGCAAGAACAGTGGCAGGCTCCTTTTAAAGTTTACGATATGACCTGGCTAAGAGTCGAACTCCAGACTATTCGGTTGAAAGTCTAAAGTTCTTGCTGGACCACTTAACCATGAGAAAGTTTTCCTTAACAACTGTGAAATTAAAACATGCTTGTGTTCATGACATTGACATGAAATGACACAGACTCAAACCGCTTCCCATTCTCATTTCTTTGTAATTGCTATTTGTAACGGATCTACGTCAACTGGTACAAAAACATAAACATGACAAGACCTACAACTTGCCAAAAGCGAATGTGGGCGAAGGTTGCAATTTTTAAATACTTTCAATGTATATTTTGAGATACCAACAACGCCTACAATATTTCGGCATGGTTTAAAGTTCTCATTTCTTGAAAATATCTATTTGAAAGAATACCTTTACACCTGTTACAAAACCTAAGACATAGACAAAGAATTCATTGAAGATATCCTTCCCTAAAATATGTTTTCGAAGTATTGAAGATTCTTCAATACTTTTACCTCCAAAATGACGACTTCTAAGATTTTGAAAATATAATTCACAGTGTTTCTCACCTTGCAAATGTTCAATTTGTTGATCCTGAATGACAAATCAGAAACCAAAAAAACTGAGGAGTTTAAGACGTCTGTGAATCGATTCAACCAGGGAGTTGCTACAGACCTTAGCAACTCCCTGATTCAACGAGGAATATCTCCAGGAAAACATCAACTTTACATCTTTCTTTAACGTATTAATCAAAATCGAAAAAAGAAATGTAAAGCTATCATTCCTTCTTTTGCATCACATATTTTTGTACGCAACAAATTTGAAATCAAAGCACAGGAAAAATGTTAACAATTGTGTTTCCTTAAAAGGACACAATTTCGAAGATATGAACAAAATTCCGGTCTATGAGTGACGTGAAGATTTATCCGCCATATGTTGGATCCATCTTCTCTCTTTCTTCATCTACGCGTACCATGAATAGAAGTATACCATTAAAACCCTTAGCTTCATGTGCTTAGTAAGGGATTTTGAGTTATTTGCAGTCATCTGTAAAATTGGTAAACATGTTTATATTTAAGTCTGATGAATACCGGCAATTTCTCACCATTACTCGACTGCTGTATTCGTCTATACTGAATGGGTATTGTGTCCTTGTTCTGATTTTAAATATTTTCAGATCGAGTACTTTAAATCAATTTATGTAATTCGTCACACGTGTAGATTAACTCAGCAGGCCTATTCTGTCCTCTGTCCAGTGGCGTCGGCACGAGGAAGGGCAAAACCCCCATGACCCAACCTTGCAATACAAAAAATAATTAAAATAGCGTTTTTTTCTCTATCCTTAGATTCCCCCCCCCCCATGACACCAGCCCCTATGACACAATCCTCGCTACGCGCCTACTTTATCTCTGCTCCAGTCTTATTATGTGGTTAAAGAAAATACATGTTGTTCACTTTATGAGTCTTAAAAAGTGTTTAGCAATTTAACTCTATTTGTAAAAACTTTGTAAACACGTTTAAATTCTGAAAATGTTAAGTCATTGTAAAGTAAATGTTTGGCAATGAACTTTTTTAAAAGCAAAAATGTTTAGGAATTAGAAACGTGTCTTTGTCATCTAAGCATATTTACAAAGTGGGAATTAAAAGGTGTTTAGGACAACGTTTAAATCCTAGACATATTTTTTTTCAGTGTAAATAGAGAAATTGCTCGATTAATGCCAGTCTTCGTATTTACAACAGATTCAACAACCAACCATGAACTCCAAACTGATTTGCTTCTTCTTGGTTCTGTCTGTGGTGGTTGCTCTCACTGCAGCTACCTATGATGACATGGAGGAGGCTCTTTTTGAAAACATGATGGAGAAACGTGCCCGCGGAAGGAAACAGGGGAAGGGAAAGAAAATGTCCTTCGAACGTAAGTTTTTGCTTAAAAAACATCTATATATAAAGCTTTTACTTAACAAAAACTGAAGATAATAGGTTTCTCATCTTATTTTTCTGCTGCAATATTTGCATACACGTATGTAAATAAGTACGTGTCAAACTAAATTGTCCTTTCACTTCTAAAACGATGCAGCGGAAATTCGCCAACCCTTTTGAAACAAGTATTTTAAATTGTAAGCTGTGAAAGTCACGCCAATCTGTGCATTATGGAATATAATTCGAGATGTTAGACGGCTATCCACTATAGGCCTACAGTTTATAATTTGGCTTATGTGACAGCCTATCCGAACTTTCCGCTTTCAAGTTGGATGATGTATGGCTGTATGTAGTTGCAGAGTTTTTAATGTGGCGACACTTCTCATTTTCTCTCTTGAGTCCGTATTGACCTTTCAAACTACGCTACTATGCAGGGTCTTGGTACAGTAGTTCAGTCTACTGTGTAGTCAAATCACACTAAAGGACCAAAGGGCTTTTTTTTTAAATTGTCCACTGAGCCAGCCATAATTCGGAAACCCACTTTTTCGACCATTATTGTAATTGTGACACCAGATTATAAAAGGACAGGTCAGACATTTTATACCACTAAATCGTGTCCTTCAGTTTGTTAGCTTACCACTAATCCCAGACTTCAAGAAAAATTCATTTTCGTTCGAAAATCTCCGATTTTGCCAAGTTAGTAGTTGTACCATGTTAGAAACAACTATCTTTTTCTATTTGATTTCGCAGGTTGTCCTGGCAACGAACGTTGCTATTGTATATACAATCGTGAAACCGGTGAATTTGGCAGACCCTCCATGTGTGGGCAAGGTAAAACACATCTTTACATTCCTTTGAAACAAATGTTATCCCTATTCAAACTTAGTGTATTTTACGACGACCTAAACGTCAAGATAGCCCACTGAAACAAAACAACGTGGTGACATCGACGTAAACTGGTTTTGCACTTTTAGAAACCTCAATTTTTCAACCCTCTTTTCCCCGCGACTTTATATTTATTCTTTCCGCTAGCTGATCACTCATGCCAAGTGTTCCTCAAATTAAGTGTTCCCCAAATTTAGCGGATAAAAAAATTAGACCCATCTTATCGAATTTATATTTGCGTTGTTGGTACCATAAAGTAATAAAAGTTTACCCAGAGAGCTGCAACAGAATGCAAGTCCCTGGTCCGCCACAATACTTCTTGCGAAAAACGCATTGTGTTTTTGAAGTAGTCTTTGTTTTAAGTGATCTGGCTTAATAATAGCCTAGGTAGCTAATACATTTTATGTTTATATATCAGAACATATTAATTCAATCTCTCAGCTATACCAACTAAATGACGCGCGTACCAAAATCCTCGCTAAAATCCTGGGCTTATCCACTCAGCATGAAAACATTGCAACAACCTCACCGCGGTGGTCGCAGCCCAAAACATTTTACTGTTAGTCAGTTAGAGTTTTAAGGCCCAGTTTCCAACCTAACTTTTGGTTCAAGTAGAGCCGGTCGCAGCCTCTTTTCCAGTTGTGGCTCACAGGTTTGTTTTTCCAACTCCATTGCTTATGCGGAGCATTACGCACAACGGTTGTAGGTTCCATTTTTAAAGTCTCTGGTAAGGCACGACCTGGGAATAGAACCCGTGCCTTCCGTGTGATAAGCAGATGCTCTTACCCGTTAGACCTACTGTTAGTCCTTTTCGTCTTGTATTATGTGGTGATGCACAATATGACCACATTATGACCACAATATGATCACATGACTGAAAGAGAGGACTACAACCTATCTGCACGGTATTTGAAATCAAAATCGGACTTGGACAAATTTGAAACCCTATTTAGAACTTTAAATAGCTGATGCAATTTAATTAACGCATTCATGTCGGTGTTTCGTTCAATCCCATTTAACTACCTAACTAACCAACTAACTAATTGATTAACTACATGTAACTTACTACCTCACACTGACTAACACTTACTATAACTAACTTAATGACTGATTAACAAACTAACGGACTTACTAATAAATCTGTACTGCATCTTACTTTCCCTTCATTACCAGTATAAAACAAACACAAACAGGTCTTTAACAAAATGGGATAAATTTTCCTTTATTAGTTTGGGCTATATTTTTGAGGCAGGTTACGATTTTAGATACACCTAATGCCAAACACTTTATGGGTACATCGTTACGGCATATCTATAGCTAAGGTCAATTGATCACAGTGCTAGACCAGAGCGGAACATTTGGGGCGATGCGCACTGTAAAACAAGATATTTCCTAACTGGGTAGTGATAGACCTAATCCCTAATCCTAACAAAGAATACATTCGATGCAGTTCGATGGCAACAACCAATCAAAAAAAAAACACATTGTTAAACACTGCCCATCTACCCGAAAATTTTTGTATATGTTACCTTCTTTTCTCATATATTGACGATAAACTGTAGACCAATAGCTTGAGATCTATAGCAGGGAGGTGTTCAATAATCCAGAAATAAAGTATTTGAAGTCCACTTTGGAATCAATCTTATTGGATTAGCATAAATTAAAGATTCGGTGTACTTCCATCTAGTTACCTCTCCCTGCATGGACAAAGCATGTGACCCGTACCAGCCATGTTTGAGGGCAACCCCGGTTTGTATGTACAGACATGGCCTTAAACATGGTGGTTGCAAACGCATATTTGTGACGTCAGTAAAAACTATCTATTGTCGCCACCGACTGCGTCAAAAAGGCTTACCAAGGTGACCGCCGTGAAGCTATAAATCGCCTGATTTGACGAAGACTCTGTTATATTTTGAACGAAAGTTTAATTTGAATGAAAAACAATATTTCATTTGTGCAATACGTGTAGTAATATTGGCATTACCTTTTATTATTTCTAAATAATTTAATTTTTCTGCTAGACCTTTTGATGCAAGTCTAAAATTTCACACAAAATGGACACCTTTAGGCAGGTTATTTTATTTAATTGGTTACTGAACTCAAATTTTGAGTAAGTAATTTTTTGAGTTGTTATGAACGGTCGTTCATCAATCATTATGACTCTTCATTGTAAAATCCATTCTTTTGTTTTACAGCCGATGCAGCTAACGTAGGAATCTAAGCAGATACGGCTTTGAAACTACGTAAACACCATCCCTGATGACCTGGAAACGTAACATATGATTAAAGACAAATATTTTATTGCGTGTATAATTCCGTGATTGGATTTTATCAGATTAAGACACAGTGCACACCTCACCAACATCAGAATAAAAGGACATTGCTTTGGAAAGTACTTAATGAAAAATCTCGCTTTTTTAGTTTAATGTATCATATCGTTAACCACTGCATTATGGAGATCCATAAATCTCGTCATCAAAATTGTCCTCTTCAACAACAAGGAAATTGTATTATTTACAATTACGGTGTGTGAATTGCCAATCTTAAGGTCTTTTATGAATGAGCCCTTATATTTTAGCCAACTTCAAAGACGATAATAAAGTGTTGCATAACTTAAAATCCATTTGATGTCTCTGGTCTTATGTTTTAGAGTCAATTTAAAAAGGCTTTGAGAGATTAGAAAAAACTGAGATGACGTCTAAATGATGCTTTCTACCAAGACTGCTCTACATGAGAGAAAACTTGAAACATCAAAAAGCTTAACATAGGCATATCAATAACAACCCAGAGTGTACCACACAAGGTTTACTACATGCATTGCTTGTGCTGAGCACAAAGCAAGTCTTTTTTTTTTTTTTGTTATTTTGTTTGTTTGTTTGTTGTTTTTTATGACAACTTTGGGAGGTTTAGAACTGAATCGCGTTTGATAATTGATATGCTTTAAAATGCGTTAAATAAGCAACAGTATATTCCCAGTCCCTTCTCGAAAAGCATATACTAAGGAATGCTAACGTCATGTAAACAAGCCCAGCATAGACCAATCCACATATTTTCAGAGAGTTGCACATAACATTTACGTTATTTTTGTTTCAATGGGTAGAATGGCTTCTTACGAAGATGGATAGCTCGACTTTTGAGAGATTTAGTCATTGAATGCAACGTTTTTACACGTGAAACATTTTGTTTTGAAGAGTCATTATACACATACCACTTTAAAGGTGAAACGCAGTCATCCAACTTAAAGTAGTATATAAACGATTGTCCTGTTGAATCGCTCTTTACAGTCATATGGCAATAGTATCTCCCTCAAATGTAGAAAAACAAGACTTGCATTGGCGGAACTGCCATATGGTCAGGGGGCGGTCGCCCCCCCCCCCCTACCGACGGACCAAAATCGTCTGTCGGCGCCCTTTTTAGGTTCTTAAGATACTTTACTCGTGCACCATTATTGGCAAAAGATAGAACTTAATAGCGTTGTTTCAAAGCCTGGATTACAAAATGCCCAAACTGTCAAACAGCCACCAGTAACTGTACTATCTGCACTTTATTCTGATGAAAAGGGTCATCTTCTGTAACATAGGGATAGGTCTTGCCGAGATGTTTCTTCGTGCTTCATACGCACTAATAAATGTTGTCGCTGTGCTGAATAAATTGCTTCCACATCAGGCGTAACTATAAGCTTATAAGATACACATAATGACATTAAGTTCACCCCCGGCCAATAAAAGATGTTGCAAAGGGCACAACAATAATTTTACCGCAAATATACCGGAATAATTGTCAACATAAACAATAAAAAGTGTTTCTAAAGATAGCGAAATAGCTTCCACAATACTTTTTTCAAAACCATTCGAAGAGAACATTCAGGTTAAAATAAAATAAAATGGTGGTAATGGTTTAAGAATTTTAATGAACAGTTTCAGTTTTGCTTTCTTTCAAGTGACCATTCCCGTGATAAATGACTGTATTTTCGTGGTCTCAAAAGCCGGAAAATTGCATCTGATAAGCCCATGTTTAGTCTACTTTAATTTAATACGAATTCGTATCTAGAGAGCCAAGCAGACCTTTTGTCTTGGCTATATCTTACAATGTTCTTAATTAATGGCTATTTCATGATGTACATAACGTCAATTAATGTTTCTTCGTGTACTTATATTGATTCCCAGATACCAAAAATGTTTACCTTACGATAATTGATTTCCATAACTTCTCCCCCTGTAAGATTGCTTGCTATTTGCATTAGCAAGTTTAATCTTCATTTTCACAAAGTAGCTCATTATTACATTTGAATCTTAAATCGAGACCTGACAACACTACAAAATATAATGACCGCCTTCATACTAGAATGTGAAAGAGAGGGATAGAAACATGGGCGTTCGCAGGTAGGGGCAAGGGAGGGGGCCTTGCCCTACCCTGGAAAATAAAAAAACAGGGAAAATACTAAAAAAAAAAAACATAAAGAAGAAGACGAACAAGAATTAACATCAACATTTCTTCACAGTTCGCTCAGTGTTTTCCCTATCTATATGCGGTAAATAGGCTTCAGAAATGCCATTTTCAGCGATATGCGAGGCATTTGGGGCGAAATTTTTCTTGCGCTCCTCGCGAACTCATGGTGGTGCGGAGCTTGCCCACCCCCTAAAAGAATTTTGTCTATAAGAATTTTGTCCCCCTCCCCGAATTTTCTTCTGTAGAGGCCCATGGATAGAAAATTTTAACAGTCATGTTTTAATAGAAAAAAAAATGCTGAGGAGAAATGGCAAAGTAGTCTTCTACCAGGTGCGGAAAATCAAATGGAAAGTCTGAAAAGCCGTGGCTTCGATCGTTCTGAGGCTGAGGGTGTTTCTCCTTCGAAGCGCCCCTGCAGACAATTTTCGCCCCCTATGACGGAAATCCTAAGCCACTGAAGACTTGGAGAGCAAACTAACTAACTAAGAGCAGGGGATAATGTTAGGGGAGCACAAATTTTCTTTGCGTAGAGCGAAATCGAACCCAAAGCGTCCGTTTCTGGGGATGGGAGTCCAGGGAGCGCGCCCCGGGAACTCTGAGGGTTTTAGCATACCTCTGGATGAAAAATTTAAGTCTCTGGAGATGTACATTGCATTTTGTTTCGGTTAACCCAAGTCATAACTGACCTAACCCCTCTTGCCCCACAGTATCACCGCTATCCTCAAATGTGAAGTTTACAAGGAGTAACTGCTTGAATATGCAATATTGAGGTCCTTATAGCTTATGATGAAAAATACCTTACAGAGAAACGAGAAGAAAATTGTTAGATATACTGCTGTTGCTTGAATTAAATTGGGGGACTGTTCTTTCCTTTTAAGCCGCTGTCCTCCTTACTTTTCCACTCAGTAGAACTCTACCCAAGATTCAAGCTTACTCCTGAGAATACGCTTGAATCTGTGTACTGTGAGATCTTTTGTGAGTAGCGGAGAGTCCATAACAATATTGTCAGGGACGGACCAAGCTCAATATCGGCATTCGCTGAGGGTAGGTACAACAGTCGAAATTGAACAAACTTTGAAATTTATTAGCCTTAACTTTAAGTTAAAAACATTTCCAGTCAAAGCTAGCGAAACTTGTAAAGCTAGTTCCTCTGCATCACCGCATAGAGTTTCATGTAGCAGCCTTATTGAGTACTGTACTAGACTAAAATCCTTAATGTGATGAGTGGAATAATTAATCGCACTTGCCCCACAAATATATTTAAAAGTTTACCTTTTCTCTTTATCACGAGAAAAATCGTTTAAAGTAACAACGCTGTAACCATTATCTGTATTAGAGACAGACTCTGCCATTCAGTGTCCTGCCCAAAGCTTTATAGCATTGCAAAAGTTGAGGAATCCTCACCAGAGAAACATTTTTGCGCTCTACCCCCCCCCCCCCACGGTACCCCTAATGAGCCGTATCGACACCACCTAGACTATTCATATAGCAGGTTTGAGATATCTTTTGATTCTCGCAAATAGTAGTCAACACATTCTGAATACAAACATAATTTTTTGCCGCTGTCCCTCTCCCATATCAGAGTTCCTGGATTTTAACCAGTCGTTCACGCAAATCATGGCCCCCATATCTGAATAGTGATTGCTGCCATCGAACATGGAAACATATTGAGGTCATGTTTGAAGAATATTCCTTGATAAATTTTTTGTTTTATTTCTGTATTTATGATTCTTTATTTCTATATATTCTACTTCATTACGGCCCAATGCGGACACATAATGATTTCATTCTTCAAAGTTGATGCCATCTAATGAATACGTCAGTCCCTTAATTAGCCCCCACCTTTACAATATCTATGTTCCAACTCCCTTTGAATAATATGTGACAAAATATTAATTAGTGAAAACACCAGTTCACTTGTGTGTGTGTGTGTGTGTGTGTGCGTGTGTGTGTGTTTGTCTTCTATATTCCATTACTTTGCTGAACACCAATTTCCATAGCACTAGCTTCTTTTTTTAGAAGTTACCGACTGGTTTTGAACTCAAGACTTCCAGACTGCAAGTAGGACTCGCTATGAACCCCTTAACTATGCAGTTGGGACAATGCTAATGAGTCTCTAAAACAAGGGAAACCACGAATTTACTTTGTAACCCTATGCAGAAAATTTAAGGGGGCTTCAACTTCAATACCACCACGCTTGTCATTGCTAAAAGCACTGAAGAAAACGGAAAAATTTACTACTCAGTTTTACACTGCTAGCAAAAGCTGGTGGATCACAGTTTCCATATTCAGATATTGCTGTTACGTCACAAAGTTAGCACACAATCAAAACTTTCCTCTGACCAGCCAAGATATTCATCTTGGACAGTATAGAGGCTTTGCAATTGCGTCACGGAACCGCCAAGCTGGAGGACATTCATGCCAAATACACGTGGCTTTGTGCCGAACGCACTGCACAGTGTGCAAAGTGATATGCACGGTGTGTACAAATTCAACAAGCAAGCGCGTCCCGTATGGTTTACTACGTAGTTACATGTACTCCAACATGGCCGCCGGAGAGTATTATGACGTCATGTGAAAAGCCTCTATACCAAAAAACATTTGGAATCCCTTCTCTTAATCTGTCCATTCCTTTTTACCATGAAATTTTTTCTCCTCTTCTGTATCTGTGTTGAGCAGCTTTTAAATATGTCCTCGTACGGTAGTGTATAAAAAGGGATTTCCAATTTTTATCCATTTTTTTTCACTTGTTCAGCTGTCCACCCAATTATAGATCAAGTATGTGCACGTACTGATCAGAGTATAATCAAGCAATGACTGAGGTACCAATATACCTGAATTTAAGATACCCGCCATTTGTGTGTTTTAAGGTCGTCACTAAAGCTAATTGCGCTTTTCCCATTTGTATTAGGTTCCCAATCTCAGACAAACGAAATGAGACTGTCAAAATGAATATCACACGTTGACCCATTCAACAGGGCTACAAAAAACTCACAATTACTGTATTATTATGGGAAATGTAACGCCATCTAGTGAAAATGGTCGCCCATGTTACACCCAGAAATTTCCATTAACCTTCTATGTTGGATATTAAACTGATACACTCTTTCATTTTTTCTATATTTTTCGTATTTGATATAAATCTTTTTTAAACAGTTTGATGTCATGAAAGATTTTCAATCTGACTATGGTGATGTTTCATCAACCTTTAATTGTGAAGGGAAACTAGAAGTATGAATCTATTAACCCGTCTTGTTTTCCTACTCACTCATTTGTAAATAAGCGGGCAATGGGTTTCAGTGGGTTCGGGAAGTCTTCTTTCCTTCAAGTCACATTTTCATATTCTCGTGAGCAAGATATCCTTCCCAATCATCACTGGGACTTAAACATCTTACTGTCTGAGTACCGAGCGCTCTCTAACGTGATATGGTGGTCGGTTTGCGCATGTGTGGCACTTTTACAGTCTGGAAAAATTAAGGTGAGATTTTGCATGTGTCATTATTTTTGAGAAATAACAGATGTGACAAAATGCTAAAAGCCTAAGCGCAAAGACAAAGTCTAAAAATTCAATGTACCAACAGATAAAGTCCACAAGGTCTGCAAGGACAGTCAATAACAATAACAGTCGCTATTTTCGTCGGGAAAAATTAAATGTCAATTCATTCGACAAGTCAGTTAATAATTATTCAAATTTAACTCCAGAAGGATTACATTCTTCAAAATAGATTTTCTTATTTGCCTTTGATGTCAGAAGAATTGCTGTTTTTCCTCAAAAGTATAGTATGGATATTAAATCTCAAATCTTGTACGTGTGTGCAGTTTCCGTTACGGTACGTTTTCTTCCCAGCGTAAAATGTACACCGATTTTCCCAACTGATCTATCGTGCCTTTGACAGCATGTACAATAAAGATTTCGTCCCCTTGAAGGAAAGACAAAGTTGCCTTCGCCTGCTTTAGGGATTATATCTCCAGATGTCACATTTTTGCGGTTAACTCACTTGCAGTGGACAAAAAGTGGCTCGAAGCATAATGACGTAATTTTCGGATTTATAGAATATTATTCGCTAAAACTGAACTTCATGGATAAGTTGACATTAAAACGAATTTTAAACCAAAAAAATCGGTCCAGGTTTGCTGGAATTATAGAAAATTTTTAGCACAAAAACTGTAACAGAACAATGGTCAGTTCTTGTCTTTCGTGCAGGGTAAATATTTGCGCCGACTAAGCAAACAACTCTTGTGGTTAAATGACGTCAAAAAATCGTTCAGTCCGTTCCCTGACGGGCCACTTCGTTCCGCGGTTCTTTAAGCGGACAGATTTTCTCATGTACTGTTCCATAACATTAACATCGAGGGTAAAGAGTCTCACTTTCCAAACAAATTGAAAGGGGAAATGAAGATTGATTTCTGAAAGCACAAATGTTCTAGGAATCGAAGTCAAACTTGGGTTTTAAGGGCTTCTTTATTTTAGCAAAACTGTAATATAGGCCGCGGTTGCAGTGCAAATTATGTATTTTGCAATACCTTAAAGCATAAATACCTATTAGCAACATGATTAATTTTACAAAAAGTCAACTTGGGGTTGTTACTAGTGTTCATCTAAAACCTCCCCGATTTCTGTTGGTACGTTATGGGAAAGATCACTGTAACAGGAAAGCCCCAAATACATGTCTTGATAAAATTGTTATAACTGGAGAGTTGCAGGGGCGGACCTTAAACTATTAAAATCATTGCAGAGGTTATGCACGTTGAGTCAGCGCGTTTCAATTGGGCATGATACTGGATGAAAGTGGTCATGCGCATTTGATGTGCTACCGAAACGCGCGGACAAACACGCCTCAGTAACGATTGTTGTAAAATTGATGCCTGGATGGGCAAACAGAACGACGCGCAACGCAGTGACGTCGGTGCATAACCTCTAGAAACGAATCCGAACAGCAAGTGATGACCTAATTTCAGTCGGCCATAGCTGGGGTCTATCACCGTTTAATCGTTAAATTTCCTCTTTTACCAGTATCATGGATTGTTGAACACCAAATTGTATCTTAATTCTTTCAATTTGACTAAAAATGAGGGTTTTAAGTTCATGCAAACAATAAATAAAGACGATTTAAGGTTGATGGACCCCATCAATGGCTGGTAGAGTCATTAAAAGCAAACACCTAGCGGATTCGTCAAAAGATCTCGTTACCAAGTGCACCACAAAAAGCAAAGTCTGCTAGTTAACAGGTCCACCCGAAGGTGGACTTACATACGTACCCGGTACCTCAGGTCGTGAGGAGACAGTGGAAAGGAAGCACGACTGGTATACAAGTTATGTGGCCATATTACTCTTCACTCTTTTAGTTCTGTCAGTTTTTCTTCCAGCTTTCTTTTTTTAAATGACTAGGTGTCTTATATATCTAGGTCATGTCTCTCTCCGTTCTAGAGATTCTTCCGAAACCCTTTCCCCTGATCGAGAGAAAACTTTGTCATTGGCGTCTCTATTAGTCTATTGAAATTGCACAGACGTGCAAACTTTTAAGGTCTGAATGGACATGCGGAATTTTATTGCCATAGCTACACCGAAAAACCAGGCCTTATCGGGGGTTTAACACACCGTGCTTGGAGAAGATTTTCGCTTATGCTCACCTTTTGTGCTATTTTTGCCAATGCAATGATCACCTAATTTAAAAAAAGAAAAAAAGAAAAAATTCTCCCCTGATTGTGAAGGCTGGTAAATGACAATGTACTCCTACACTCTGAACTGGCCTCTTCTAAGGTGCACTGGGCAGTGGCTAAGCTGGGGGGGGGGGGCAAGGGGGGCAGGTTGCCTTGGGCCCCAACTCTAGGGGGCGCCAAATCGAGATCACTTAAAAACAATGTTGGACCTACCATTGGCGTTGATAAAGCAATTTCATTTTTCAATAAAATAATTTAGTAATATTGACACAGTTAAATGTCAATCTAAACTAGACAAGGGGCAAATGAACGCATAAATAGGAAACAATCCATCAAGTTTTGCAAGAATTCCCGCTGGCTAACCATACACTCTACAGAGTTCCTGCGTATTTTATTAGAGAGCCAGAGAACTTTCCTAGTTGTGAACGGTCTTTCAGCAAGTTAAAACTTATTCTCCCTTATCTCAGAGCCACCATGAAACAGCTAAGACTAACTGCATTGGCACTCCTCAGCATCGAGTCTGAGGAAACCAATACATTAGATTTTGATGATGTAATCGATATATTCGCAGAAGCAAAAACACGAAAGGGGAACCTGTATTTAACTGCCGTTTCAGTTCATCGTCATTCAAGTAAATAAATCAAGTAAAGTAAATAATTCAAGTAAATCAAAACGTTCGTGTCTGTGGTTTTAAACATGAATAATGCAATCATTGAAGTCCTTTGGGTTCAGTGGAGGTTCCAGGAAT
Organism: Holothuria scabra; assembly: GCA_037179385.1. NCBI lineage: Eukaryota > Metazoa > Echinodermata > Holothuroidea > Aspidochirotida > Holothuriidae > Holothuria > Holothuria scabra. Next base: position 8,905,081 of record CM074189.1, on the reverse strand, counting down.
TTGCAGTGTGTGTGTGTGTGTGGAGGGGGGTCTGCATGTGGACGGGCCATCAAATGTACAATGAGCGAAGCGCCACCATATGTATGACTGTTGTTTAGTTATTGACGCCTATTAGAATTCAGGAAATTGGAAATGGGGGCGGTAGGCAAGCATCCAAGTTATACCATGTTTTAAAGTGTAATTACCACTCTACTAGGGGCGGAATTTGCAGCTCGCTGAGCTCGCTGAAATTTTCGTCCTTTCGAAATATTTGAAAAAACGGAGCTTGTAATGCAGAAAAGTTCAGGATGCTGGGCTTTCCTGAAAGGAAATTTGAACAGTTGGGGGATAACTGAAGAATTTATTATTTCTGTCGGCAAATCTAAGGTTGGGCGGCAACCAAAGATCGTTTTTGATACGTAATGAGGCTCTCGGACGAATTTTTTTGAGCTCATATTGGAGAAAGTCCGAAATTTATGAAAGAAAAAAAAGGTGTCACTTGGTGATCCAGTGCCACAAGTGTAGTAATTTCCGATTATGTGACTTTCAGATTTTGGAAAAGTTTACCAAAGTGAAGGTATTAGCGAGCACTCCTTCTAAGGAATTGCAATTTGCGGCGCGAGAAGCACGCGGAAAATTTTCCCCTCTTAAATTAGGAAATGACGAATATGGAGCTTTTATTTGAGAAAATTGATTGGGAATTTCGTTATTTCATGAGCTTTCAAAATCACACAATGTGCTGGTCTCACAATTGTCAAGTTTCCGAATTCTTCATTTTCAGAGCCCCCTTCCCCGCCTGGGTGTCTAAGAAAAAAAGGGGGGCGAGATGCATCATGGTGATAAATGTTTTAATATTTTGAGCCACTATGAAACTCCAAAGCTTTCAAAACATGGTATTGAAGGTGTGGGTAATTATTACTTCAACGGGTAATGCGGTCAATGTGAATTTCATACCGGGTGTACTCTATTGACGTTACACTGTTTTACGCTATGTAATGTGTAAACTGTACGTAGTGTCATGTAGTATGGTTCACCCTCCAAACCAACAGGAATGCCATCTTGTTGCTCACCAGCAACTCTCCCTTCCTTTTGTTCTAGATTCAAAGGCCCTTCCTGTTTCCCGTCACGTGTTACAAGTGAACGTGAAAAACTACCTCGCCTTAGTTCCACGTGTATGCTGCATCCCATATTTTCAAGGTGTGGCCAATTTCACCCTCTACAGGCTTCCTCATTGGTCATTATTTAGATCAGCACATTCCTAAATATATAATTTGGTGCGCCGCAACTTTAAACCAATCAGGGGACTGCATGTGCTTCGATCCCCCCGAGACATAAAAGGTCATAGCTTGCAACTTTTGGTCACACTCACACACTGGTGCAGCAGACCTCATTAGACGAGCACCTGAGTCAATCTGTATATAGTTAAATACTAATTTTTCTTTTTTTTTTTGCCGACTGTTAAACGAACGGAATAAAACCGCCAAACACCTTAAATCAGAACTGAATCTTCTTCTCATCTATTTATTCATATCTCAACTCGTATTGCCTACACACTCTGCAACATCCCCGTACAAGCCTTCTTATCGACGGAGTTGACATAGACACACGTGCGATGTCACAAACAGCGTTAGCAACGACCGTTGGCTGAAAACGCTAGATTTAGCATTCGTCATTGCGCAATTTCTAAACAAACAGGAATTTACCAAAGATACGGAAGATAGATACATTATAATTTACAGTTTTCATTTTACTGAAGAATATGACACAAAAATACGATAATCAAATACATGGGCGTCTGCAGAAATTTTTACAAGGGGAGGGGCAAGGTCATTCATGGATGATTGAATTTTGCCCACTATCTAAGCGGAGCGCCACCACCAGTTGGCGCGGAGCGTACAAGAAAATTTTGGGCCTTACAAACCCTCCAGATGGCCGGAAACGACACTTGGCGAGTGTTATAAGCTGCATGTACCCAGCCCTGAAACAGGAATTTCATGTCTGTAATTTTTAGATTTTAGAATTTTCAATGTAAAAAATTGTTGAAGGGAAATCTGCCTTTGGTAAACGGCCTCGCATGCCTATGCACGATAAAACTCACAACTGTCAAACAGCCTATATAGGCCTATATTCGTTACCCAATTATGAATCAACCTCTCCCCCCCCCCCCCCGCCCCCATATTCACCTTGTATATCCCAGTTTCATCCGCGCGTCGCCACTTGAGATCAGCACGGCACCAAACTAGGACCAACGCATTCATCAATAGTCGGATGCCATATGCACACCACACACCTGACAACTAGTACAATTTTGGCATAGTTTTTACAATTAAAATTTCCAATAGATATCACGAATGATGGTCCCCAAATTACGATTTCACTATTCAGCATACCATCTTTTCTTTTGCTATTCCTTTTTGCTATAAATGTCCGCATATTTCACGAGTAAAAACTGACACTGTACGTGAGTGAAGATATTTTGAGGATTTATTTTTAATTTTTTTATTTCAATTTTAAATTAATTTTTTCACAAGTTTGATTTTCCAGGGGGTGGGGGGCAAGTGCCCTCCCCTTGCCCCACCCCCTTCCGGACGCCCATGATCAAATAACCCCTCTTTTTCTTTCTGGACCCCTCTGGATCCCCCACTGTTTGGGTCAGACTTTAGCATTTGTTCTATTTAAGATCTTAAGTGGTGTAAGTATTCATAAGATACCCCCCGAAGATGAGGGTAGGGTCGTCATGCCCCGGGCGCCACAAACCCTAGCTACGCCCCTGGCTCTGGGTACTAAACTTCTTCTACTATTTTACGATTTTACAATTCGGCTCAACATGAAGAAATTTTTATTAGTAATAGACTAGTTGATTGTTTGTTAAATTGCATTGCTACCCCCTACCCCGAAAATCGTCGAGGACCACTTTTCTCCGGGCCTATAAGTCTTTGACCTTTCACTGTATTAAACGCATTGCGAGGGACAGGTAAAGGGCAGCAACAAACACATCAAAGGATAAATTTGATATTGCGTTTATACCTTACATTTTGTAATTCTATAAACGAAAGCTAAACGTCGCTTCCTCCCAAACTGAAGCATTTTGGAACGCCAATTCACGACACGCGAAGCCATGGGCGGCGATCACTGGGAATATGTCCTGCACAATATTTTTGAGGGGTACGGTAAATCATCAAATGACCCCTCCCTCTCCTGTTTGAGTTATGAAAAAGTATTTGTAGATTTTTTTTAATTAATTATAAGATTATCTGGCCATAATCAAAACTACTTGTGATTGATGTGACATGTAGTCTTCTAATTTCTGGAGCATTTTGTTCTTAAGGTACCAAAAACTTTTCTCGCGTTAAGCGCGATTTTCTCCCCCGTTACATTTGGTTGAGACTTTTTAAGTGAACATCAGGTATGATAAAATTATGATAAAGAAAACGTCGATGAAGTGGAAGATTATATTTACTTAAGAATTATTTCTAATTTCCAGAACAAGTTTAAAAGTCAAAAGTTGGCAAATTAATGAAACACGAAGGGCTCTTTTCAACCTTCTCTCCAAACGTTGTAATTTACCACTAGATCCACAACTCCATCTTTTTGATCAATTTGATTTTAAATGGTTGCAAAATCTTGGAGTTTGAAGACACTTCTTCTCTTGAAAGTCTCCATGTCAAGATCTACAAACAGCTGTTGAAAGTAAATATGTCTACACCTAACTGTTTTACTTTGGGGGAATTTCGGAGGGCAAAATTGGCCAAATTAATTGAATTAAGAATGGTTATATTTTTGGCAACAACTGTCAGTGGTAATCATCGTAAACTCTTTATGTTGTTCTCCAATTGTTGAGAATAAGAAAAGGTAAAAATATTTTAGGTAATGCAGGAATGTCTTTCGTTTGGATGACTGCAAATCAAGATCACATTCCCGTTGATTTAAACGCATTGAAGCAGATGCTTGATAGACGGCTAAGTGATATTTATCAACGGCAATGTCTTTCTGAGGTAAATAATTCATGTTGTAAAAACTACCGTATATTTCGTTGAACTGAACTGCAATGAAAGGAAACTAATGAGTAAATTTCGTTGCTCCAATGTAGGTTACCGACAGTCACTGAAAGGTATAAAAATATTTATTTTAGCCTTTAAGGTTTTGTGTTTCATGTAATGAAAAAAAACGTCGAGATGAATTTCATTATTTTTTCGTATTTGTATCGCTTTTACTTCAATCGGGAAAATAATTCTAAACCCTATTTTAGAACCTGGCCACACAATTTAAATATGCAGCAATTATTCCAAAGTAAAAGCTAAGGTATACTGAAGAACTCCACCAATTTTTGTAAAGGAATAATGAATTTGTTTTAAAGCAAGTGCATTATAAATCACTATAGGCTTTCCTTTCCTTCTTATGTCTGTTTATTTTGCTTTCCGAGTCGTTTTCATATGTTAGTTGATTATTCTATTGACTTTCACAACTCTGACGAGACAAAAAAACTAATTAAAAACCACAACAGAACAACCAATATTTTCGTTATTTCTTATAGCAAAAACCCTACTATTTTAGACCCGCCTCACGGGTCCAAACTAATTTGTTCCGCACATTAGTACCGAACAACGTCACTTCTGGTGCAGCTTCGCTTTGCTCGATCCTTAAAGGGACAGAGCGCCTGTCATGTATATTCATTCATCATCCCTAGGTGTCTTTAGAAGCTAGATTCCATTAAAATAAAAACAAAATGTCGACATTTTGCGCTTTCGAGACTTGCGTAAATACAGTCGAAGTTAAACCAGCTATATCCTTCATTAGCATTAACCTTTCGTAATACACTTTTCCAGCCAAAGCTACAATCGTGGGCAAAATTTCTGCTAAAGTGTTTTAGTTTTACATTGAAAATTAAAAGGTGTTTACATACAGCTTCAAATGTTCACAGAAAGAACTGAACTCAAATAAAGAAATGGCTGAAAAGAACAAGCCGCTTCAAAATTGAAGCAAGCTAGTTTCTAAGGATAAATGTAGATGTTATTGAAGTTTCAAGTCCCGAATGTTTAAACCTGTGTTGAGTATCGTGGCGCTCTTTCGATTTAGCCTTCTGCTCTTGGTATCGGTTTTCCGTTTATTCAGTTGTAGTTTTTGTTTGGGGGGGGGGGCTGTTTTGTTTGTTTGTTTGTTTTCTTTCATTTCAATACATTTATTTAATCAACAGTAAAGAAATTCTCTAATTCAATGTTTTATTTATCGTTTCGAATGGAACAGAACGTTTAGTGGCAATAACATGATCTTGTATATTTCGAAAAGTTTCTTTCGTTGTTTCTCATATTGCATCTGCAATCGCCTTGCATTTCTCACGTCATGAGGATACTCTGCTCTAGTTCCAATTTAGCACCCTTGAAATGGTCAAATGAAACATGCATGCATAAAATATGCATATGCATAGATATACATGTATCCATTGATATTGTTTCCAGAGAAGCTGTCACCCTATTACAAACGATCTCTTTGTGAAAACGATGTCATTTCTTTGTGAAAAAACTATTCCTTCCTTAGTAATAAAAAAATCCTGGTTTTAACACTTCTCAGACAATCTAGGACAAAACTACCTGGAACACCCATCCCTTGCCCCACCCATCCCCCTCCGTAGCAAAGTTGAGTTGAAAGTTCATTTTTTTCGAAATCTAACATAGGAGCCGAGGAGTAACGTTTAACCTTATGCCGAGGAGAAAGTTTATTTTTCGCATTTTGAAGAGATCGTCGGGGTTAAAGTAATGAAATGTGTTCCAACAGTTTTGCCTAAGATTGTAGGACAACCTCCAAACTTAGTTTCCTTGGATCGCCACTTTAGGTTTCATATATAATCACCCACTTAGACACTGAGACCATCATACATAACGTGATGACTGGTATACTTGAATTTGAGCTCGAATTTGTAAACTGTAAAGATACTGTTTAGAATATCACTCTTTAAAGAAAGTTTTGAAGACGTTGTTTAAAAAATTAAAAAAAAAATGTTTATTTATAACAGTGTAAGACGTTTCACTAAAGGAAGTAACTAGTAGAATAACTTGCAGGGTCGATCGAAAAGTAAATTGCGCTAGGGAAATGCAATTAAAGAGTTTAATCAAACAGGAAGTTACACCGGTACATTATACACCACAAACTTATTTCAAGGTTAACCCTTTTCTTGTGGAAATTCTTACACAAGAAAAGATATTCATGCGTTTCGAGCGCATGGACACACTAAGAGCCACATTTACGCTACTGAGCTCTCTGTGCCAGGCTTGAGATCATACCACGTTATACTCGCAGACGGTGGTTACCGCATGATATCACTTCTGACTACAAACGACACCCTTCGGCCGGTCCCCTTACCTATATCAGAATTACTGGTTACCCGCCTGGCGTTTTTGAAAATGCCTCCTCCCTCAATATTTGAAACAGATGGCAGCTAGAAGAATTTCCAGTTTTAAACAAATTTTAAAACATGGAGCTTGTATGAAGGAAATGCAGAATTTTATTAAAGAACAGTTGGGGAAATCACACTGGACCACCTGGTGAATGATCTGGTTTCATGCGTGGCAAATTGAGCCTGGTCTTTTGTAGCTACCCCACTGGACAAATTCTTCAGTTGGTACTTTAACAAAAGTCTCTTCGAGACTAACGCGAAAATAAGGGGCGAAACAAAATGTTTACCCCTGAGAATTAAGGCTATCTAAAAGCTAACTCCTCGGGAAACAGCAACAAACTTACCTGGCTAACCTCCCGGTTCGGATAGTCCTCAGTGACGTCACAACCAGGCATTAGCAACCGCCATTTATAAGAACAAGACTGTGCGTACATATAGTGGTTGCCCTCAAACATGGCTGAGATAAGCTACGTGAAAGGTTTTTATGACGTCAAGAGAGAACCATCAGTTCAGATGATTGACGTGAAAGCTCTTTCATGAATGACTCGCTGATAATATAGCAAAATGTTTTAAGCCTAAAAACCGAGAAAAGTATCTTTTTGCTTTCGTGCCTATGAAAAAGCTTTGTGAGAGCAGCTTTGTTGCTCTTGTTGGAAATTACACTCGGTAACACTAATAAAACATTTCAAGTTACGCTCGCCATCGTTCTAAGTTTTCAGTTGTATTACTTTAAAAGTCAATAGGGTTACAAGATGAACATTTGCTGTAATTAGATAATACCATTCACCGCATTTAATATCAATTGCGAGATGTCATAACTAACAACTTACCAATTAGTAAGTTATCGTTTCCCAAGAATTATTTATCTAAAGCAGTACGGTTCTGAAATACAACTGCGAATATTTTATGACGGCATGAAGTAAATGAATTACCTCATCAATGACAAAATTATCACAAGGCTATATTAGCCTTGCAAGGTAAATTTAACAACTTCAACTACCGGTTAATTATTGAAGCCTTTATGTGGCCTTTCAATGTGAACATCAATTTGTGACTAAAAATAGAATGAAAGTATAGTTGGAAGTTCATTATCACGAGCTGTTTCATGGATCGTCCGGGGTCTTTACACCATAACGAATCTCATCTGCGTATAAAAAGGAAAATTAATCTTTCATTATTTGTCTTCGACACACATGAAGTACGACAGCAATTGCTAAGGATATTGTTAATCGTGCATGATAACCAACATCCGCGAGTTTTGTCACAACAGTCGATTTCTTTTGTAACAACTCCTATCAAACGTGATATTCCCATCACCTTTGATTTGTTTAAATAATTCTACATTATCCATGTCTGCGACATTCATCGCCGTCCAATTGGTATTTTTATGTACTTCTGGTGTAACAATATTCTGCTAAATATCTTCAAATCCTTGTTTCATTTTCGACATGAGACACACTGGTACTGTACACGTTTCATGAATTCTCTTTCTATTCCCTTATTTAAGCTAACATCTTCGCAGCAAACAACTCGTTTTTCTGGACTCACTCGTTGGAACTCCCTCCCACTTAACATTCACCGGTGTCACTCTTCAAACCTATCTAAGAAATTCCTTAAAGTTTTTCTGATGAGTAAACGTAAATGGATCTTCCTCCCATTTTAATTCCATTCTTCCCAATTTCCTTTCTCTGATTTTTCCTGTTGTTGTTTTTCTGTAATCTCTTCCCTTTTAATTTATAAACTTTGTCATTGTTATTACCATTTTCTTTTTTTACAGAGGGCTCTTTTACAAGCTCTACGCATATGGGAATGTTTACCTCTAAATCGCTCAGAGCAGGATATTTCGAGGAATCGGTCTGTGGACTCGCAAGTGAAAAACGGTATTACGTAATCTAATTGAAAGTTGTTTTAGTTTTTTGCAATTTGATGTCAAAATGACGAGGGTTTTCTCTGTTTAATCAAACTGAATCTTAAAAAAGTTTTAGGGAAAGATATGTAAATTGTTATATCACTTAAAGTTATTTGACCAATGACACTAGGCAAGAATTATGGCAAGTTTTGTTTGCTACTATTGACCGAAACTTACCCTTAAATGTGTGTTTCCAATAGGAAAATCATAAAACCACTTCCTTTTAAACTGGGAATTGACGAGCCTTTTTCTCAAGACATGGAAATTAGACTTAGAACAATTTAAAGGGAACTGGTTAAGGAAATCAAAAGTGAGTGAAATGTGTTATTATATTACGTGTCTGGGCAGGAGGGGTTCGGTTTGTCGGAAAATGTACCATATTTTCATAGTGATTCACACAGTTAAGCGTGACCACTGAACACATATGCACTGACCATTCCCATAAGAGCTTACCTGAGCTTTTCCCATTAGTCTTTCTCTAGTTTTGATTCGTCGTATTATTTTCTGAATTGTGTTACATGTAAATCCAGAGAATGTCTCAAATAAATGTTGTCGAAACTCAAACTCAAATGTGCGTAACTTTTGTGACAAAACTGGTTACCTCCACTGTTACAAAAGTCTGCGATGATTGTGCAATAACCTATTTGCACAAAAGTGGTAAGTACAACCGTTTATTACACTGGTAGATTACAGCTGTAATTCTGAAATGTTTAAGAGTCGCTACAGCAAACGTTTCCTAAAACGTAAAAAGCTGTAAGCATCAATAATTAAGCTGTTAATCAACTAGAAAAAATGTAAGAACAATAAGTGGCAAAGTAACTTTCGTTCACAGTAAAAATACATCCTTTTCTCAGATTGCTTGAACAATTAAACATAATTCTAATAGAGGTTTTTCTTATTACGTCATATTACTGTCTCGCGACCACGTTAGAGTAAATGTAACTGCGTAGTCACACCACGCTCGACAAGCTCGCATGTTGATGCGCGTATATCACGGTGCGTTCAGCACAGAGTCACGTATACATGGTCTGACTGCCCTCCACTATCAGACTATTGCGGTTCGTGACGAAATTGCACAACATTTATAGTAAAGTACTAGGCTACTAGATCAAGCTGTACAAACTAGTGTGTTCCGGGATACTGGGAACTTTTTCTTATTATTTTTGCTCTTATTTTTTTCCAAATAACCCAAGTTTAGATGCATTTCCAATGTTATATGGTTGATTTTAACACAAAATATAATTCTTCTTACCCTCTACGCAATATCTTTCTTCTTTAATATCATATTTACCGGTCACTTGATTGTACTTGCACAAGCAAAAGTTATCATCTACGCAATCTGTGGGTAATGGACAATAAAATAGAAACCTATTTAAGGGATGACTTGAGTACAAACTAAAGTTGTTCAAACATAAGATAAAGTGTTTGTGAGATTTAAGAATTTTTCTACCACAATTCTGTACAAATAACAGATGATTTACATGTATCTAATGCCCACTGTAATAAGTTCAGGTGACGTCACTTTTGTTCTCTATTATACTATAAAACAAGAGGATGAACATTTACGAAACTAAAAGGGGAAGTAACTTGAAACCGCCAGGAATGCTCCTTCTCCATATGTATTAGGAAAGGATAAATATGAAGCTGTAATCTTGGATGAGAGGGAAAAATTTATTTTAATAATAATTATATGTACTTGTGTAGGCGATTGTGGACATGTTCAAATTGTATCAAATATTTTTTCATCTTTACATCAAGTTTGGTCAAATTTTGCAAATAGCATCAAAAAAGATATTTGCTTTTTTCTTGTCAGTATGCGTAATTATGTTGCATAGATTTGAAAATATAAGAATTTTAAAACATAGATTCCCTCTGCGATAAGAAGAAACCAAGACAGTTCGAGAGATGGCCTTTTTAGGGGGAAAATCGTTTTATACCCGATCAGGGGAAAGGGCCATGGGTGGCGCAATTTTCAAATTTCTCCCTTGATATTTTCAGATCCTACCGTGCAAATTCAACCGGGACGAACGTTCAAAACACATGGAAAATTTTTCCGATCTCAGAAAAGAGAAATGTTGGAATACTCAGAAACTTTGATGATAGGAGAAAAAACAAGCGGATCATGTTTGGGAATTGACCGCCCAAATTTTGAGATATCGAGCAATTCTGTAACATTCTGTACCCTAATCTTGAATTATAGACTCTACACAGCCGTAAAATTTATGCAATTTTTTCCACAAAAATTTGTGTGATGTACTCGTGCTTGCAATTATACTTAGTAATACGTTTTTGGAAGTTTCTTGTGATTTCTTACTGTGGTAGTGAACAATTACCTAGTATTTGAATATATCCACCTTTAGAAAACAATTGAAAGCGGCGACTGCGAAGATGTACACACTGTGTGCTCGTATTTTTTTTTTTTGAAAGTTTTCCCCCGACTGGGCGAATTCTCATTTTCACACGAAAACCATTTTCTCCCGAACTGCAAGACTGAAGGTTAAAAACACGTCACCATTTTAACGAACGAGACAAAAACATTTTAAACGAAAGAATTAAGAAACGTTTTAATTAATAGATACTGATTAATTTTGCGTGGTGACGTACATCCTAAATCTTCTTCGTCAGACTCTGCATTGGTCACTGTAAGGGTAACAACCATTGACACAACCAGAAACAGCCAAAACAGTTTTCGGTCCATGTTTAACCTGTATAGTTAAGGAGAAATGACAAGCTTAGCCTAAATACTTATACATATATTGGAATACCACTCAGAGGTTAAGGCTGTGTGGAGCGAGAGTACCTACAGAAAAGGCGTGTAGAAACGTTAAGGCGAAACTAATATTTCTCCCCAAAATTTTTTCACCCCTAAGGTCGACTTTTTAACAACAACCTTCCCCCTAAGTGCCGAATTAGACAAATATATATATATATATATATATATATATATATATATATATATATATATATATATATATATATATATATATATATATATATATATATATATATATATATATGTATATATATATGTATATATATATGTATGTATATATATATATATATATATAAATCAAATTGGTAAAGCTGGAAAATTTGGCTGAGGTGAAAAAACGATGTTGACTCCACCGGGATTCGAACTCGGGACCTCCCGCTTTCTAGTGCGGACGCTCTAACCACTAAGCCATGAAGCCAAGTTGGTTTGGCCTTTGTTCAAATGACAGATGAAGCAACTCGCAATTCACCTCCTGAGCAGGCGCCTATTTTTTTGGAACAGCACTAGTTCTCGTTTGACGCAAACCCAACCAAAGATCAAAGTTGATGCTATCCAGCTGAACACAATTGCTTATTCGCCAGCGGATCTCCGAAGAGATACAGAAACCTGTGAAAGCAGAGATGAAGTGAAAATAAACGCTGACGACAACTGCGTGGAATATATAAATATATATATATATATATATATATATATATATATATATATATATATATATATGTATATATATATATACAAGTATTGCCAGTGGCTTTCAGCATAAACTGAGTACCCCTTTGAGAGCCCGCAAACCCCAAGGCGAAAGAGGAAGCAAAGGCACAGGAAGGTCATTTGGTTCAACCCCCCGTTCAGTAAAACAGTCAAATCTAACGTTGGCAGGGCTTTCCTCAAACTCATAGCCAAACACTTCCCCCCGGGGCATAAGCTGCACAAAATATTTAACAAAAACACTGTGAAAGTCAGTTATAGTTGCATGAAAAACATGAAAGCCGTCATAAGCAACCACAACTCTAAGGTGCTTTGCTTTCAAAGAAAACTGCTACACCTCCAAATCGTGGCTGTAACTGCAGGGTTAAAATTTCTTGTCCCCTTGATGGGAAATGCCTCACATCAGCCGTAGTCTACAAGGCTGAAGTCACTAGTAACGATGGCACACACTCATACATAGGCATGTCTGGCGGCCCATTCAAGGAAAGGTACAACAACCACAAGAAATCTTTTAACTTAGAACGTCATGAAAAAGAAACCGAGCTCTCTAAACACGTTTGGTCCCTTAAGAGGAGCGGCCAGGCTTTTACAATTCGTTGGCACATATTAGCACAGTCAAACACACATAGAACTCCATCTGGCTTTTGTAACCTTTGTCAAGCTGAAAAACTTGCTACAGTCGATCACCGTTCCCCCAACCTCTTGAACAAAAGATCGGAGATTCTATCACAATGCCGCCATCACCACACACGCAAGAAAGTTACTCAAACGGGCAATGGTTAGAAACCCAGAACGGCGAAGGCTTGTGTTCATTGTTAACCGAGATCCCCTGACGATCGCATTGATTTGTGAGAAACTTTAAGTAGGGTTTTGCTTGCTTTTACAGCATAAATACATGGTCGATATCTGCTCTTCTGCTTGCAGAATTGAGCACTCTGTCCAGTCTTGTTTTTTGGGCAATTATTTGTATTTGTATATATTTATTATATATATATATATATATATATACACATTTATATATATATATATATATATATATATATATATATATATATATATATATATATATATATATATATATATATATAAATATATACATATATATATATTTCACTTATTCGGCACTAAGGGGGAAAGTTGTTGTTGAAAAGTCGACCTTAGGGAGGAAATATTTTTGGGGCGAAATATTAGTTTCGCCTTAACGTTTCTATACACTTTTCTATAGGAATACTTAAACGGACAAGGGCGCCCTCATAGATGTACAAAGTACATACAATTACTTCAAAGTTGTCAAATTTACGGACACCTAGCTGCTTGCACGAACGAAATAACTTTGTATATATGTTTAGACGTCCTATGTATTTTATTGTTATTTCTTCGCCCTTTGTACAAGCAGATATAACAATTAACACTAAGGTGGGAATTAGCGTTATATATTTACTAGTATATATACTGCTACATGCCGGCTAAGGTGGACATGCTTTTAAAAGGGCAATTTGGTGGACATATTTGTATGGTACTATGGTAGATGTATTATGCAACATTCAGGCATGTAACAGTGATACTGCATGGTGTTCAGTACCACTACTGCATGTCTCCAGTACTCCAGTGAGGTTGCTTTTAAGTCCCATGTTGTATTTGAGATATAATGTTGACCTCACATAAAATCGTGTCCACTTAAGAAAAACCAACATGCGCAGAACCCCAACCCAATATAAGGACTTTCCGAAAGTCACTTTTAAGCCATACAATTTCTTGACGTATTTCGATGGCTTGAGAACATTGTTAAGTGAAGCTTCATCTTCTTGGATTAAGAAGGTTGTTTCATCGGCGCACTTGACCAATGTTGTCTTCCATTCTCCTATTTTACACCACAAGAACTAATGAAAATATCATTTCAAATAAGTGTACCGAGTAATTCCCTGCACAGGATAAACATATCGGGTGTTTTATCAATGTAAAATATTTGTTACAGAATTTCTCTGGCGGCAGAGTTTCCAGAAAATTTTAGGTTTTTTCAATTACATATCAAATAGAGTCTGCATTGTTATTTAGAACAATTACAGCTTTTGCCTGTAAATTTTTCAATTGTATACTAGATATAACTGAGAGCTGTTATTTGGACTACGCTGTCCTTTTCTCTCTTAGATGTTTTGAAATAAACATATTTTTCTAAAGTCCTCCCAACTCAGCAAAGAGCCGTTCAACGACGTCGAATTTTAAACTGCTTTCCAAAGAAGCTGAGTCCACTTAAGGAGAAAACTTGACCAACCGCACTTCTCTCAGACCATTAATATCATTGGTTTGTCATGCTTCCTCCATCGTAAACTGGATAAAAAGAACAGATACTACACATGATCTTGGCCAAAAGACCGAGAAGGCGAAAAGTCGCAAATTTTCTCTTCCAAAGTCCTTCCGATTCTCTGGATAAAAAGAACAGATACTACACCTGATCTTGGCCAACAGACCGAGAAGGCGAAAAGTCGCAAATTTTCTTTTCCAAAGTTCTTCCGATTCTCTGGAAAAGAGCCGTTCGGCGACACCAAACTATGAAACTGCTTCCTAAGGAAGATACTTCTACTAAAGGACAGCACTTGACTAACTTCGAGGCAATTTTTATTTTCTCTTAACATGCTTCGAAACGTACACGATCAAAAACCAAACCAAACTCACAAACAAAACCATTCGGATGAGCAACATAATACCAAAACCTACTATCTCCACACATCTTTGCCACTAGTTATCATTGTGAAGAATCCGCCACCCCACCCACAATCGCACTCATCACCATCACCGCCCCGACACAACTGTACACCAGACCCCAAAACACCAAAAACCAAGACCAACCCACTACTTACGCCGGAAGGCCACAACACGCCCGAAGGTAGCAAAACGCAAAATTGGGCAAATATATACGGCCCTTCGTCCAAGGGTGCCTCTCGGGCAGTTGTTGAAAAGGGTACCTCATTAGTCCCACGTTTAAACGCTCTCCACAACAGGCAACCTTTAGCAGTCATGTCACGCGCGGAAAAGTGGCATGTGATTAATGTTACGGAAATAAAGCTGTACTTTGTGCCACGTTTTTGACAAATTAGTTATAATGTAACAAACATATTTTTTACAGAAATTCAGTGCATACATCTAAAGATTCTTTATCGGAATTGATAAACTACCGGTACTTTTTAAACCAATAACTGTCCTTTGGTACAGATCTGATTAGTTTAAACCGGTTCCAAGGGTCGGATTTCATTTTTTACTTCAAAGTTTGGCCACGGCTACTTCTCTAACGTCTCCTAAAAAGGACCTATTTTAGTCTTATTAGATATTAGATTTATTGTAATATTTCTTACCAAGTATAGGTAAACCGGCAAAGTGTTAACAATTTTATCTCTAAACCAATGTAAAACACATTTTGTCAGAGAGCTATACGCTGGAAATCCGTAAAATCTCTTTTAAACTTAAAAGGTGTTTTCTTGAATATGAAAACATGAAACAGGTACATACCTGTTTCTGCAAGTTTTACAAATATTATCTGTAAATTTGTATTAGCTATTAAAATATATACTTTTCCGTAAACCATTTGATAAAAAAAAACACAGAAAATTATACATATTATACAATGAGAAACACAGAGAATCTTGAAAATCCAACGGAATTTTACTGTTAAAGTTCGAACATTTTTTTCGGTGTAAAGAGGGTCCTCCTGTCTACACCTTCTTTGAATCTGAAAGCTTTGGGTGAGGTAACCATTTAATGAAACGGATAAGTAAACTTGGTTTTGAATGGTGTCAAACCACACTAAGTAGAATTGAACGACCAAAATTTTTCTTTTAAGTCTAGGGGACATACGGTCAAAGCCCTTTCCAAAGCCGATGGCTAATCATCTTCTTCCAAGAAGAAAATAATTCCATATTAATATTGCGGATATTTTCTCCAATTTAAACCCCTTTAAAAAGACTGATTTCCCGAGAGTAAGGAGAGCAGTAAGTTTTTTAATTTTATAAGCTATTCATGACTGTGCTAACTTAAAAGTCACATTGAGTAGAGGGATTGACCTCCAATTGTGAAGATAATTCCTCGATTTTCCCCTACTTGACAGTAAGAGTGGTTACACCATCCATAGCGTTGAGTAACAGACTAACCCCATCGAAATCAGACATGTCCCCCAATTTTGAGTGGAAGGGACACTAACGTTATTGTCCCCCTTCCCCACTTTTTGTGACCTGAAACTTAAAAGTTAGGTACTACCAAAATACTATACTTTTATGGGAGATGTGCTCAACCGATTACCATCTATATCTGTAACAATAACACGTTAATATTTTGTAAATCCCCAAAAATGTCCCATCCACCACTTTTTGGTACCTGAAACTTAAAAGTTAGTTATTACCAAACAAACGTTACTTGTAGATTATGAAAGATGTGCTGTATCGATTACAATCGATATCTGTAACAATAATAACACGTTATGTTTTTTTTATCCCAAAAACTTCCGCGCGCTCCGCGCGCTTGCAGTCTTGCAAAGTCAAAAAACATTTTTATCTGTCTCTATGATTATGTAAATTGGTCAAGTGCATAATAGGGCAGCAGGTGTGGTAATAAAGGAGCACAACATTTGGGAATTGAAGAAGAGGAATCGTCCCCTACTGTTTTAATGAAATTTGTAATATATATTTGATGACCAGCCTGGCAGGCTTAACATATTTTTTGGAAAATCTCTCGATCCACAGTCTGCATGCAACTTTTACACAGAAATAAATTATTTCAAATGCAAAATTTCGACACGAGCACATCACACATTCGTACAGCGATTCGACCATCTTGTATTTAAACCATTATTAGAGAAGTAAAATACATTGAATTTTGCTTAATTGGAGACTTTAATCTGGATATCAATGAAACAGTGACGTGTTCTTAAAAAGGATTCACAACGGTAAATACAGTGCTAAGTGCTATTTTTATAAATATGTTCTTAGAAAGTTTTGTAAAGCGTCTGGTCTTAATGTAAACTTAGATAAGTCTTGTCTCTTCCCTCTCAGCCCTCTCTTCTCTTCCCCATCCCCCTGTTTTGAAACATTTGAGTTTGTCACTAGAAAGGAACCTGTCAAGTATCTTGGTATTTCATTGACGCATCATCACTATGATTTTTTCAGCTGAATTATGCTCCAAAATTATCTCTATTAAAAAAATTATCAATCTCTGGTCCTCCCGGGACCTTACTCCTATTGGGAAAATTGTTCTTATTAAAACGTTTCTTATTTCTCAACTAGTTTATATTTTTTTGTTTAACAAAATCCAAGCGATCAATATTTTAAGTATCTGGAGGGCCTTTTCTACAATTTTATCTGGTCGAAAAAACCCGACAAAGTTAAGGGGATAAAGAACGTTGAATTTTGCTAAATTGGCGACTTTAATCTGGAATAAGAAGTAAACTCCCATTCTCTGTCTGCAGATAGTGCATGATAAGGTGTCGTTATAAACTTCGGTAGGACATTTTTTAACAATCTTACACCGGTATGCCTATGAAACGGTGTCTCAGCAACACCGGTGGGTACCTTCCCCCCTCGATCTGTGATTTTCCTGCAGTAGATTGAAGTGTACTTTGATCAGTTTATGGTGTTTACCTTCTTTCATCAAAATGGATACTTACTTTAAGAACTATGTACAAATCCTTCGCAAACTATCACAATTTTGTTGTGATTCTATTAACGTATTGAATGTAACACGTATTTAATTTAGCATTGACCGTATAGTCCGTTGAAGTAATTTCCCACTCTTTCAATACCATGTTTTGAAAACTTTGGAGTTTCCTAGTAACTCAAAATATTGAAACATTTAGGACCATTTTGCTACTGAGCCCCGTTTCTCAGACCCCAGTGGCGTAGCTAAAAGGGGCAGGCGGCTCTAAAGAAATGAAGAATTTGGAAGTTTGCCATTTGTGAAACAAGTCTACAATGTGGTTTTGACAACTCATGAAATTCCGAAATTGCTCCATATTCGTCATTAGATGTTAGATTTTTCGGGCACTTCGCCAGCCGCAAATTGCGATTCCTTAGCAAAGCTGCGTGCTCATACCTTCAATTTGGTAAACTTCTCCAAGTTCCTTAGGTGACAAGATCGGAAATTTGCTACATGTGACACCAGATCATCAATTCACAACGGTAAATACAGTGCTAAGTGCTAATTTTATAAATTTTCTTCCATGAAGTTCCAATATTTCCACCATTACGCTCTTGATTCAAAATTTTTTCCGGAAAGTCTAATTTCGTAGGCGTCGGATAACATGTAGCAACAACGATCTTTGGTCGCCGCTCAATCTCAGATTTGCCAACAGTATATACGACTTCTTAAGTAATCCTTCAACTTTTCAAATTTCCCTAGGCCTGCAGGAAACTCAGAATCCAAACTTTTCTACAACAGAAGCTCCATATTTCCACAAATTCGAAAAAAACAAAAGTTTCAGCGCCCTTTGCTTGGCTCGCCTCAAGTTAAATCCTTAGTACAATGGTAGTCACTTGAAAAATCGTAAAATTTTGATGCTTACCCACCCCCTCCCCACCTTAAAAATGTGTAGCTACGCCGCTGTGGACACCTCACCAGAACAGTAGAAAAAAATTTAGGCCAGATACCTAACCCCCACACTTTGAAAATCATACCGACGCCCTGTTTTAAACAGTAATTTTACTTTACTATACTTGAGGGCGATCTAAGCTTTCAATGAAATTAGCAAGCAAGTTAGTGACAGAAAACTTTATAATAAAATCTTCTTCTGCCTCCCGTTTGAACAATACAATACGGTAAAACTTTTATACTTTTTGCTAAATGGCTGTTTGGTGCCAAATATCATCTATCCCGTCATTATTCAAGTGACCAACAATCTTGGTACCTCCTCTTCTCTAAGCTAAAGAAATATTGTGTCAGGTTCCTCGTCCTATATTTTACTTACTTTGATCAAGACAGAACTTTTCTGTAATCTTTATGTGTTTTTTTTTTCTGTAAATTTAAGCCATTTTTAAAAGAGCAGTTTTGCAGTTTCAAATCTATAGTGACAAGTGGATTGTTATTTGGAGAATTTCAGCCGTATTCATCATTTTTATGTTTGGAATTGTAGTAAGGAATATATTTTACAAAGTCGTTGCAATTTTTAATGAAAAGGTAAACAGAGTTCTGGAAAAAAATTGCATTCGCCACTATACCAGAATGGTTAAATTTTCAAATTCGTCACCATGCCAATTTGCGATTTGTCAGTATTCCAGAAATTAATTGAACTATTAAATACAATCTTCAATAAACCAGAAGAAACTGAAAAAGAAAATTAAGGTGGCTTTGACTGCAGGGTTTTTGGACGCCAGGAAAACCGTCCATCCTCAGAATGAAGTACACAGCAAACTTCAAAATGGTTTACGTTGCTCATTATATCTAGGACAGTCTGTCGAGCTCTGGGATTTATAATGCAATAATCTCTTCTCTGTAAAACAGGTTTCAGAACCAAAGTCCAATCACCTTCAGTTCTACAATGAGATGTACTGAAATCTTCTACAATGCAATACACCTTTTTAAAAACACCAGGTGAATCAGAATTTGGACCTTGCTTGATATTGCTTTGATCAGACTGATAAACCTTTTCATTCTGAAGATTTTAACATAATTCAATTTCTAAGGGAATGAAGACCATTTCAGCTTTCCATTTTGTCATAAGGAAGTTAGAAACCTTTTTCTATACAACATTGTAAATAGATGAGATAAGGACAGGAAGGCATTAATTTTCAAAACACCACACAGAATACCAATATGACTATCTTCATTTCTGCTCTAAAAAAGAAATGCTGCCGCTTTCATATTCCAAAACCTGCAAACTGACCACACGATATAGAAATAGTCTTCCTTGACACCGTTTGTAATTATCTTTGAAGACGGTCCCTATTACAGAATCATGGATAATGGGACCGTCAACCAATACAGGAAACATTTTCTTTGACATCGAATGTAATTTTATATGCCTAGTATAAGTTTTGGACAAAACCACGTTTCTTCTGACATCAAAGGTGATTGAGAAAGACATTTTTTCAAACATATGCTATTTCAAAGTTTAAATTTGCAAATTTTTTTACAAGAAAGTCGCATCGAATGATCATGAATTTAATATGATCAGCAAGAAATATCTAACTGCAATTATCGCTTGTACGGCATTACCTAATCTTTTTTATTTGTTAATACATTTTTTAATACAACCAAATTTATAACTCAAATGCTTTATTGGAAGTTATTCAGTTGTCATAGGAAACTGATCTAATGTTTGTTTAAATCCTCACATGGCTATTCATGCCCCTTTTGATGTTCTTCACCATAAAAACTCATAAGGGTTACTCACTTTTTTAAATTCTTTTGATTATTCAATCTAGTTGTTCAATAAAGCCAATTAATTAGCGAAACAAAATTGCTAAATATTCATGTCATGAATTGTTTGTATTTGCTAATGATTATGTTACGTTTTTTCAACATATAGATCATTGGAAATAAAATTCTGTGGTCGTTTTTGTGACCATCGCATTAAAACTATGTGTCCTAAAGAGTAATCCATTTCTAACGTTTCAAGACTTCTTAAGGGAAAATGCAATGTCAAAACGATAAGGTTCTCAGAGTTAAAGACAGAATAAGACCAAGAGGCCTTGTGTTAAATCTGAAATAACAAAGTTGCGAACTGCGAAACCGGACAATTTATTATAAAGAAATGATTTTTTTAAAATTTTATTTCGTAATGAGAAAGCAGTAAGGGAATAATTTAGCTTGGCCATATCGGTCAGATAATTTCTGCTTAAATGATTAAATCATATAGGTTATCTGCTCAGTACCAGTGGCGGCGGACCCGGGAGGGGGGGGGGGGGAAGGCGCGCTTTGGGGGCTTACCCCCCCCAATGAAAAAAGTGGGGCAAGTTAAGCCTCCCCCCCACCAATATTTGTAAGGTGCGCTTCAAGAAGTGGTGACCGGCGACGGCGGGGAGAATATTGAAGTGGGTGGTGAACATATTCTCCATCAGTCTAATGCACAATATAGGCCTACTAATAGTTTTAGGGGAATGTTGTCGATGAAAAAGATACTGGACACGCTAAAGCCTCTTTATCGTCCCCCAACCCAATCTCCGAGGTCCTCGAAAAGTGGAAGCTATTGGTCTGTTATTGCGTAATCTTGCTGAGTTTTACTGATCGTTTTTCGCGAGTTCGAACAACGTATTCTACTACCGTTAGTACACAAGTCTATAGTACGTTTGGGATTTGAGCAGTGGAGGAGCTGCCATATGGTCGGGGCGGTCTCCCCCCCGACAGACTAAAATCGTCTGTCGGCGCCCTTTTTAGGTTTTTAACATACTTAACTTTTGCACCACTTTTAGCAAAAGACATAATTTAATAGCGTTGTTAAAAGGCCCAGATAACAAAATGCACTAACAGCCACCAGTAACTGTACTATCTGCACTTTATTCTGATGAAAAGGGTCATCTTCTGTAATATAGGGATAGGTTTTTGCCGAGACGTATCTTCATGCTTTATACGCACTAATGAATGCTGTCGCTGTGCTAAGTTCATTGCTTCCACACCAAGCCTGATTTATAAGCTAACAAAATCCACAGACTGACATTACATTAACCCTCCCTGTCAATAAAAGATGTTGCAAAGGGCGCAACAATAATTGAAGCGCAAATAGACCTCTTGTTGTCGGGGATATTTCAGTCAACATAGACCATAAAAAGAGTTTATAAAGGTACCAAAATAGCTTCCACAACATTTTTCAAAATCATTTGAAGAGAACATTCAGGTTAAAATAAAAAAAAAAACTGGCATCATAGTGTTAATGGTTAAAGAGTTTTAATGAGCAGTTTCCAATTTGCTTTTCTTCAAGTGACCATTCTCATGATAAATGGCAATTGTTTGGTGTTTTCTGACACTGCACGATAATCCTATGAAAATGCTTATTTCTGTACTTAGGTGACTCAAAAGCCAGAAAATTGCATCTAATAAGCCTAGGTTTAGGCTACTTTTATTTAGTATGAATTCGGTATGTAGCGAGCCAGGCAGACCTTTTGTCTTGGATATTTCTTGCAATGTACTTAATAAATGGCTATTTCAGAGTGGTCACAGGATGTAAAATACGTCAAGCAATGTTTCTTCCTGCACTTATCTTGATTTCCAGATACCAAAAAAGTACACCTTACGGCGATTAATTTCCATAACTTTTTCCCCGTGTAAGATTTGATTGCTATTTGGCTGTAACAGGTTTAATCTTTATCTTCACAAAGTAGCCCATTATAACATTAGATTCTTAAATCGAGACCTGACAATAACACACAAAATAAAATGAACGTCTTTATACTAGAATGTGGAAGAGAGGGATAGAAACATGGGCGTCCGTAGGTAGGGGCAAGGGGGCACTTGACCTCCCCTGGAAAAAAAAACATGAAAAAAACGAAAAAACATAAAGGAAAAGACGAAAAAAATTTACATCAACATTTCTTAACCACTTCACTCAGTGTTTTCCCTATTTATATGCGGCAAACAGGCTTTAGAAATGACATTTCCAGCGATCTGGGAGACATTGTGGGATAAAATTTTCTTGCGCTCCGCGCCAACTCATGGTGGCGCGGAGCTTTCCCCCTTATAGCATTTTGCCTAGAAGAATTTTGCCCCCCCCCCGGAATTTTCTTCTGCGGAGGCCCATGGAGAGACAATTTAAACATGTTTTAACAGAAAAACTTGCGGAGGAGAAATGGCAAAATAGTCTTCTACCAGGTTCGGAAAATCAAATGGGAAGTCTGAAAAGCTGTGGCCGAGATCGTGCTGAGGTTCAGGGTATTTACTCCTTCGAAGCGCCCCTGCAAACCATTTTCGCCCCCTGTAACCGAAATCCCTACCTCCGCCACTGGATTTGAGATGGGTATAGATTAGGTTGTTGGTATCCTTGGGAGGAACCACGGGAGGGGGGTGTTTTGGGGACAAATGGTATGATCTAGGGGAAATACAATTGAGTAATTGACAGGTATGAGTGGACAATGTAACAAGGGGTGCAGAAAGTGAATAACACGGCAAACAGAATGAATGAAAGAGGACACTTAATTAATTATTGTTCTTGTATCATCTCAATTTATCTGATATGTATTACCATTTTGCATAGGCTGAATTTTTTCTTTTCAGTTGAGAAATTGCAAACATGAGACCCATATTTTAAGGCTGGATACATGCAACATAGAACACGAGTGAATTGCCGTTTCCGACCACCTGGGGGGTCTGTAGAGTCAAAAATTTTCTTGTACGCCCCGCGCCAACTGATGGTGGCCCTCTGCTTAGATAGTCCTGCTGGCACTCAGCCCCCCCCCCCCCCCCATATTTTTTTCCGTTCCGCCGCGCCTGCTCAGTACATAATAATATGTTAAGACTTGCTTAAAATTCTCCTGCTCCATTCAGAATCCTTTTTGTCACTATCGCACTTTTAGCATTCACTTAAACATACATCCGTCGACCATGTATAATATTACGTGGTTTAAATGGCAAGTGGCGAGTTAATGTTTCTACCCTAGAGAACCCCCCTCCCATCTAAATTATTTTCCAACTTTCTGGTTCATGGGACAGTAATTGATATCATGCTCTGTAAAATTAGATTGAATAGAGTTAATTGGAAAAGAATAAATAGAATTATGTCAAAATCATAAAAGAAACTTACTTGATAGCTCGACGACCGATCTTTTTTAGTTGATTTGCAGTGGGAAACTTTCAGTAACTGAGATCGGTTTGAGAATTTCTATATTTATATTGACGATTTGTGATCACCTTTGTAAAGCTTGGAAGACTATAAATCCGCAAGTAACAATTTTAATCGAAGAATGTGAAGTAGCACGCACGCCCCTATGTATTATCCCCTAGGTACACAATAAATTCTTAAAATATTTTAACTTAACTTTTAAAATACTGTTTTGAATTCCGTTGTGTAAAGAAAGTTATAATAACATGGTTGTTTAAAAATCTTTAAACAATTCTCTCAGCTTTTTATTTAACGTTACAACCTTGGGCTGGTAGGACTTTAAACAGTGTTGGTAATGTATGGTTGTTTAAAATTTAAAATGGGAGAAAAAACTTGTTTGGTTTCATTTTAACAGTTTACACTGTTAAAAATATTGTCATTTTACGCTAATACTTGTAGATGGGATTCCGGTGCTCGACATGTTATTTTAATTGTGTGTAAGTCCAATATAAAGCCCATAAGCCACTTTAATTCCTTGGCACTAAAAATAGTCTCAAAAGGTAGTATGAAGTAAAAACATTGTTAAATAGGCCTACGTACAGTCACTATAAGATAGCTGTCTAATGTAAAACTCAAACAACGCTCGCTTCCAAAATCCCAGCTGTCAGTGTTTTCACTGTAAAATTACATATCTTTTTTACAGTGTACTAAACTTTCCCGCTGTTAGATTTTATCTAATGATATGCTGTGGCTGGAATCTCTTATATGACTTCGGTTGAAAAATTTGGGTTGTCTTGGTTGAATGTTTGGTTTGTTGTTAAATTCCACCCTCCTTCTCGTTCCATTTTTTCTTCAAATTGTGTATTTTTATATTTCTATGAGGAATGGCTTATAAAAGCGGAAGACACAAAAATGTGACTGTTTATGAAGCACATTAAAGAGCTATAAAGAAGGCTTTTTCTTGGGGCTACGTTGTAAATTCATTAGGCCTATTTTAATTTTCTCCAATGTAACAAAAGCAACTATAGTATTGATAATCCAAAGTTTTCACCTTACAAAAATGTCTCATATAGCTGATCATGTGAGCTCTCGTTCCGTAAAAAGTTACACAACTTGGCAAATAAGTAGTAAATTTTTGTTGTCCTCCGAAGGTCTAATATCTCCATAACGATCATTAATGACCAAAATTTGCTTAATTTAACACGGACATTCACCACCGCCTAAACTGTGAGTCCGAATGTTGTTTCACAAACGGGTTTTATAAGAAAAACTAAGCAAAAATGATACTTTGACTTCCAACCAGAATATACCGATGAACACCTACAAAATATTGAAAGCATGTCATCATAAACGATATATTATACTTTGCGATTTTACCGCTCAAATTCAACAGACGCGGATGTTCAAAATACTTGGAACCTTTCATCAAAAGAATCATAGGATCATAGGAAAGAGACTCTCTGGCATATTTAGAAACTCTGTTGCTAGGAGACCTCAAAACTTAATAATGAACAATAGGGGTTGTCCCCCAAGAACTGCCCCTCTCAAACAACAAGTCAGTGATTTTGACGTATTTGATATCAGTTAAGGTTTTTTTTTACCTATAAATCATAATTCCGTTCAATTTTTCTCTGAGTTTGGGGCTAGTTAAGATTGAATATTCATTATTCATATGATGTCATAATGAACAAGGTGAAATCACCTTTGGAGAAGTCACAAATCTACACCAACAGATGCAGACATCTACGGAGCTTTTAAGGTGCCATGCAGATGTTGAAATATTATGTGACTTTCTCGACTTTTTGTCAGTAAAATATTTAGATATTGACATCCGACATCTTTTCATCTTGATATTTTAGCATAAAATATTGAAATATTACATTACATGATCTCAATATTCTAATATCTTCACTGAAAGATATTAAGATATTAACATGCAGGATGTCAATATCTTAACATCTTCACTGAAATATATTAAGGTATTGACATCTGAGATCGTTTTATCTCAATATTTTAGCTTAAATTATTGAAACATTTCATTACAGGATCTCAATATCTTAATATCTTAACTGAAAGATAATAAGATACTGACATCCGAGATCTTTTTATATATTTTAGCGTAAAATATTGAAATATTACATTACAGAATCTCAATATCTTAATATCTTCACTGAAAGATATTTAGATATTGACATCCAACATCATTATTTTAGCGTCTTTCAAGATATCCCAAAACGCGTCCAACTCTTGTCTGCAAGTTGGTGTTAATATAAACCAGAGAACTTCAAAATTTTAAATCTCAGTATTCCTTCATCCTGCTCTCATTATTTTTTACTATAAAAGTGGTAAAAAGAGAGACCTTTCTCAAGAACAATTATTGATGGGAGAAGATTACATAGTAAATCCTTTCCAACAATCATCTGATCAGAGGCGTATAGAATCATTTGGGTTTGAGAGGATCAGTGGCAGCACCAAGGGGGTACGCCGGGTGCAGGGGCAGGGGGAACGCCCCTCCGTCAGAACCTTTGCCCCTTAATTGGCCCAACTCTCAGCTCCTGAACTATACCCAGAGATATGCTAAGCCGTCAGAGCTTCCGAGGCTGCGCCCACGGACCCAATCAAAAGCCCTATGGCGGGACCTTGGACACCACCCGTTAAAACTCGAGCTTTGCACTCGATTTCGCGCTACGCACAAAATATTGTCCCCCCCCCCCCCCCCAACACATTCCTTTTTCGTCCATTACTTCCCTCACTTTCAAAACCCTGGTGCAGCCACTGAAGCAGGCCACTACATTTGTTGCTCAAATTTCTGAGCCTTTTTAGAAGAATTTTTACCTTATTTTTGTACTGATTCTACGAAATTTTGGTTTGCCAAAAAATGTGGGGACAGTCCCACTGCCCATTTTAATACGCGTATACCAACAATCCCTCGGAGTTGCTTATATTCAGATTTTAGGCCAACTTTGTGAAGAATTTCCCTATCATTTCAAGCTATATAAAGTGGTCTTAGTTTGTTCATCCCATTCACTTCATAAATCATTTTGATTTAGCTTTGTACTTCTGTAAGCCTATTAGACATATCGAAAAGTAGGAGTTGGAAGCTAGTTCAGTTTCAATGAAATTGCACCAATTATCTTTCAGTATGCTTATCAAGGATCCTGCGGTAGAGTGGATAGCAGGAATTGAAATTTTGAAAAAAGTATGCAGAGACAGTCGGGAGGCTCGAGGTCTGATCCCAGGGCTGTGTCAAAGTAGGGTGGGTTTTTCACCCAAGATCACTCTAAAGGTTTTCACATCTAAACTTACCTTCAAAGTTTCACAAGAAAGTTAGATCTAAATTTGATCTAAATTTTTCCCTTTGTTTGAAACCCAATTTTAGAGATATTTGTGGCTGCTTAGCGTAGTCATGTGACCAGTGGCACCACCAGACTTTTCGAAGTGGGATAGGTACTGGGGGAAAGCTGTCCGCTGGAGGGGCACACCAAAATGAAGAGCTGGACGTCACCGAAGGCTTAGCCACTTAGTGACGCGCAGCACTCCCAGGTGTAGGCGTTAAACCCCAGGGGCCCACTGTAGGGCCCCTAGTGGGGTCCAGGGACCATACTCCATTGTCGGTCCAGGGGTGCAGCCCATGCGGAGGCTCTGGGGTATTTGTAAAATGTGACCATTACAATAAAACATTTGACAATCTCCAAAATGTCATTGCAGCACATTAAAACGGGCCACAAAAATTGACATCAGAATTGACCATTGCGTTAGCCTTACTCGCACAAACGATTATATGATGGGAGGGGAGGGGGGTATGAATGGGGACAGCGACACATGTTAACGTTTGAACTGAGTTTAAAAATAAACCCACTCTTGCTGCATAATAGTAACTGATGTTCGATAGCCTTTTTAAATAGTGCCTGTTTACATGTAGCTTCTGTGAATAATTCATTGGTTCCATAGAAACTGGTCAGTTACAGGCTATTACAAGGCACAATGGTAAGCAACACAAATGTCAAGGTGTAACCATAGTAACACAAATTTATGGATGTGGCGGGACGGAATGATAACTTTCACACAATCAGAAACATGTGACTAATATTTAATTATTATCAAAAGTAGAGATATATAAAGTAAAATTAAAATTGATTATTCTTCTTTTTTTATGAAAACAATCGCATAAATAACATTTCGTTTGAAGGAGCTATGCAAATTTTTCAAAAGACACCCCCTAAGCTTTTCATGAACCTTCCTCAGAACTTTACATTACAGACAAAACCAACTCATGGAAACTTTCAGTTCCACACCTTGACCTGTTTAATAGTTATGGTCCTTTTAAAAAGTATTGCGCAATACGGTGCTTTTTTCAGGTGAGAGGTGCCATTGTCATTTTGCATGATTTTGCAGGCCCATTACAATAAGGAATAAGAAAAAAAGCTGAAAATTTGTATGTCTAGTGATTTATAGCCATATTAACAGTAAGTGATGTTAAAACAGAAGTGAAGACCATAGTTCTGAAAATGCAGCTCTTCAAAAAAGCAGTTTTACTTTGCGAAAGTGATTTTTTCAAGTTTTGGGCCCATCTGGGCCCTAGACCAAGTGGTCCAAAGCCCTCATAATTCTGCTCAGCATTATTTGGTTACAGGGCGATAAGCAGTGGGCAAGCATTACCAAAAAACGTTCTTCAAAGACTTGAGTTGATAGGGTCCGAAACTGGTCCCATGGGAAATATGGGGAAAATGGCCCTCGAACAAGGAGAATGTTGACCATATGGGCAATGGCCAACAGGTTTTACTTTTTCAGTGGGGGAAAGATATACATTTACTCTTCATATTTTTTTTAAGAAGCAAGGTAGGTTTTAAATCTAATTCATGGTTAGCAGAGAGGAAGAACGGGCATAATATACATACAAGTCAGAAAGAAACTCGACAAAAACCATGGGGGATCATATTTGAGGGCCCACAAATTTTGGAACTATACATGATGTACCTTCAAAACTAAGGTGGGATAATATTCCATGTTTTTTTACAAAAGCTTTCAAAAACATTACTCTGGCAGTTATAGTCAAGTTATGAGTAAATCTGTCAGGGCAAACTTCTTAAAATTACCTTTAAACTAAAAGTCCGTCCCAAAACACTTGTTTCCGTCCCGCCACAAAAATGTTGAGCAATCACCATGACTACCCAAAATACCATATTGACATTTTTGCACACAGAAGTGTCAGTTGCAATTACAGCTGATACTTTTGAAAGTTTCAATTAATTTTTCAACTTTTGTACCATTGAAAATAAAGAAAAAAGAATGTTAAAAATGTGGTGGGACGGAACGAGACATTTTCATTTTCATTTTTACTAAATAGATATTGAAAGTATCTTTAGTACTTTTTCAGTGCAAAAATTGTGCTTACTTAAGCACTTTGACACAGAAAAAGAAGGGAATTCAAATTCTTTAATGCATGTTGACATGTCCTTTTTTCCCTAATCCCGTCCCACCACATTCTGAATGTGAAATTTGCTGCAATTTGTATCTTTGAATGACCGCATCTCACTGAATATTCAATTAATCGTAACTTATTCTGCAGATTTCAAACTTTAGGCTGTAGTCTAAATTACCATTGGTGAATTGAACCAAATCGATATCGCTCAAATTTTAGGTTTGGAGGTGACCATTTTTGGCTTTGGTTCAGTATTTGATTATGCCTAAGTGGAAAATGGTGGTACATATGGGCGAAAAACTGTCTGTTTACTCATTTACAGGAGTGGCGCCAGGATTTGTCCGACAGAGAGGGGGGGGGGGGGGTGGGGTCCCCGACAGCGGGCTGGGCCGGCTGAGCACGAATTTTCGATGACCTTTTCTTGCTTTTTTGCACTTGAGTTCTTGGTGACCGACCCCCGTTGGCATACTTGTACTATCCCAGTTTTCGAGGACCATTTTTTTTTTGCTTTTTTTTTTCAAAACAAAAAAAATCGAGGTTCTGCTTACCGACGACACCCATTTTTTGCCCCAACGGGGGGTGGGTGAGGGGAAGGCTGTAGCCCCTGACCCCTCCCCCTGGCGCCACCCCTGCTCATTAAAATTTGGCAGTTTTACTTTATGTTTTCAAAAAACAGCGCCATGTGTTCTCTTCCCAGACCCCGAAATTATGGTTACCTCTTATGGTTACCGGTAGTTCCTGCTCACATTTGAGTCTCAAAAGAACGGCTTTGAGGGGTAGGGAAGCCAATTTGCTTTTTGGGTGGGGGAGGGCTGTAGCGACTTGCCCGAAAAATGTAACCAAAATTTTTCGTTCGCTCCTCGCGCATTTAACCATTTAATGTACATGAAATTATATAGACATGCATCGGTTATTACATCGCAATGATCGCATGTCAGTTCCATTCAATCACTTTTGCCGTGTTTTCTATTTTTGTTATTTTTGGGAAAGTCCTTACAGCAATAATAATGATAATGATCAGTGTCACAACCAGAATTCATCCCACGGGGGGGGGGGGATGACATATGTTGTGTAATTGTTGGTCATGGGGGTGAGGACTAATGGGAGGAAGTTTTCCCCTCCCCTCTGAAATTTTTTAAAAATAGGTGTCCTTAAATGCAATCTGGTGCACATTTGCTACCTTTGAAATAAAATTTGCGTACTTTAGGAACTTAAAAAAAAAAAAATCAGTGTTAGTGAGGGAGGGGAATATGACTGAATGGCCATGCCCCAAGTACGATAATTATAATATAAGTTTAACCATTGAAAGTACACTGGTGAACTACTCAATATAAAGGTGCTGGTGCAATTCAAATCAGAACTTTATTTTTATTGATTAGCTTTAGCTTCATCATTGTAATTTATTTTTCTTTCAGTAGGTGGATGAAAAATTCCCTTCATATTGCCCGAATTTTCATAAAAAAGTCGGTTGGGGGCTGTCAGCAGACAGTAACGGACAAAAATCCGTGACCAGGAGGAATTTTTTTAGGCAGAAGGAAATTGGTAGCTTATTTGTCCGTTTTTTACAGGTTAACAAAAATCAATGTTAGTCGTATTTTAATGGATACAGGTGTTCAACATTGGATTTTCTGTTGAAACTGGTGTTTATTAGTATGGACCAGCGCCCAAAAAACCTTCGTGTTATGGTTAATCTAAATGATGTTATGCCGCTTAATATTTCTATCAACTATGTGTTGAACTTAAACTTGGGAGCCTTTATTTTAACTTAATCATTTCAATGGCGGATCCAAGGAGGGTTAGGGTTTTAACCCCCCCCCCCCTTGAATTTTTCTTTTTTAAAATAGCCTATTTTTGATTTTTTTTTTATAATTTGCTTTAATAGGCTTTCCACTTTGGACTCCCAATAAGCTCTGGAGAATTATTACCCATTTACGTAGATTCATGGTTGGTAAACCTTCCAATACTCCTTCCAATAAGAGTTTTGACTGGATTTTTTTTAACACAACATTGCAGGAGTTCTTAATTTCCATTTAAGTGAGACCTTAGCCTCAAGCTATTGTGTACTTTTTTGTAGGCAGTACCCTTCTATTCTGCAGGATCAACTGAAATCCTTTGTGTAGACCTACTCTGCTATCGAGCTGATTGTAACTTGAGGGATGTAACCCTTACAACTTGTAGGCTATCCTAATTATCTATCGAAAATTTCTGCTTCTGAAATTCAAAACAGTGTTGCGAAGGCTTATGCGGACCTCCAATCCAGGTAAAAGACCGGCTTTTGATTGGCATATAGTTTTGTTAGGGAACTGAAAGTGTTTCCTCGACAGAACATGCAGAACCTTAATGCGTGTTCTGTCGAGGAAATTTTGTTTTATGGAAAGAAATTCTGCGCGCTCGGCGCGCATTCGTCACGGTTTGAGCTCCATCTCGTGACCATTATTAAGGTTATAATACAATGGAGCTATTCTGATCACGACACTTTTCCGAAAAACAGAGGTACATCTTCAACATTTGCAGGGGCATCGCATCAATATGGGATCTTTTAATCTGATCTGTAGCATGATGAAGAAGGTTGAAATTACGTTTTTTCGTTATATATTTTTCAAAAATTTTCACCAAGCGCTATGCGCTCAGCCATTATCGGTGTGGATGGTGGTTTTTAATACACTTACGACAAAAAGGCATTCGGAAACGTGCTTGTTAGTCCTTCACCCCTTTTGCTTTACCTATCAGGGAGGTCTTCATCACCTCCCTGCACCTGTACTCTCCCTACCTCACCATTCATCATTGCTGGAAGCTGTTCATCTGGATTTCCGTTCATAATTAGTAAAAATGCGATAGTTGTGAAGCGTTCAGCACCATACTCTATATCATTTGGACTTTAGGTAATGAACCTTATGTCATTGCCCCATGTTATATAATTAATCCAGAGCTTCCATGGGGCCCTATACACGTGTCTGCTAGCCTCAGATGCCCTTTTGTATTACACTAAGGAAGAAAGGAAATTTTCCGTAAAATTCTAAGAATGTTTTTCGTGGACTCCACGCATGTATTTTTGCGTAAAATCTTTTCCCGAATAGAAGGGAGTAAAGTAGCCAAAAGAGGCTTAAGGACGTTTGTTAACAACGGATCCTTCTCTTAGACACCATACTCTCCTCTTTCAACCAACCAAAAATTATAATTCTCTATACTATGGACAGGCTTTAGCCATTTGATCATATTAAAAATGTCCTAAAGATAACACCATTTTGCATCTGAGTAACCTTAAATTAACAAAGACATTTCACCCTACTCTCAAACCCCTCTCCTGGTTGTGCTACATTTATCTTTTAAGTGTGTCTATGCAACGGGAGAACTATTTTGGGGGTACAGAATCAGTGGCGCACCTAGTATAGTTTGGACATGGTTCTGATTCTAATTCCGTTCAGTGGGTGTGTCATTATGGGGTGGTTTCAAAGTGAATGTTGCTTGTTTATTTAAATGCAGATACTCATCATTCCAAACAGTTCCAGTTATCCTCACTAAGTTACTTCTAGTCCCTCCCACAACTGTCTTTAGCCTTATCCTGGTGACCACACATGGCTCTCATGAGTAATCAGAGTAATATGAGCTACTCTGCATCTTTTAAATTTGTAAATCTGATGTCAATCATAGAACAGTCACTTACTGAGACTTCTGCTTACCCCCAAGTAAAACGTGCACAAGTCCGAAGAAGAGAATGTTTGTAGTCACTGGTGCAACCACATGATGGCTATTCTGGGGAACCACAGAGGATAAGATATCAAGCTCACCACAGATAGCGTCAAGAATCAACGGGTCATACTTTTGCACATGCGCGCCAAGCGCGCTAAAATTTTCCCTCCGCTTGCAATACAAAGACGTGGAGAGTCTCCATGCAAAAGGGAACATAACATGGCTATGGTCCTGATTACGTTTCTTCAGCTCCGCAAGCGCAGGTGAAGAGTCGAATGTTTTGCGAAAGTTGGGGACCATGGAATGACCATGTCTAGTTTAACTTCGGTGCGATCCAGAGGAAAATCCCCTAAATGTTTGCGGTTTTAACAAAATGGGAACAATAGCATGGAGCTTTTGGCGTACCTCAGAATCACCCTGAGAGCTCACTAGGCTCCCCAGAGGTCACAGTTCAGTTCACAATTATCACAACTTACCCATTTTAATTTTGTTTGAACAGCTTGTAACAGGATGATCTGCACGGTTACCATAAACGAAGAAAGTATATGTTTTGCACAGCCTTCATTTGTAGTACGAGTAAATTGAGCCTAAAATCATACAGTATCACTGGCAGGTTACGAAAATTGCTCAAGGTATTTGATTGCTACATGAAAACCCTTTTAACATCCGCCTTCTAAATTTGATTGTACAACTACTATTTTGGGCTAGAATGATGCACTTGTGTTTTGTGCCAATTTATGTTCATAAGTGATACAACGTTGATTGTAAGGACTGCTCGCGACGCACGCCAAAATTTCGCAGTTGAATAATTGGCAATGCTAAAATCTGGACGTACACGTAGCCTCAGTCAGGGGTGGTGAGGAGATTGGCCCGGTAGTATGGTCAAGCTCCCCTACGGCGGACAAAAACTCTACTGCTCTAGACCACATAGACAAGACGGGTTGCCGAAAGGGTGGGAAATGCCAAATTTCAGACGCGCAAAGCTCGCCGAAAATTTTGGTTTCTAATGACTTTTCTTTTTTTTTTTTAAAAATGCTGGAAAATTTTTGATAAATTGAAGATTTCGCCATTCTTAAGAGCAAAACCAAAAAATTTTTTTAGGCGACTGGTCGCCGTCTCATTACATACTTTATCTTACCCATTAAAGCTCCCTGGTGGAAATGAAAAAAATGTTCCTGATGGGGGGACCCCCTCATTCACCCACTTAAGCTTGGCGCCACGTTTAACTGAGCTTAGCACTTTTTATTTCCTTACAAGATATATATGGCACGATGGCGAGTCTGAACTAAGAAATTTACAAAGGTAGGTAAAGAAAGGTACAACTTCGCGTCGATGCAATTTTGTGTTCCTCCAGAATCACGTCTACAATAAAGAACAATAATTTCACCTTTACAGTTGAATGTAAAAAGCAAATACGTAATTTCAACCTTCCACATAATGCTACAAATGAGATTGATATAACCCATATTGATGTGAGGCGCCTTCACAGGTTGGAGGTGTACCTCTGTTTTTCGGAAAAGTGTTTGTGATCAGAATAGATCCATGTATGATTTATTTAATAATGGTCATTAGGTGGAATGCAAACCTTGACGAATGCGCGCGAAGCGCGCAGAAACTTTTCATAAGGTAAGATTCCCTTGAAAAAACCTGAATATCAGGCTCCGCATCGAGACACTTCTAATTCCAACAAAAACCTATAAGCCAATTTAAAAGCCGGTCTTTTACATGGAAATTTTTGAAAAGCTTTCAACTTTTGCTGCTGTACTCTCCGAGAGTTGCTATCGGAAAATATTGATTATAAGAGTTTGGATCGCGCAAAAATTTTTATCGTTTTTAAAGTATTTGAGAAAATTCTGATAGTTTCAGAACCATTTGTGATTGAAAATATATACAGCAGATCTACCACTTGGTCGAAAACATACTTCACCCTACCCCTAACGAAATCTATAGCTGAAACACCTTTTGTGATCATTTTAAAATTTAAAGAATTATTTTAGAAATCGATTGGGAGCGTGCCCCCGGGTCGGCGCCAATGGGCGTATTCGGGAGAGACCCGGTACGAGGAGTGGCTGCCACAGGTGTATTTATTTTTCTTCCCCTTTTCTGTTCCTACTCTTCTCTTCTCTCTCATTTCCCTCCTTTCCTCCTCCCTCATTTCCCTTTTACCTTCGTCCTCTTCCCGATTTTTCCTCTCGATTTTTCAGGGGGCAGTCTGCCCCCTGCCCCACTGGCTATGCCACTGGATAACACAATCTGGTACGTAAATATCTTAATATCTCACAGTGAAGATAGTAAGTAATTGAGATCCTGTAATGTAATATTTCAATATTTCACACAAAAATATTGAAAAGAAAACATCTCGCACGTCAATTTATCTTAATATCTTTTAGTGAGAATACTAAGATATTGAAATCCTGTGTGTCAATATCTTAATATCTCTCAGTGAAGATAATAAGATATTGAGATCGTGTAATGTAATATTTCAATATTTTACACAAAAATATTGAGACGAAAACATCTTGGATGTCAATTTATCTTAATATCTCTCAGTGAAGATATTCAGTTATTGAGATCATGTAATGTAATTTTTTAATATTTTACGCTAAAATTTTGAGATGAATATTTTATTGACAAAAATATTTTTTAAATATTTTATTGACAAAAAATCCACAAAGTCACAAAATATTTCAACATCTGCATGACACCTTAAAAGCTCCGTAGTTCGATATCTGATTGGTCAGATAACCCGATTTGTGTAAATCTTCTTCACACGTGAGGAGGTTAATACTTCGTGCGGCCAACGCTCCAAATGTTCTGTACACAAAGTTCCGTGTTCCGTGACATCTTTTTCCGTTTTGGTTACTCCAAAATGATGTAAGCGTATTGTCGACGATATGGTCTATACAAATTGTTTTTCTTTTTTGTGCCCTTTTTTAAGTTATGACACATTTAAGATTAATGTTATTACGAATTACCTCGTCTGGACAAAAATTTCCAAGGTTGTTAGAAAACAACACGTTGGTTAGTTAGATGAGGTTTTACGGCTAAGTGTCTAATCAAATGTCAGACAGGAATGACCTTTTTTACTTGTGGCTCACTGGCTTCTTTTACGCCAGTGCTTATGCTGAGCAGCAAACACAATGACAACAGGTTCCATTGTCAAAGTTTTCAGTATATAGCCACAGAAGGAGTCTAACAATGGCCAATACTTTGAACATTGAGCATAAAGGAACCACCCTGGAATAGAATACTTTCGTAAATTCAAAAATACGCTTACCGTAAATTCGTTTAGGTTTGTCTTCCCTCCTCTCCATGAAAGTATCTAAGCTCCTCCCCTGAAACTTTTCAACCTCTTTTGATATCTTAAATGACAGTGGAGTAGCGACAGTGGGGACCGGGAATTTCCCTCTAGCTCTGGAAAGTGAAAAATTCTTAAACTTGACATATGAAACGCCAGTCAGCTACAGTGCGGTTTCCCCTTTTCCTTCACAAAGTTCCGAATTCTGTCTAAGAAAAGCTCCGTATTTGTGATGATTTGTTTTAAAAAGAAACATTTTCCGCGCGCTTTGAACGCCCCAAATTTTAGTCTCTAATGTAGCAGGTTCCCCTCAATTAATGAGTCTCGTGAACTTTTCCGAGCCGCCGTGCCGTTTTCCTACATTTCCTTCAACATGGGCTCTTGGTTTTGAAACATTTAGCCCAAAAAAGGCAACAAAGCTTTGGAACCCTTTTAAATGTCAAAAAGCTTCAATCTGCAGGCATAAGATAACATAATGTAACAACAATGTTCTTCAATGGCCATGCAGTCTCGGATGTATGCTTATAGGAAACACAGATTCTTCAATAATCCCCCACATTTTTAAATTTCCCTACAGGAACCAAAAGAGTAGAATTTTCTGCAGTAGCCTACTAGATGAGAAGCTTTATATTTACAGGTTTTCGACATGCCGCAAACTAGGTCCCTTATACATAAGTGTTTACACTTAAAAAAAACGGAAAACTTAGGTGCTTGCCCCACCCCCTCACCCGAGAAAAGGCCATAAAACCTAGCTTCAAAATTCCTCTAAGTAATTTAGCATCTTTGTTACATCCAACTAATGTTATGCAAACTTGCATATATCGCCTATGTTCTTTAATATCCTCTGTCAACCCTTTTTCCTTTCGTTTTTTCAGTTTTTTTTTTTTTTGCAAAAGAACAACTTGGAAGTAGTGGAAAGGGTAATACGGTTAAAACAAAACATCTGCATTAAGTCCTAGTTGATATGTCAAGCCTAATTTTATTGAACTTATTTGACAAATTACAAATATATCAAAAGAATTTTCTTAAAATCTCATGCACTCTCTCGAGGTTATGAGAAAACCGACTGCACCAGAATTGTCACAGTCTTTTATTTAAATTACACCTGGTAACACTAATAAACAATTCAAGTCACACTTTTCATCATGTTATGTTTCCATTTGTATTGCTTACAGTCAATAGGTTTATAGGTTTAATATTTTTCAAATTTAAAAATACCAAACACCCTTATTTGTAATCTACCAATTATCATCATTAACCAATTACCAATGAGTAACATGCTAGCAAAAATTATCATGAGCCGTTTTGAATAACTAATGCAAATGTCATAATAACAGCATGAAATAAGTAAATTACGTCATCACTGAGGAAATTATCACAAGCCTCATGTAGCCTTTGAGGGAAAATATAACAGCACCAATCACCGGTTAACGCATTTAGATTCATGTTCCTCTTCCAAAAGTAAAACGAAGGAATAATTGTAAGTTCTTTTTCAAGCGTTGGTTCAAGGATTATCCACGAGTAACCTTGTAGATTTCACCATTACTAGTATCATACCCTGCGTATTACAAGGAAAATAAACCATTCATAAGTTGTTTGCGACACAAATGAAAAACTGCAACTATAAGTATGTGGTCAATCGTGTGTAATATCAACATAGTCAGTAACGGAGGGAGCAATTTGTTTTGTCACAACAGTCGATTTTTCTTTTTTTAATTTTTTTGTAACATTTCCTGTCAAACGTGACAAATGTGGGTGACAGTTGTGACAGATTCGTTTTCTCCGACAAAAGTGAATTATGACTTTTAAAAAAATCTTTCACTATTAGTGACAACAGTGGTAGATACAATCCTGCAATAAACCGCTAGATTTTGCTGTTGTATTTCTGTAATGTTTAGTGTGCTACAGCAAACTCTTTCTTTCTTACAAGAACTCTTTCTTTCTTACAAAGTTCATGAACATCTATGAACATACTCTTTAAAGGTGTAAAGAATTGTACAATTCTTTAAACACGTGTTGACCAATTTTCAAACACCATTTTAGGAATTAAGATTAATTCCTAAAATTTTTCGCCAAAACACGTTTAATTGCTAAACACGCCGTGTGTAATAGCTTCAGATGTTGAAATATCACACTTGTTTCTAAAGGGGCAAAGGGGGTTCAATTGCCACACAGGTATTTAGAGTGTGATCTGTATGTGACCAAGAAAATAAAGTTAGTAAATACCATTGGTGTCACCAGTGATTTCGTTTTTACATAATACCTGCGCCCCGTTATTAGATTGTTTTTCAATAAAATATTATTATAACAACACTTCCACTTAACTGTAAAAAGACAAAAATTGGGTAGTAATTGGACTGGAAAAGCAAGCATATTCTCGAAAAAGTTCCTTCGTGTCAACGTAGTACACGCACATGCATCGGTCATTATCTGGGCACTCTGTAAGTCATGTACAATAAGAAAAGTGTGTAGGTTATAGCATAAATATAAACTAAAGTTGTTCAACAATTTTTCTAATTATTCTTCACTAAAAAATCACGATTCTTTTTCCGATAATCAATTGAATGTGACCTATAAAAATTTTTAGTTGTGAACACATAGAAGAAGTCTTACCGACTCCGCAAATTTGTCGTTCACCATAGTTTTCAGTGGCAGGATCGTAACCGCAATAGCACTGGTTATCATCTGGGCACTCTGTGAGTCATGGACAGTAAAAAACTATATAAGGAATGACTTGAGTACATGTTATTTAAACATGAAATAGACTCCATATCAGATTTGAAAATTAGTAACCACAGGCCTGTCCAAATTATCTATCTTTATATATATATATATATATATATATATATATATATATATATATATATATATATATATATATATATATATAAATATATATATATATATATATATATATATATATATATATATATATATATATAACCGTAATAGTAAAAAATAATAATGTCAACCAGGCAATGGTAAAGTGTTTAACCCTGTGAAGGGAGCTGTTATTAATATTGAAAAGGTTGCAATAAGTTCTTACAACATAGCTTTACAGAACTGTTTCGTAAGGGCCAATAATGTAGGTCCTCACTCCTCAGAAGCCTGAAGTAGAATGATGTCAATAACGTTAAATACGTATGTGTTCGCTGCTTTTGAACGTGTCCGTTTTAAAGCACGTGTTCGTTCCGTGTTCGTTATGAACTGGCAAGAACGGTCTACAGCGAGCCAAGATACATTACCTTTTAGAATAATTACACAGTAAATGTTTGTTCCTGTGTCTACAAGAGCTTATCAGTTCGTTTCTTTTATTTAGAGTTGCTGAGGAAGGTTTGAGTATAATGAAGAACTTTTCTTCCAGACAGAGATTACAAGTCTTAGAGGATGTGGAGTATGCTCGGGCTTTGTTCATGAGTTTCCATTTTACAGAGTGTTCTACATTTGAATCCTTTAGTTTCCAGATGTATTCACTGAGTGCAGTTGCGTTTCTTTTGTCTTTGTGTTTAAAGCTAGACTTGTGGGCGGTGTATCTTGTTTTAAATGTGTTCTCTGTTAGACCAATTTATGTTTCTTCGTTGTGGTTGTCGTGGCGTGTTACGGTTGCTTGGTACACAATGTTGTTCGTGAGGCAGTTGCCTTCCAATGGGCACTCGCTTTGCTTTCTGCAATTTCAGTTGCTTCGCGTTGCTGGTTGTACTTCCTGTTTCGCCAGTATGTATTTGTTGTGCGCTGATATAATTTGGTCTATGTTTGCCATGCAGCTGTAACTCAGTTTCACCGTGTTTCTGTTGAGTAATGTGTGTAGTTTGTGCCCAGGTGGGAAGCAGCTGTCCAAGAGGTAATAGAATTTCTTGCCAATGTTGGTTGTGACACTGTCACTATACGGGGGGTTGAACCAGGTTATGTTCCTATTTCGTCTTCGTTTCGGGGCTCCCTTGGAATGACTGGTGCTACGGGATTGGGTGTCGTACTTTAGGTTGTACCCATAGCCACTTCTCTGTTGGATGTTGGATAGTCTCCTGTTGATGCTTTCTGGGATGTTCTTTATGATAAGTGGGGGGGGGGGGAGGGGTGGTTGCTCTGTTTGTGCACATAGAGCGGGGTGTTGTTGGGTTTCATGTATGGCTTGTATGTGCTTGTGCTAAGCTCAAGGGTAAGGTCTAAGAAGTTCACTATTTTTTTGTTTGCTTCAATTTCTATTTTAAGCTTGTTTTTTGAGAATATCTTGCATATTTTTTTCTTTTTTTTTTTTCTGTTTGCCTTGGTGTTGCTTTGCAAACAGCCAAACCGTCGTCTCTGTATAGGCCGACATTCATGTTAATGTGCTGAAGTTGTGACAGGAGGTACAATCCTACTAGTTCACAAGTTTTCACTTGTCATGCTTTGGATTCACTCTTTCTCCAGAAAATACCATCCGAGAGGCCTGAACAATACGTGGACTCGAAAATGTGCACTTAATGTCAAAGTCCACGATTTGACTCAATTTTACATGCGCAATGTCCACGATAGCCCGCATTTAGATATATATATATATAGATATATATATATATACATATATACATATATATATATATATATATATATATATATATATATATATATATATATATATATATATATGTGTGTGTGTGTGTGTCGCTAACTCCAACTCAGGGGGAAATTGTTATATCAG